>JARHVA010009354.1:0-327105 GCA_037957365.1 Torreya grandis
CATGGTAAAAGAAAACTTGTACATGAGCAGAAAACTCAAAACACACTATTCCAGCCTCCTTATATTATAATTAGATCAAGAATGTTCACTTAAACCATTTATAGAAACTCACATATGTGGGAATAGTCTAATTTTCAACTTTGGGTTAAGCCTTGAAGGAGGCATTATGGTTGTAGGTGACTGTGCTTAAGCCATTTGTATAGACTAACGCATCCTTGGTTGATGCAAAACACTCTTCTATTACACCCTTGATGCTTTACATGGAAATTACATGTTACTTATTGTAAAAATTTAATCCAACCTAATATTAAGCATGAAATGTACTCATTGGGGCTAGAACTTGTTATCAACTCATCTTGTTGTAGATAACATTGTGGAATTTCAATGTTCAAAGAGTAACTTGAGGGCTTTCAAAAACCATTCTCTTCAACTCAAACACCTCTCTTATTTTTAAATTTAATATACCTATATGTAATCTTGAAACTAATGTAATTTTAAGTCCTATAACTCAATCCAATCATGTATAAGGACACCCAAAAAAGGGCTTGGACCTTTATTTTGATAGTTTTGGGGATTTGTCCCAAAGTGTCACAATTTTTATTGGAAGGTCTCCTTGAGGTTCCACTATCATCCACTACTATAAAAACTCTTAAAAATGGTCTTAAATCATGTTAATACTTTCCAAACCTTATCCAATGTTCAAATCACACATTTCATGTTTCCCCAAGAAGTGGGTGACCACACAACTATTGTAGATGACCATTTTGTGCATTTACTTGCTCTCTTGGATCTTGAAGTGGATTTTAGAGTTTTATTTATAATTTAATATGAATAAAAAGGAATATATTATAAATAATACATAAATTTAATTAACTTTGGAACCATAACACAAAATAAACCTCTAACAATTGGAAGAAATGGCTGCAACTCCATTCCTTCACTTTTCCTTACAAACTAAGTTGGTTGGCTCATCAAATCAACTCCAAATGTGAAATAAATAATGGATAAAATTATATAATGGATTAAAAATAATATATAACCAATATTAAATATAGGATTGTATGGAAACTTCAAACAAGAGCAAAACCTACATGGTGCATAGATTAAAGGGTAAAAAAACACAATCAACTTCATGAGGATGGTTCATAAATCACAGGCCACCATTATTCTAGATATTATTATTTAAATGAATTTATCTAATTTTAATTTTATCTCCTCAGTCATTTTTATCTAAAAACTCTTGTGATGGTCATACCAAGTACAAACTTGAAGACTGGTTTTGTATGTCTAGAAGAGTGAAAAAGAAGCATAATGGTTTTAGCTCATAAATGAAACTTTTAAATCATTTCAAAAATTTAATTTAGCTTTAATAATCTGAAGAGAATTACTTGAACCTATTCCATGTGGCACACTTCCTCATGGGTCGTACAATTGCCAAAATCTTCTCTTTTCCCACGAGAATTGATCTTTCTTCTAAAGCACCTACCACTTTTAGTCATAAATAGTTATCTAATACATAATAGGACACATGGAAGGTGAAATAACCTTTTTTAAACCTTGAAATTTACCTATGAGTCCATACAACTCATTTAATGACCATTTATGACCCCCATAATGACTCAAAATGATAAATGGACTAAAATACTAATTGACCAAGGCTAGTATGAAATAGAATAACACCAAAAGACATAATACATACTATGACATAATATTATACCCCAAAAACACATAAAACTCAATATTTTACTTATAAGTACACCAATTTGACATGCAAGGCCAAATTTTGTCCACAAGTACATGATGTCATGATGCACTAATGACAAAGAGGTCAATTCTATGGATAAAAGGAAGTATGGCATGAGTGCAGAGCATTGAAGATCGATAGGATGTTGTGAGGGTTACATATATCCTTTGGTGATACAAAACATTAAATTTTTGGTTGAAAAATATTTCAAGAACACAAAAATAACATAGTAACAATGAATTCTCTAAGAGATGTTTTATTACTCAAGATCATAATACAACTATATGTTTGTCTTTGGGAAGAGATGTTTGATTTCCATTTTGGGTTGCATCTTCATTTATACACATTTTTGAAGCATGGGTAGGATTTTTAAGGTCACCAATATTGAGGGATATCACTTGGTTCAACTTTCATGATTTAAAACAATACAGAATTTGAGGAATTACTATTTTTAGAAACTTACTATTTTTAGACTACACTACTAAAACTAAAATTTTGGGAAATTCCATTGGATTTTCAAGGTTAAAAATCCATCAAGTAGAGCTCCATTTCATCTCACTATATTCTCCTCATTTTTATCTTTCAAATGGTTCAAATGGTGAGTCAATTAGTGCTATGGTGCAAAAGTTATGGGTCCTGAAAGTTTTGTCACCAATTAGGGTGGAACCATCACTCGAATTGTCACCTGAATTATTACCCAGGTCATTCCTCCCTCCTTGAGAAGCAATGGTCCCCTCTGCATCAATGTTCCTCATCAAGTTTGTCAATCATTTCTTTATTTTATTCTCTATGAGCCACTCACCTTGGTGGCTAAGTTGGCCCCTTTTGACCACTTGATAAAGTGGAATAGAGCATCCTCTTATTGTCTTCATCTAGGTGTCCACAATTTGATCCTCCTCCACTGGAGAAAAAATTTGTGGATTAAGCTCATCAATGTCGAGTTATTCTACTATGACTGAAGTGTCTAATAGAGGTAGATGATACGGTTTGAGAAGCTTCACATTTAATATTGGTTATAGACCAAGGTAGGTTGGTAGGTAAAACTCAAAAGCATTTTCTCCAAGTTTTTTGGTGATGGTGTAGGGACCATATCGCAGAGGCCAAATTTTTATGTGTGGGCTTTCATTTCATTCCTTTTAAATACATAACCAAACCTTGTCACCCACATCAAAATGGTATGTAATCCTATGTTTTTCATGGTGTTGCTTATACTTATGATTCATCTTCTCCAAAATGTCATGAACTTGCTGCTGGATGTATTACATTTGTTCAATGAACTTTGTTGCTTTTGCTGCCTCATATCTTTCATGAGGTGTGTATTCCATGGTGGAGAATGGAATGGCTATATCAATTAGTGCCATGGGTTGGAACCTGAAGCATACTTGTAATAGAATATGCTTGGTCAAGCTATGAAAGGCCCAATTATATCCATGTTGTATGAAAAGAAACCCCTCATCCCATGTGCCTAGATGTTTGGAGTGATACATGAAAATCATATAAATAATCAAGTGTTTCACCACCTCTATCTGACCATCAATTTATGGATGGAAGGCTATGGACTTCATCAGCTTAGTATCTATCATCTTCCATAGAGTGGACCAGAAGATGCTCAGGAACCTACTATCTTGATCTAAGACAATGGACTTGGGGAGAGCAAGATGGAGCCATACATGACTAAAATATAATTGAGTAGTTTCTTCAGTAGATATATTTTTCTTACAAGTAATCATGATAGCCATTTTTAAAAAATGATCAACTACAAAAAAATATAGTCCTTGTCATGTTTTGAAGTGGGAAAACCTGAGAGAAAATCCATTAAGATAGATTCCCAAGGCCTGGTTGGTTCTAGCAATGCTGTGTATGATCCTTGATTCTTATTTTTTGGCTTGGCTATCACACATGGGGTGAAATATTTGAGATACCTTTCCACATCCTTTTGCATATTGGGTCAATAAAAGTGTTTTTGAAGAACTACCAATGTCTTTTCTACACCAAAGTGTCCAGTTGTCCTATTAAAATGTGCTTCCCATATCATCTTCTATTGCTTTGTAGCTGGGATGATAAAGACAAATCATCTCTAAGATACAAAACCTATCAATGCATCCAAAATACTTTTCCATGAGAGGGTTTACCAAATTATTTGCATATATATATAGATTTGTATTATTCATTATTTGTTAAGAGGGTTTACCAAATTTTCTTTTGTTTTATTCTCTTTGCATATAGGATTATAGTATTATATATTTTTAAAGATGGATATTTTTTATGTATGTATTGGATTGTTGCATTATATCTACATATATTCTGCTTGGTGAGCACTAATTCTATGGCATGTGTATGCATTTTGGGGTCACCATTGTCATCTATGGTGGCATAAACTACTGGTATTCATTTTTTTAAGTGTTGCCTTTGTCCAAATAGTCATTTCATTGGCTTGATTCTAATCTCATGACCTTTGATAGCCTAACATAACCCCTTAACAAAGTTTCCTTTATTACTGACTCATGGTCAAAATAGGATAGAGTATATTTGACTTATGGATAGTTCACCTCCTAGATTATTTTCATTGAACCCAAGGCAATGGTGGGGTAAAATGTGATGGATTATTTAGTGATATTATAGTTAAATGTATTGGTCCTATCATTAAATACATATTTGATCGAATCATAGCACACTCTATTTCTAGAGCTTTGTTACTCATGCACCTTCCATCTAACTCTATTATTGTCAATTCAAGCCTTTCATCATGGTAATCTACTCTACAACGGCTTGGATGTATCCTTTCAAAAACTAGAGAAATATCAAGCCTAGATTATCCCACCCACCAAACCATTATAATCTACCATCACATGGGTCATGGATCCTTCATCTTATTTTTTTTCCTGTAGGTATTATTCACCATCTGAGTATATCAACACCTCCTCACAGCAAGAGCTTGCATAGAGCACAAATAAATCCAATGGTTTTTCAAAACCACTTCTTCTTATGATCAAAGACCTTAGTTTAGTAAAGGTTAATGTTTTAAAAAAAAAAGTTAATATTCACCTTTCTTATGAGTGGGGGATAATTCTAAAGTGAGGATATGTTATGTTGCTAGCATTTTCTATTTAGAAAGTGGGCTTATTATTCCATATTGAGTGGGAATAATTTTGTAGTTAGGTGGGAAACATATGGGGAAATATAATTAAGGGGCATGTGCAATTTTTTATTATTCTTTCATAAAACAATATATTGTAAAGTAGATTGTTTCATTGGGTTGATTTTACCTTATTCTCTTGCTAGAAAAAGATGAAGGGTGAGGCTCAAGTTGGTAAGAGGCCAATTACCCCTTACAATTTAAGCCATTTCATTCTATACTCCATACAGATTCAAACGAGTGGTTGGAAGGCTAGCTAACCCCTTATTTGGTTATGCATTTAAACTTTTTGTGTACATAGAAGAAAACAAGAAAACAACATTGGAAAATGTCCTAAGGCACACCTAAGAGATAAGACATGAATTGAGAAATGAAATCACATATAGGCTTACAAAGCCATGTAAATGCTAAAAATACAATCACATCTAGCTAATCAAAGTAAGAAGTGAAAGTATGCAAAACATGGTGTACAAGACTAAGTAAATTTTAAGAAATACACAAGTGTTATTTACTAGTGAGTATCGATAGAATAATCTATATAATCTAATAAGTAAAGTAAATCAACATGATAACTAGAGTGTGTGGTATAAGAATGACATAACCTAGATGGTGTAGTCATGTAGAATATGCCCATGGTGGGTAGATATATCAATGTATATCATGAATTTAAGAGTAAGATGCACCCTAAATGGGTAGAGAGAAGAAATCAAGGATCTAGGTATCACTGTACACACTAAAAGAAGATTAGGTAGATCTTGTTAATATAGATACATTGATAAACAATAGCATAGAATAAAAAAATGTAAGTCTAGCATGGTAGTATAAATGTGAAGTATGGATAATGCATATAATTGAAAAGTCTTTAGTGTTTTAAATTATTTGAATGTTTTTGGTATTTTTAAATATGCTATCTACACTAAAGCCAAGAAATTATGTACAAGCTGAAATAACCTATCTGCAAGTAAGCTAAGAAATTATGTACAAGTAAGATGAGAAAAAAATGATACTAATCAATGAGTCTTGGAAGAGACTCCCTATCATGGTATATTGTATCAAACAAAGGAATTATATGTGATTATGAAGCATGAGGGAATGGCTACGAATATGACTCTAAATATTTAGATTCATTGTTGATATATTAGAAATCATAATAACCTATATTATTTCACTCATCATTATCATATTGATTTTAAACCAATGAAATGCTAGTGTTGACTTTTATTGTATATGAATTTTTTCCTTTGATAAATTATGTCTATGTATGATCTACCTTAGGATGTTCAATAAATCTCAAACCTTGGTGACAAACATTATCAACTCCTAAAATAGGAGTAGTGATGCCTTTAGCATGCTTCTCCAACCTTTGATCTCGATAACTAAATTGTTATAGATATTTTTGACCAAATGAGTATTACTTTGAAAGTTGATGCTCATTTTGGAGAGGTATTTTTTCATTTTTTCAATTATTTACCTATGTTTATGGTATTGTTTCTTTCTATAGTTGTGCTTTTTGATCTTTTTGTTGTTCTAAGTTATGCTTTGGTAACCAATTTTTTACTATTTTTAAATTTGACCCTTTGTAAATGTGTTCCTATGTCATTATGGATTACTTGATTGATTTACCTTTTATAAGGTCATCATTAGCAATTATATGTTTTATATGCTTTTTCAAGGTCAAACATGAATTTTTTTTATGCCCATGCATTCTATGACATTTACAATACTATTTAGATCTTCTCACTAGATGTAGAGGAGGTAGTTTGATCATGTTAGATTTAATCATTTCCCTTAGTACCCCATTTGAAATCTTATTTTACCTTTGAATTATTTTTTATTTAATATTTTTATATTTACTTTGTTGTGATTTCTTATTTTGATATGTAACATTGTTTGCAACTAATTGACTAGTCAGGGTGCATATACATGGTTGACACTAGGGTGCCTTTGAGGCTTTTTTATTATAATCTAATTTTCTAATGTTGTGAAATTTTCATGTAATCACTAATTCTATAATTTTAAATCTAAAATTAAATTTCTCATAATTGTGATTTGATCCCTTAGATTCTCACGAGTGCAAACCCTAGTTGATTTTGATTGAACATGTAAGCACATATGTTGAAGAAGGGTTTGAAGAAGCTATAGGTTAAACATATGCATTAGGAACAATAGTGTAGGTTACCTCACATTTTGGAGGGGTCATAACATGTACCTAGTTAGAGGTAAAGTAGTTATCACCCTCTTGAGGAAGAGGAGGAGAAGGAAATTCTTTCTTGTGCATAAGATATGACATTGAAACTTGACAAGTGGTTGTTAGCTTATGTAATGGTTCCTCTAAGTATGTAAATATTTTATTCTTAATTTAATTACACATAATAGAGAGATATAATGTTAAATAAGTAATGAAATATGACATATATTTTAATTGGTCTTAAAATAACATGTACATATGTATTTATGTCATTTTTAAATTCATGCCAAATGAAAAGAAACAAGAATGCAAGAGAATATAGAAAACTTTGCATATGTAAATCATGATTAATAAAATTGGAATATTTAGCTCAATGTGCAAAAATTAGAATTTTAATTTTGAAACCCTAGGCTAGGGTTTGAAAATATTAGGACCTAGTATAGGAAACTAGGGTTTCAAAAAGATTTTTAAAATTAATATGGTAAATTTCAAAAATTAAATATGAAATATTGATTTAAATATGTAGAAAAAAATTATATAAAAATCAATAAAGAATTTTTCACAGGGTTTCTAGGGTTTTTATGTGCAAATGAAGTAAGTCATGTTCACTAAATGATTTTAATTTTTTGGAAATAATGGAGTTTTATTCCTATTTTATCTAAATGTCTAGATTAATAAACTCATAAATAATATTTTAATAATTACAATCCTAATTTGTATAATTTATCTATATTTTTCACCTTTCTAAAAATAGCAATAAATAAGGAGAAACTATGACTTATCAAGAAATAAGCTATGATGGTTGATGAAAGTTCTTAAAATGGTTGTGTAGGAATGGGATAGTGTCACAATAAGAATCTAGATTTCATTTATCAAAAGGATAGGAGAAAAAAAACTAGGACAATTTATGGTCTGACATTGTAGTCCACTCCTATTGTTATTATCTAAACTAGTCACAGAGACCTAAAAATTATTGGGTTTTTTCACTGTGCTAGTATGAGTCTACCTGTGAAATCTTTAGTGTTGAATATCGATTAATCTCATTATATAGCTGATTTAATCTTCAGACCCTAACCCTCCATCATGCTTGATAAAACAATATTTGAATCACATTATAAAAGGGGTGGTTAGTGTGTAAGATGCACTAAAAATGTGATCCACACCCCTTTTCTAAGCACATTGCCTACATATCAATACTCTGAAGAGGGATCAAGGCATATTTAGTTCTCCCACCTAATGTGCTTTGTGTAATAGCATGATTAAATCTTTAGACCCTAACCCTCCATCATGCTTGATAAAACAATGTTTGAATCACTTTAGAAAAGGGGAGGTCGGTGTGTAAGATACACTAAATGTGTGGTCCACACCGCTTTTGTAAGCACATTGCCTACATACCAATACTCTGAAGAGGGATCAAAGCATATTTAGTTCTCCCACATAATGTGCTTTGTGTAATAGTGTGATTTAGATGTAAAATTTATAAATTGAGAGTGATTTACGTGGTTAGGAACTGGTATGAGGGTTTGAGTGTGTTTTCATATGTGTTGGGTGACTGTGTGTAGATAACAGGGAAGATTGATCTAGTTCTTTGTTTGTATTCTTGTTTTGTTTGTAAGATGTATCACCTCCCTTGTTTAAATAAACATTGAATGGGATTTATAGGGAAAATTTGGTCATGGGTCAGATGTATTCATGTTAGGATAACATACTGAAGGATAGGAATTAGATGAAATTGACCATTAGATCTCAAAGTACAAAGGGATAGGAGCACCAAAAATGGGACACCCTAGGGTCTGGCACTATAGTCCAAGTATGGTGCTCATGTCTTATAGGCTTGAAACCTGGGGGACCAAAATTATTTTCAGGGAAATATAGCTTCATTGAGGTAGAATGACCATTTGGAGGACTTTGGATGACTATAAATGAGCAAAATGTTATCTAGATGGGTCATAGGAGCATGTACGAAGGACCAATGGATTGGGTGTCACAAGCCATACTTAAACAATCAATTTAGACATTTTATATGACTACACTTGTACACCTAAAAAAATTTATCCATGAAAATAGGAAACCTCCAACTAAAGCAAAGAAAACCAATAATAAATATGTATGGGAAAAAATAAAACACCTATTCTAATACAAACTATGTACATGAAACTAAGATGATATTCAATTTAATCAAACAATATGATAGTCTAGTTGACAAGTCAGAAGTTAAGGAAGGTGGGAATTTTGTATCATTCATAAAAAACTAGCATGATTCTAATAATTTATAGATATCTATGTAATTTAAATACACAAGGCTTATGGGATGTTGTTGCATAAATATTGTTTTAAAACCTTAAATGAGTATATGGCAACATATTTTCTTCACATGTGGGTTATTTAGAGAAGAGTTTCCAAAAAAATTCTAAATAAACATATAACCTAAGATGAAACATATGATTTTGAATAGAACACCATAAATGAGAAATTAAACATAATGTCATTTAACATAGGAATTTTCATCCTATATGATCTCTTGAAAGAGTGTCTAGATAAAGGAAAAATATGCACCATGGAAAGATAAAGTAAAATGGTTTTGTAACTATATTTTCAAATTTGAGATAAAATATCTACATTTATAAATGTATTCCCAGAATGATATGTTCTCGTAGTTAAATCTGTGAAAATTTTATGACATAGGGATGAGTCAAAATTAGATGATCCACATGAAGACCTCACTATAGAAATGACTAAGAGAAATGATGCCATAAGAATTAAGATCAACAAGATCATATTCTCAATTATGTATTTGATCCAAATAGAAGGGATAATATCATTACTCAAACCAAATGGCAAAATTGAATATTTTATAGAGGTTTTAGATAAGTTAGTAAATTTAAATACTTAATTAAATAACATGGCTCAAGACCCCAATAATCCAACTAGTATACAAGTAATTAACTTAGTGAAATATGATATGGAAAAGGTATAACAATAAATTATAATGAATTTATCCATTTAGACCCTCCTCACCAACCATGTAACTCATCTATGAAAAATAAAGGATTTACTAAGAACCTCTATCATAAACATGCCTAAACTTGAGAGAGATTACTAGGCATGTGATAAGATAATATGTAGACCCAAATTTTTAGTTACACACAAATAAAAAAATCCAAATCTAGTATCCCTATTTATTCCACCCCATTAGGTGGTGCTCTTCAGACTATCACATAATGGTGATGCATAAAAATAGCCCAATCTTCCAGAGATCATAACTTTTGACCCATAGCTCTGTTTGAGTACTTCCACATGCCAAAACGATCATATAAAAATTATTAATGATGTTATAATATGTTATATCCACTTATATTTGATTTTAATATTTTTTGGAATCCATGCGTGATCATCTAGGGGTTCAAAATTAAAGTTTAATGAATTTTGGGGAATTTTCTATTTTTAAAAATTATATATGTTTAGAACCAAACGTCAAATTCAATTTAATTTCATCCTATAGGTTGATTATAGTGTTTATATTATTTTGGAAGATTTTTAGAGCTTCAAAGGCTTGCATGCAAAACTTATTATTAATAATGGCTACTAGAAATAGATTTTTTTTTTTTTTTTTTAATTTTAAATTATTATTATTTGCATGGCAACTCTAAATTATGAGTTGAGGATTATTTAAACATGGTTTGGATTTATAATTATTTTAATTCATTCAATACAAATAAATTCTTATTTTTATTTCAATATCTTGGCCTATTGGTAATTTTATTATCTTGATAGTTTTCAGGTTCATTATTTGGTATCAGAGCAAGTTTGAATATTGGAAGAGTAAAGAATGGTGAGAGGATGAGGAGGTATTGCAAAAATTAATTGGACTATGCAAGAGGTATATAATCAAGTGAAATAATTAACTAATATTATCACCAATCAATAGAGAATACAATGTGGTGATAAAGAAGACACCGATCATGATGAAAAAGTTTAACACAGAAGAATAACATGAATAGCCACCATCTATGGAAGAGAGGATGGTTCAAGATTTATAAATAAGGAATGAAGGAATCAAAGTTGATGTTTTCAATTATCGACATAGATTGAAACTAGAGGACTTTATAGATTGGATGAATAGCATGGAGAAGTTCTTTGAGTGGAAGACTATGAGAGAAGACAAGAAGGTAAAGTTTACATGCACAAAATTAAAGGTCATGCAATGATTTGGTGGGATAACCTATAGAAAGAGAGGCAGAGAAAAGGTAAAAAGAAGATTAATTCATTGAAAAATATTAAGAAGAATTTGATAGAGAAATTTTTTCTTGTTGATTATGCACAAACCCTATATAGAATATTTTAAAATTTGAGGTAAAAAGATCACAGTATACAAGAGTATACAGATGAATTTATAAGATTTCCATATGAGTGAAGCATGATGGAACAAAATAGTAGGTGGTTTAAAGTTATGTTTATATATTCAATTTTTCTATTCAAAATTAATTAAAAATGCATATAATACTTTGCATGGAGGAGGCTTATCAATTAGATTTGAAGGTAAAATAAAAATAAAATGGACAAAATTTTACAATAATGTCTATTGGTCCAGGAAGAGGTAGATCCCCTCCAAATAAGGGATGAGGTGGGTCTAATACAAATAGATTTGAATTACCATGTGGTAGAGAAAGGCAAGATGATAATAGGTAAGGATTTGAATACCAAAAAAGAGGAAGAGGATTTAAAAGTGGATGAGGTTATGGTGGTGCTAGAGGATGGTTTATGAATCAACATAGATATTTTATCCATTATAGATGTGGAGAAGAGGGGCATAAGGCATTTGATATTCCACACTATCAAGATCAATAAAGGACGTAAGAAGATTTCCTAAGAGTCAATCTAGTTAATGCTGAAATAGAAGATTAGGGTACTGAAGTTGCACTAGCAAATGTTTGAGAGAATCTCATGATGAGAAGAATCATGCTTGCTCCAAGGAAGAAACAAGTTAAAAATAAATAAAGTGGTAATGCATGGCTATGATCAAATATTTTTTGAACAAGATGTACATTGGGTGGAAAGGTATGCAATACAATTATAGATAGTGGTAGTTTTGAAAATATGGCTTCTAAATAAATGATAGATAAACTAAATTTACAATGTGAAAAACATCCTAATCCTTACCAAAATTTATGGTTTAAGAAAGGGAATTAAGTTACTATATATAAGAGGTGCTTAATCAAGTTAATTTATAGGAAAAAATTATAATGATGAAATACGGTGTGATGTTATTTTTATGGATGCATGTCATATATTATTGGGAAGACCGTGGTGATTTGATAGGAAAGTAATTCATGATGGAAAAAAAAACATGTACACTGTTTGGAAAATTAGTATAAAGGTAGTTTTGTTACCTCTTAAAGAGTAAGAGAAGAAAAAAGCATGTTCTCTAGTAAATAATTTATCCAAGATATGAAGGTGTCAGGTTATAATTGTTATGTATTAGTGGGGAAAAAAAATGGTGTCAAAACCAATGGAAACAAAAAGAGTGTTAAAATAATATGCAGATGTTATGCCTAATGAGTTACCAAATTGTTTACCACCAAAGAGAGATATTCAACATCATATTGATTTGATCCCAAGATTAGCTCTACCCAATCAAGTAGCTTATATGATGAGTCCAACATAGCATGTAGAATAAAGTAAATAGGTTACATAACTGATAATAAAGAAACTAATAATGGAGACTATAAGTTCATGTGCAACACCATCATTGCTAACTGTAAATAAATATGGAAGATGGAGAATGTGTGTGAATTGTAGTCTAATTAACAAAATTATAATAAATTATAGGTTTCTTATACTTCATTTAGATGATATGATAGATGTGCTTGCAGGAGAAAAATATTTTACTAAGATTTATCTAAGGAGTGGTTATTATCATATTTGAATTCATGAAGTATATGAGTGGAAAACTACATATAATATTAGGTATGGCTTATATGAGTGGATGGTGATATCATTCAGATTATCTAATGCACCTAGCACATTTATGAGGGTGATGAATATAGTGTTATCAGAATATATTGATAAATTTGTGGTTATTTATTTTAATGATATTTTGATATTCAGTAAGACTAAATAATAAAAATCACAATGTTTGAGAATGGTAATGGATTTGTTAAGAAATGAGAAGTTGTATGCAAATTTGAAGAATGGTAGGTTTATGCCAAAAAAATTGGTATTTTTGGGATTTGTAGTGATCTAGGTGGATCCATCTACTGTTCCATTTTTCAAATTCTTCAAATTTTGTTTGAATCATTTGCACATCGTATAATTTATAGAGAGCTTTCTATCGCTTCTTTCAGAACAAAAAATGGAGTCTGGATGCTCAAGATATAGCTATTTGAAGTAATCTTATGACATGAAAAAAAGGGGTGTCGAAAGTGATGTCACACTATTGAAATATGCCAAGTGGACCAATATCCATTTGACACGTGGCAAAATAATTAGGTGAAAAAAAAAATTGGTTTGGTTTTTTTTTATTCACATGTTATTTAAAATTTTCAAATGTTTAAACAAGGCACCAAAGGCCAACTTGAACAAACTATAATGCCACCCACCACGTCACTCCACCAAACATGCATTGACCAAGTCTAAGCGGTGGCCTAAGTTGGTGCCTAAGTCTTAGGCATTTGAAAATATCTTCAACTTGTCTATTTTAAGCATTGAAAAATGAATTCCTAGCAAATGTGAGACAAAAACAAGTCAAAGCATGCCCTAAAAGGAGGAGGCCAACCTTTTCCTCATGCCAAAGCACCTAAAGAGGTGGCTGGTAGTTTTGTACACTGCACTTAGGGCACAAAATGTTAATGCTTTGACCACTTCAGCCATGGAGTTCAAAGTGTTATAAAAGGGACTAAATTCTACTTGAATAGACACAGAAAGCTGACTGTGTAAAGAGATTTAAGAAGGTTAGATTCATTTTATTACTTTGTATGGCCTTGGGCCATTATTTTCAAGTCTGAGAGATATTTTTAGGCAAACAAAGATGAGAAAAAGTGAATTGAAGGCTTTATTGATTTTGGAAGCCATTTGTTGCACAAAATTAATGAGAATGGTCATCACTTCAAACGGACCCAGAGATGTAGGCTATTGAAGCCAAACTCCGTTATCAATTGCTGGTGATTTCTTATGGTTTTCTCTAATTATAATTATATTCTAATCTTCATTTTAATTCTAGTTTTAATTTCTTTATACAAAATTAAACCAAAAAAGTGATAAATTGAAGGATCTCTTAAACGTGAAAAGTGTTTTATGGATGTACTACACTTGTATTTTTAGTTTATAGGTCAGATTTTTGATATTAGAGTGGTTGTTATTTAACAATGATTGATAGTGTATGTTGACAAGGTCTAAATATCAAAAGGGTGAAGGAAAACTCATTGAGTATAATCTAGAGATTGGTTCAAGGTGTGCTTCAAGGATGGCTGAAGAAGAGATGGAATCCAAACAAGCTTTCCGCTGAGCTTTCATGGATATAAGAGGCATTGTTGAGGAACTATACTATGACAAACAAAGGAAATCTGAGAATGAAAAAGAAGGTGGCTCACGAGAATCAAAAGGTAAAGAAACCAAAAAACCTTCTTCATTGGATGATGGTAAAAAAAACTATGGAATGTCTCCCTTCACTAAAATTAGATATTAAGTTTGAATTTCCAATGTTTAATGTGAAGGTAATGCTGAAAAGTTGGATAATTGGGTCAAGCAGATTGAAGTTTATTATAGGGTCTAAAATATTGCAAGGGATGAGTCAAAAATTCATTTGGATACTCTTCATATGGGAGGCACAACTCTCATCTAGTGGGAGAGTAAGTTGAAGGAAGCCGAACTTCAAAAAGGTAACTCGATTTTTACTTGTAATGAATTTATTGAAGAACCCAGAAAACAATTCTATCCTTTAGGCTATATGCAACAAGCCATGATGGATTGGCAAAGTTTTAGAAAAGGAAAAGGCCAAAGTTTTCAAGATTATACACAAGAGTTTAGGAAAAAAGCTTTACTTTTGAATGTTCCTCTATACACACAAGAAACACTGCTAAAATATATAGGTGGGTTGCATAGTTACTTAAGACATATGATTCTAATGTTCAATCCCACTAATTTAGATGCAGTATGTGTTCAAGCCACTCATTTAGAGGCTAGAGGAAAACAATCAAAAGAATCTTTTTCTAAAGCAAAAAGTAAGCAATCTAATGTTAAACAATCTAAAGGGGAAAGTTCATCAAGAAAGGATAAATAGAAATCCACTTATACTGTTAAAAAAGAAGAAGGAAAACCATTTTGTAATCATTGCAAGAAAAATCATGATGATTCTCAGTGTTGGAAACTACATCCTGAGTTAAGGCTTAAGAGGTTTCAAAAGAAAGAAAGGTAGGCTAATGCTATGGTTTAGGACTTAGGTTCAGATTTAGGTGATGAAACTAAAATTACAGCTATAGGATTACATAATGATTTTTCTCTTTCAGTTTCTAGCACTAAATCATCAAATGATGCATCTTATTCTAAACAGAATTATGTGCATCTTGATAAGAAAAGAAATGAATTGTTCTACATTAGAGTTATTTCAAAACATACTAAGATTGACACTCTATTTGATAGTGGTTCACAAGCAAATTTAATTTTTGAACAAGTTGTTAAGAAGCTAGGCTTACAAACCAATCCCCATGTCAAGCCTTATCCAATAGGTTGGGTGTGTGATAATGCAATGCTACAAGTCTCACAAACTTGTAGACTAAGGTTTTCCATCACATCCAAGTTTTTAGATGAGGTTGAGTTGGATGTTGTTCCATTGGACATATGTGGGATTATTTTGGGAAGCCCATATCTTTATGATAGAAAAGAAATCTTATATAGAGAGGAGAATAAGTACTTGATTTTTAAGGATGGCATTGAATATATAGTTAGAGCACATCACATTAGAACAAGTCTTTTCTTGGTTATAGCAGGGCAAATGAAAAGACTAGTTAATTCAAGCAAGACTTTTTGTCTCATGTTGATTAATTCCAAGGAAAAAGAATATTCTTAGGTTTTGCAAAAGTGTGATCCTAGACACAAGAATGAATTGATTGAAATCATTTCTACTTACGATGATGTATTTCAGGATCCTAAAGGCCTATCCCCTAAAAGGGGAGTTCAACATGGAATTCAGCTATTGTAGGATTCTTCTCTCCCTAACATTGGCATGTATAGGTTATCAGTGGTGGAAAATGAGGAAATCAAAAAATAGGTAATGGATCAATTGGAAAGAGGTTTTATTCATCCAAGTTCATCTCCTATTGGTTCACCAATTATTTTAGTGCCAAAGAAAGATGGCACTTGGCGAATGTGTGTTGATTTTCATGCTTTAAACAAAATCACTATTAAGAATCATTACCCTCTTCCTCGTATTGATGATTTATTGGATCAATTAAAACATGCTATTTATTTCACAAGTTAGATTTGAGAAGTGGATATCATCAAGTAAGAATTAGTGAAGGTGATATTGGAAAACTGCCTTCAAAACAAAATAGGGATTGTTTGAATGGCTTGTTATGCCTTTCAGGTTGTGTAATGTCCTGCCTACATTCATGAGATTGATGAATGATTTTTTTAGACAGTTCCTTGATGATTTTGTTATAGTTTACTCATATGATATATTGATTTTCATCAAGTCATGGGAAGAGCATGTGATCCACATTAATAAATTCATGGATGCATTACGAAGGGAAAAACTTTATCTAAAAATGTCAAAATGTGAATTTGGCAAGACCTCTTTGATATGCTTAGGTTACATTGTAGGACATGGTAAATTGAAAATTGATCCTGTAAAAGTGGCAATCATTTTTAATTAGCCTACACCCACTAACACAACTGAGGTTAGAAGTTTTCTTGGTGTAGTATAGTTTTGGCACAAGTTTATTGCTCAATTTTCATATATTGCATCACCTTTGCATTCTTTGACAAGTGTGAAATAGGATTTTCAATGGGGAGGCAAACATCAAAAAGCCTTCAACACTTTGAAATAAAAGATAAGTATTGTTCCAGTCTTGGAACTTCCTGAGATACAACTATTTGAGATCGAGACAGATGCAAGTGAGTATGCTATGGGAGCTATTTTAATGCAAGGTAAGAAATTAGTTTGTTATCATTCTAAAACCTATACAAGTGCAGTAAGAAAATATCCAACTTATAATAAGGAATTGTATGCATTGGTTCAAAGTGTTAAAAAATGGAAACATTACTTAATGGGCAAAGAAAAAATAATACATACAGATCATGATCCCTTATAGTATCTCCAATTACAAACCAAACTACAACAATCTAGACATTTTTTTTGAATGGGTTTCTTATAACAATTTCATCTTGTGATCAAGTATAAAAAAAGTATTTAGAAAAAGGTTACAGATATGCTATCTAGGCCTCCTATGGTTATTGCATCTATTCTTTTACAACATGGCTCTTTGTCTCATGAAAGTTATAAAGAACAATATGTGAATGATCTTGATTTTCAGGATGTTTATAAAGACTTGATAAGTAGTATCCAAGTAGAAGAATTGGACTATCATGTACACAATGATCTTTTGTATTATTTGGGTAAACTATGTATTCCTCAAAATGAGAGGGTGCACATGATTAGAGAAGCACATACTTCTCTTAGTTTTGGTCATTTTGGAGTTGCTAAAATGGTTGCACATTTGAACATGTATTGTTATTGGCCTCGTATGCAAGAAAATGTTGCTAAATATATAAAGGGATGTACCCTTTGTGCCACAAGTAAACCTAGTAATAGGAAACTGGGACTTTATACTCCTCTACATGTTCCTTCTCACCCCTGGGAAAGTATCTCCATGGATTTTTTGGGGGGGTTTTCCTATGACACAAAGAAAACATGAATATTTATAAGTGGTTATGGATATATTTAGTAAAATGTGTGTTTTGATTCCTTACACTAATCAAATTACTAGTGAAGGCACTACACATTTGTTCTTTAAACATGTATGGGTTCATTCTGGTTTGCCTACTTCAATTATTTCTGATCAAGACTCTCAATTTATTGGGGAGTTTTGGTCAACTTTGTGGGGACTAATAGACACTAAATTAAAAAAGATAGTTGCATTTCATCCATAAACTGATGGACAAAAAGAGGTTGTGAACCGCATCATGGTACATTTTCTTAGGGGTTATGGCAATAAACATCCAAAGTTATGGGATGAACAATTGTGTTACATATAGCATGCATATAACTAGGCACTTCATTCTTATACTATGAAATCTCCATTTGAATTTTGTTATGGACACGTGCCTAAATCTCCTCTAGATGTTTGCTATGGATAGGATATAGCTATTGGTGAACCAAAAGAAGGTATTCTAGCCAAGAAGTTCATTAAACAAATATAGCTCATACATCAAACTATTTGTACTCAATTGGAGAAAAATCAAGCCAAGTACAAAGACATGGATGACAAACATCGTATTGATCACCAATTTATTGTAGGTGATATGGTATGGCTTCACATTAGTAAGGAAAGACTGATAGGTGAAGGTAAAAGTTGAAACAAATATGGTATGGTCCTTTTTGGATAATGGAAAAAATTAGCACAAATTCTTTTCAATTAGATTTACCATCTTACATGCAGATTTATTTAGTTTTAAATGTGGAAAATCTGAAATTGTATGAGCCTCCAATGACAATTGATCATGATGAAAGTGTATCCATTCCTTCCATTGATGATTTTCTAATTGAATATCTAACAGAATTGCAAGAAGATACTATACTTGATAGGAATATGTAGACTTCATGAAGAGGTAATGTTGAATATCTTCATGTTAGTTTCAAATTGATGCACCCAAGCAAGGCTAGATGGATGGAAGTCAAAAAGGTTAGGGAAAAATACCCTCACCTCATTACTAATTAATTTCAACTTTTAGAGGTCCAAAAGTTACTAGTGGGGAGGAATGATCCAGGTGGATCCATGTACCATTCCATTTTTCAAAGTCTTAAAATTCTATTTGAATCATTCTCACATCATAGAATTCATTGAGAGCTTTCTAGCACTTCTTTCAGAACAAAAAATAGAGTCTGGATGCTCAAGATATAGCTAGTTGAGGAAATCTTGTGACAGGCAAAAAAAAGGGGTGTTGAAAGTGACATGGCACTACTGAAATATGCCAAGTGGACCAATAGCCATTTGACACATGGAAAAACAATTAGGTGCAAAAAAATTTGGTTTGGTTTTTTTTATTCACATGTTATTTGAAAATTTCAAATGTTTAAACAAGGCACCAAAGGCCAACTTGAACAAACTACCATGCCACCCACCACATCACTCCACCAAACATGCATTGACCAAGTCTAAGTGGTGTCCTAAGTTAGCGCCTAAGTCTTAGGCATTTGAAAATATCTTTAACTTGTCTATTTTAAGCATTGAAAACCGAATTCCTAAAAAATGTGGGACAAAAACAAGTCAAAGCGCGCCCTAAAAGAACGAGGCCAACCTTTTCCTCATGCCAAAGTGCCTAGAAAGGTGGCCAGCAATTTTGAAACCTGCACCTAGGGTGAAAAAGGTTAATGCTTTGACCACTTCAGCCATGGAAGTTCAAGTGTTATAAAAGGGACTAAATTCTACTTGAATAGACGTAGAAAGTCGACTGTGTAAAGATATTTAAGAATGTTAGAGTCTTGTTATTGCTTTGTACAGCCTTGGGCCATTATTTTCAAGTCTGAGAGATATATTTTTAGGCAAATAGAGATCAGAGAATGTTAATTGAAGTCTTGTATTGATTTTGGAAGCCATTTGTTGCACAAAATTAATGAGAATGTTCCTCACTTCGAACGGACCCACAGACGTAGGCTATTAAAGCCGAACTTTGTTATCAATTGCTGGTGATTTATTATGGTTTTCTCTAATTATTATTATATTTTGATCTTCATTTTAGTTATGGTTTTAATTTCTTTATACAAAATTAAACAAAAAAAAGTGAGAAACTAAAGTATCTCTTAAACATGAAAAGTGTTTTGTGGATGTACTACATTTGTATTTTTAGTTTACAGATCATGCAGTTTCAACATATGGTGTGAAAATGGATGAAAAAAATATAAAGGGAATTGTTGAGTGGCCTATTACAAAAAGCATTACAGAGGTAAGAAGTTTCCATGGTTTAACAACTTTTCATAGAAAATTTATTTAAAAATTTAGTAGCATTGTGGCACTAATAATAGATTGAATGAGAGGGAAAGAATTTTAATGGAATAAAGTAGCCATAGAAAGCTTTGATATTTTTAAGAAGATTATAGAAAGACCAATTTTAGCATTACCATTTTTTATCAAAGTGTTTAAGCTTGATTGTGATTCTTAATTTATGGGAATTGGTAGTATGTTATGTCAAGAAGGAAAGCCAATAGCATATTTTAGTGAGAAATTGAATGAGTTAAGAACAAAGTATTTTATCTATGATGTTTAACATTATGAAATTGTACAATCATTAAAACATTTGAGGCATTACATGGATCTCAAAGAGCTTATACTATTTATAGATCATGAGACTTTAAAATATGTGAATACAAAAAATAAGTTAAATATTAGGCATGCAAAGTGGGTTACTTTCTTGCAGGAGTATACTTTTATGTTGAAACATAAATCAGGGGAATTGAATCAGCTAGCTAAAGCATTGAGAAGGAGAGTATCGTTATTAACTACTATTGTGAGTGAAGTAGTTGGATTTGAATCTACCAAAGAATTGTATGATATTGGTCCATATTTTGGCAAGGTAATTGAGCACTACAAGAATTCATTAATAGGTGAGACAATTCTTATTCATGATGAGTATATTATATAAGAATGATATCTCTTCAAAATAAAGTAATTATATATTCTAGTTGGGTCTCTATAAGGAAATATAATAAGAAAATTAAATAGTGGTGGTTTGGCTGGACATTATTGTAAGATGAAAACAATAGATTTGGTGAAGGAAAAGTATTTTTATCTAAATATGAGGAGATATGTGACAAGGCATGTTTTAAGGTGAAAAATATGTTAGGTGGATAAAGGACATGCATAAAATACTAGACTATACATGTCACTACCAATTCCAAGAGGATCATGGACAAATTTGAGTATGGATTTTATGTTGGGATTACCAAACACACAGAGAGGTAATGATTCATTTTTTATTGTTTTAGATAGATTTTTTAAGATGGTTCATTTCATTGCATGTAATAAAACCAATGATGCCACTAGAGTTGTAAAATTATTTTTAAGGATATTGTGAGATTCCATGGTGTTCTAAAAACTATTACTTTAGATAGGGCTAAAAAAATTCTTAGTCATTTTTGGAAGAATTTGTGAAACAAGATAGGTATAAATCAACAATTTAGTAGTGCATATCACCCACAAACAGATGGAAAAATAAAAGTTTTGAATAGGAGCTAGGCAAATTTGTTGAGATGCATAGTGTGAGAGAATCCCAAGAAATGGGATTTAGCTAAGTTTACATATAACAGTTCAGTGAATAGATCAATAGGAAAGTCACCATATTAAATTATTTATGGGATAGATCCTATGGTTATTTTATATTTGGTACAATTTTCTATTGTATAACAAACTAGTGATGATGCAGAAGCGTTTAAAGAGCATATGCAATAGTTGTAAGGAGTAAGAAGAAAATTGTAGGAAAGTAACAAAAAATATAAATTATTAGAAGACGTCAAAAGAATATCTAAGGTATTTGAATAAGGATATTTGTTAATGTTTTACTTGAAGAAATAAATATTTCAAAAATGCATGTATAACAAGTTCAAGTACAAGAAAATTGGACCATGATAAATTGTGAAGAAAATCAATAACAATGCTTATGAGGTTGAGTTTACCACATAATTTTGATAATTCTCTAGTATTTAATGCTTTAAATTCATATCAACTCCATGGAGATGATGTTGAAGGTGACGAAGATTTAAAATTAAATCAAGAGCAATAGGTTCCAAAGAAGAAGAAAGAAAAAATAGTGCAAGTTTTGGATGTGAAGACAACGAGCACAAGGCAAGGGAATTATAACAGGGATTTAGTGTAGTGAGAAGGATTATAGCAAGAAGAAAAGACTTATATTAAATAATGGTAAAAGAGAAATATTGATAAAGATTAATGGTGTTAGTATAAACAGGACAACTCAGAGGAGTTGAGTTGTTTCCAACTAGAGGAGAATGACACAAAAAAATAGGCCAATCTTCTAGAGGCCATAACTTTTGACCCACAGCTCTATTTGAGATCTTTCACATGGTAAAGAAAATGTCTAAAAACTCTTGATTCCTTTATAATATGATCTATCCATTTAGATATGATTTAAATATTTTATAGAGACCATACATGATCTTTTGAGGGTCAAAAAATAACATTTAATGACTTTTTCAAGAAATTTTTATTTTTAAAAATTGTATACTTTTAGAACCAAATGTCAAATTAAGTTTAATTTAATCCCAAAGGCTAATTATAGTGGTTAGAGTATTTCATAATATTTTTAGATCCATGCACGCTTACATGATAAACTTAATATAAATAATGACAACTAAAAATAGACCTTTATATATATTTTCTTTTTGAATTTTTGTATGTAAAGTCTAAATTTTGAGTTGAGGCTTATTTAAAGATTATTTGGATTTGTAATTATTTTAATTCATTCAATAAAAATACATTTTGAGTATTTTTTCAAGATCTTGGCTTATTAATAATTATATTGTCTTGACAATTTTTGTGTTCATTAAATGGACTCAACCAAGACTATTATAAGTAAACAAGGGAACCATCATTTTTTATTTATTTATATGGTGTGGCTTGCCAATGATGGTTGAGTTAAATATATTCCTCATGGAATAAGGAGAAAAATCAGAAGATAAAAAAATAATTAAGGTCTAATCTCCTTGTAAAATTATAAAAGGGTTCCAATTTTAATAAAATTATTAAAACCTATGGATAGTGGACCAAAGCCCTTCCCCATTATAAACTCCTCTTTGTATTTTTTGTAACTATACTTTTTGTAATATATTTATTGATAATTGTTGTGAGTTGGATTTATTTTTTAGATAAGGAATTCTTTGATTTTATATATATATATATATATATATATATATATATATATATATATAATGTCCATTTTTTCTAGATTGATGCTCAGCGTTGCGGGGTCCCTATCCTAGTCACTTTTGGTAGGATCTCACACTGATCTAGGACATAATCAAACACTGAGATCCCTAAAAGAATACCAATGAATTGCCACAAGTACCCTGAGAATACCATCAGCAACTATAATCATCTCAATAATACCAATGATCAGTCATAACCACCCCAAGAATACCAATGATTAGCCACTACTAGTCCAATAATACCAATGATTGGCCATAACTAATTCATGAATACTTATCAATGGACCACATCTGGCCTTCGATACCAAACTGAGATTTGAACATGGGTGGTGCTTGAAATAACTAAGTCACTTTACCAACTCAGCCACATCTCATCAGTAAAAATATAATCTACATCTAAATTTTAAAGGTGTGAGCCTTGATCCATAATGTCTGCTAAATGATCCACAGCGAAATCACCACATTACGATTTGCATGGAATACATGGTTAATTTTGATCCCTACTTCAAGGTGTTCCCATGGCCACTTTAGAATGTAGGTGTGTATCTACCCCTAAGCCTCAATGCATCACAGGGTAATTAGTAAGAATTGAACTCGATACCTAAGTGACCAAAGTCACTGATCCTATCCACTTAAGCTAACCCTTAGGGCTTAAAAAAATGATTTACATCTGAAGCTTAATGGGAATGGGTTTGTAACATCTACCAAATGATCCAAAGTAAATCACTCATTGTGATCCACATGGAAAATGTGGATAAGTTTGACCCCTAACTTAATGTGTTTCCATGGCTACTTTAGAAAATAGATGTGTGTATGCTCCTAAGCCTCAATGCATCATAGGGTACTTGGTAAGAATTGAAATTGAGACCTAGGTGACCAAAGTCATTGATTCTATCTTTTCGATCTAACCCTTGGGGATAAAAATTTATATAATGTCTATTAATACTAGTGATAATTATTGTATTTTTAATACATAATAGTTATACATATCACGAATATCAATAATATGGATATAAAGGTAAAACAATAATTGAAAATGGCTACGAGTGGTGGTAAGGAAGGGGATGGCCCAGGCAAGGGTTCTGGAGGCACGTGGGCATTGCAGGAGGAGGTTAGAAGAGGGAAGGAACCACTTTATGCAAATGAACGACCCAAGATCTCTAAAATTAATGGTTGTTTTCCACGGTCTCAAGATAGGCCCATTTTGGTGATACCTATAGAATCTGTTAAGGAAGATGTGGACTATTTGTCTATGCATACCCTGATATGTAAGTTTATAGGAATTTGAATATCCCAGGCAGCCTTGGAAACCTGGTTATGTAGTACCTGGCAGGTAGATGGAGACATGGATATTATGTTGGCTGGAAACAGTTATTTCTTGGTAAATTTCTCCTCTATTTCGGATAGGAATCAAATTTTTGAGGGAGGGCCCTATTTCTATGATCAAATTAGATTGTTCATCAAACCCTGGCATGCAAGTTTCAATTCTGTAGAGGATCTACCTACACATGTGCCTATGTGGGTTCATCTTTCGAGACTCCCCCTAGAATTTTGGAGAGAGGATATCCTACATCAAATAGCTGTACTACTAGGAGCACCAATTGCTATAGTGCACCAATCACTGGAAAGAAAACTCATCTCCTACACTCAAATTTATGTTGAAATGGATCTGAATAACCCATTACCAGATGTTATGGAAATCTACCTGGGAGGCTCATCTTAGGTCCAACAAATCGATTATGAAGCCATTCCCTTTCGCTGTAGGATTTGTCATATTTATGGTCACTTGCATCACCAATGCCCCCATGCTAGGTGATTTACTGGGATGGAGGCTAATAGAGGCAAGGAATCAAGCCATTTGGACAAATGGGCTCATCAAAGCTGGATTCGGCTAATGCGTCAAAAGGATAACCCATTTATGGTCCTAATAATGAAGGCTTCACCCAAGTGAGATGACATGTGAAAGGTCATGGGCAGAAGCGTAGGAACCAAGACAGACCCCTTGAGGTGGGGTTTAACCATTTTGAAACCCTGGATATCATGGCCATTGAGGATGGCATTCCTCCAGAGGAGCTGGGAGGACCCTTGGAGGGAGAGGAGAAGTGTTCTTTCCTCGTCGAACCCCAAGACATGGTGATTCAGATAAACAGGGAGATTGAGGCTGTGCCAGAAGAAGGGGCATTGGCAGTCATATCAAATCAGTAGAATAATGATATCAAGTGGGCTAATTTGGTAAAAGACAAGGATACTTCATGGAAAGACAAGGGATCATTGCTAGCATTGGGTTTAATGCAAAGACCACTTAAGAAAGTCTCCTTCACCACCCCAGCTAAAGCAGGGTGCAAGAAGGATCAAGAGAAAAGCCAATAGATAGGAGACTTATTGGTGGAATCAAGGGTGGTTAAAACCCTGGATGAGCACTTCACCCAATCCACCCAATGATAGTCCTATCATGGAATGTAAGGGGATTGCATAGTATCCCCAGACAAAGAGCTATGTAGAAGTTGGTTAGGGAGCATTCTTTGGATTTCATCTGTATTCAAGAGACCAAGCTCCCTGTCGATGCTATGTTCAGCTATATGTCAAAGTTCTGGGCTCGAGAATAATGCCAGTGTGTGGGTGCCTTAGGTAGTGCTAGGGGAGTAGCAATTTATTGGGATCTGGTGAAGATCATGCCACAACAGTGGATGCTAAGTTTCTCAGTGCATTCTATGGTTGCTTCCTCTCCTGAGTGTGGGGAGCTGATCCTGGTCACTAATGTTTATGCACCTAGGGATATCTCTGGGCAGCACAAGCTTTGGGATCATTTACAGTATGTGCAGAGCTATTTTCCTTATTTGCCTTAGGTAGTGAACAAAGATTTTAATGCTGTCCTGAGCCTGGAGGAAAAAAGGGGAGGGCTAGCACGTCTAGGATCTTCTTCTGAGCTGCTTAGATATAATATTGATAGGTTGTGCCTTGCAGATGTTAAGCCCATTAATGGGCTCTTCACTTGGAACAATAGAAGATCAAGTAAGGATTCTATTTCTGAGCGCTTAGATAGATTCTTAGTGTCTTGTTTTCGGCTTTCTAGGGCTTTTTATTTAGCTTTCAAAATCTTGGATTGGCATGGGTCAGATCATTGGCCTATCAAGCTGACAACCAGTTATATCCCTGGGCCCAAGAAACCTCCTTTTATGTTTTAGCTTATGTAGCTTTGGGATTCTTCTCTTCATTGTCTCATGACCAGCTGGTGGAGGCAAGGAGGACCTACATATGGCACTGCCATGTTTTCCTTTGCCAAGAAGCTGTAGTATGTGAAGCAAAATTTGCAGGATTGGAATAGAAACAACTTTGGTAATATCCATGTAATGAAGAAGAGGGTGCAAGATAGGCTGAACATTATCACCAGACAAATTCTTGACTTTGGTTTGACAGATGACCTTCATAAGGCTAAATTCTTAGCTTTGAATGACCTTTCAGAATGGGAACTCCAGGAAGAGATCTTTTGGAAATAAAAGGCTCTTATTGATTGGCTTTAGGAGGGTGACAGGAACATAGCATTCTTTCACAAGTTAGTCCAGGTGAGGCATAACAAGAACTTTATATCTTCTCTTGTGACTTCAGTTGGTACTCGAGTTACTTCCTCTCCTGATATTTCTGAGAAAGCTATTAGATTTTACTCTGAGCTCCTTTCTGGTGCACTACCTTCTACTGATTTGGAGGAGAGTGAGGTCTTGGCTTGCATACCTCCTCTCATCACGCCAGAGATGAATGATGCTTTATTGAGACCGATTGACAAGGTGGAAGTGGAACGAGTGGTTTTTAGTATGCGTAGAGGTAAAGCACTAGGCCCGAATGGTTTCCCAGCTGAGTTTTATCAAGAGTTCTAGAGTATTATCAGCCAAGACTTAGTGGAAGTTGTGATAGAGTCTTTCCTCAACAAATAAATTCTTAGAGTGTTTAATGCTACGTTCCTGATGCTGATACCAAAAGAGAAATAGGTTAATCAGTTGGACCAGTTTAGGCCCATTGCAATTTGCAATATGGTCTACAAAATTATCACTAAGCTCATTGCAAAGCGGCTCAAAGTCTGGCTCCCCATGATCATCTCAGAGGAACAAGGGGGCTTTGTAGCTAGGAGGCAAATTATGGATGGAGTGGTGATTTCTTCAGAAGCAATCCACTCTATGTTCAATTCTCAAGAGAGGGCTATGTTCATAAAGCTTGATTTGGTGAAGGCTTATGACAGGGTCAATTGGAGATTTTTGCAAAAAATTCTTTTGGCTTTTGGCTTTGGGCAGGACTGGGTAAAATGGGTGCTTAGTTGTGTTACTATGCTCTCTTACTCATTCCTCATTAATGGGGCACCTTCCAGACTTTTTGGGGCCTCTAGAGGACTCTGACAAGGCGATCCGATTTCTCCTTACTTGTTCATTATTCTTGCTAAGGGGCTGGGCCATTTTATTAAGTTTTGGGCTTCCCAAAATGTGATTCAGGGATGGCAATGGGGAAATGGGTTAGCTAAGCTGACTCACCTCTAATTTTTGGATGACACCATCTTGGCTGGTAAAGCCTGGATTAAGGAGGCGCAAGCTTTTTGAAGCACTTTAGATTTCTATCTAGCGGCTTCTGGTCAAAAAATCAATGAACATAGATCCTCCATTTTTTCTTTAATACTCCTGAGGCTATCTAGTGAAGGATTTCTGCAACCCTCAAAATTTAGATACAGACTCTCCCGGTGACTTATTTGGGGATTCCTATTGTGGTTGGCAGGTAGGCCAGACTTTTTTGGTAGAATGTATTGATAAACTAAGGCAGAGGGTTAATCATTGGACCAACTGCTGGCTCACGACTGCAGGAAGGGTGATTCTTTTGCATTCTGTGATTCAAGTGTTGCCCATTTATCATAGTATGGTCCAGGTAGCCCCGATGTATTTTCTAAAGGAATATGATGCTCTTTCTCAGCAATTCTTGTGGAGCAAAAATCTTAGGAATTTGAAATGGAGCCTTGTTAATTGGAACATTATTTGCTGACCAAAGAAGGATGGTGGACTTGGGCTGAGATTGGCTATTCTATCTAGTCAGGCTCTTGCGGCTAAATTGTATTGGCAGTGGTGTACCATCCAATCCCACCTTTGGGCCCATATCTTGTCTTCAAAGTATTTCCCAAGGGTTAACCCGTCAGAGATTCCCAGAATACCTATTGAGGGAAGAGGTTCCATGGTGTGGAACACCCTCAAGCTTGGAGCACAGTTGGTGTAGCCCAGCCTCTTTTGGATCTATAACAGAGGTTTTGATGCATTTTTTTGGGAAGGTTCTTGGAATGGATCCCCTCCCCTCTGGTCCTCTCATCCACAGCTACAACCTCTATGTGATTCCTTTCTCAATGCTGGATGGACCATTGTGGAGCATTATATAGAAGCTTATAATGTGGGGCCTTGTATTGCTTACAAATGGAAGAATAAAACTGATTGGCCATAGGGAGGAACTGTGGAGATCAGGCAGGAGTTATCCTAGATCATTGCTAGTAGAGGTTGTAGCTCATTGATGGAGAGTGATATCCTAGCTTGGGGGGTGAAGCCAATGGGCAATAATCGATTTCTTTGGGCTATCATGAGCTCACAAAGAATTATTTTGGAGGAGTGGAATTTGATTGGGGAAAGCAAATTTGGAACGCTGCTTCTTGGCTGAAATGTAATTTCTTCATTTGGACTCTCACCTACAACCGGTGTCTGACATGGGATAATCTTTGTAGAAGAGGTTATCATGGTCCTTCAATTTGCTTACTCTACCATAGCAATGAGGAGAATGGGGTGCATCTTTTCTTTTAATGATCCTTTGCCAGGAGATTATGGCATCTGTGGTGGGCAGCATGGGGCTGCCCCTATTGGCATGTATCATCCTTAGCAAAATTCTGGCAATGCCTGGGTCGACCTCCCAACAAGATGTCTATATTGCAGAGCGCGTAGTTTATTGGTTCGGTGTTTATTCTCTGGAATATCTGTATTGAATGAAATGGAAGGATTTTTTGGGAGTCCTGTGGGGGTCCCAAAAAGGTGTGGCTAAAAGTTCTCAATGCAATTCAAGAAACTCTCCTTGTCAAATGTGATAATTCAATTGAATTGGACCCTGTTGATACCAAGATCATTAAGTGGTTATCCCCTGTGTTGGCCACTGTTGATTCCATTCTTCAATTTTCACATTCCACACATCGTACCAAGCAAAAGGTGCACCCGATCAGCCGCTTGGGGCGCTGAACTCCACCTGTGGAGGGGCATATTAAAGTGAATGTGGATGGGTCATCTAGAGGCAATCTCGGGCCTGTTGGGATTGGTGGAGTAAGAAGAGATAGTAATGGGTCAATTCAATTTTTATTCTCCATTTACAAAGGTCACTATACCAATAACTTGATGGAGGCTTTTGCAATCTTGGAGGCGGCTCAATTCTATTGTAGACAGGGCTATCTAAGTGTTATTTATGAGTCTAACTCGCAAGTGATTATTAACCTATTGAATAATGGTAACATTGATAGTGTTGATTGGCAACTGGCTTTGATGATTAAATAGATTCATCAAATGAGTGCATATTTTGTGTCTATCTCCTTTAAGCATATTCCTCGTGAGTGGAATGGAGTTGCAGATGGTTTAGCTAAATGGGCCTCAGAGAATGCGCTGAATTGGTGTATTCATGAACATCAGATGCTTCCAACTGGTTTAACCCTTGCTCTGGCTCAACTTCTTGAGCAGGATTTGGGCATGTAATTTTTTAGATTGTGTGTTCTTTCAATAAATTTTTACCCCTTTTAGTTGCACGAATATCAATAATACAAGTAGAATATTTAGAAGTACTAGTAGTTACTCATATCATAATTAATTTACAATGGTAGAGTCACATATAAATACTTACATAAATAAAAAATAGCATAAATATTACATAAAATGAAAAACAAAAATAAAAAATCCTTAATCTATGTGTTATGTTCTTATTTATGGATATTTATTTAAAATATCACTTGATAAGAAATTTATTATATGTTTAGATTATTAACAAGCTAAATTAGCAATACTTGAATTAAATGATAGTGCATGTGATGGTCATTTAATGATAAAGCTATGTCTAAAAAATTACTATGACAAAGTTATTATTAGCTTACAATGATAAAATCAATTTATGAACATTAAATTATTTTTTCACAATGTTAAAATCATAGAAACCTTAATCACACTTTGTAACATAAATTACAACCTATTATTTTCTTTAGTCATTTTATCCAAGGGGATTTGATGTAATTGATAAAATAAACTACATAACATGAATTACAATTTTTTATTTTCTTTAGACATGTTCTCCAAGGTGATTTGATGTAATTGAAAAAATAAATATAGAATCAATAGACAATCACAAGTTCATCATTATTATTGTAGAGTACTTCAATATATGTGTGAATCCATACCTTTATAGTCCACTAAATGTGGATATATCTATCAATTATTAATTTCATATATTATTTCAAGGTAAAGAGTTCTATCATCTATTGCAATAGACATCATATCATATTTTAAAATCAAAACAATTAAAAAAATTTGTTAAAAATTAAAAATATGTCAACATTTTATATACCATATTCTCCTAAAAAAATGGTCAAGTATAAGCTACAAATAAAACTCTTGATAATATTTTAATAAAAATGTTTGAAAAAGCACAAAATATTAGCACAATCTAGTTATTTATGTAGTTTGAGAATATCTTCCAAATATGCATACTCTAAAAAGAAACACCATAATATTTTGTTTATAATAAATAATTAGTATTACACTTGAAATTAAAATTGCATCCTTTTTTTTTTCTCCCTTAAAGACATAATCAAAGATAACGAATATCAAGAAAAGTAATAACATGAATTAGAAATGCTTGATAGAATGTGTATTCATGTTATTGAAAAACTCAAAGTCTATCAATATCACATCAAATAAGCATATGGAAAAACTATTCCAATTCAAGAATTTCAAGTGGGATATCTAGTGTTAAATGAAAATTAGAAAAATACAAATGTAGGTAATGAAAATTAAATCATATTAAAATCTAATTGGTTAGTCTATTTGTGATTACATAAAAATTTGGTATAATGGCTTATTGGTTAGCTACATAGGAATTAAAAGCTATGTAACACTCTATGAACATCATTCACTTACTCAAATATTATACTTAATATAATCATAAACATTTTAATTATTTAATAAAAAATAAATAAAAATAATTGTACATAGATTATTGACTATTTCATTATTTTCTTATATTATTTTTGTCTGCACTCAATTTAATCATTTATTCTAATCCCTTTGTTATTGTTAGTGTTTTAGATTTTTCTCTCTTCCATTTCACTCTATATTTATAAATATTCCAAAGCACTTATTTGAGTTTATATTTAACTCTCTAATTTAAAAATGATCACTAATAAATTACATTTTATGATAATCGTGATATTGACCAGCAAGGGATAAAATCAACTGCCACTACCAATCTTTTTTAATCTATCCTACCTTGTACAAATATTTATATAAAATCAAAATTTCAACACATAAATCCTTAATTTTGCCAATTTTTTTGATATTTCACATTGTTCTTGTTTACAACCCAATATTTATTCATGAATTTTTTTTTTCTTGTTTTATATTGTTACACATGATACATAATTCAAAATGTGTACATTTGATTAGATGACAAAGTAAAATATTTCTTCCAAATGCTCATTACTTTATTACATCCTCAAAGTTACAATCACATCTACAATTGGAAATTTTTATTTATACATGGTAATGATACCATTTCTAGACGTCACATAGAAAAACATTGATAATCACTCATATCACTACCCTTTTTTCTATTTTATAATCCTTGATTATAATTAGTTTCTATTTTCACTATGTTTTAGAATGCAAAGGTTAAAAAAATTCAAATATTATAAAAATATAAAAATATTTATTTAATACTATAGAAATCTAAAATCAGGGTCAAAGCATGATTATAAATCTATTTTACATAATTATCATATTGTATTTATCTAATAATTAATAAATATTGTACTCTTTTTCTATCACATATGCATTTCACTAATATTCATGAATATTATGCTATATGTGTGTGTGTGCGCGCGCAAACGCACACCCAAACACATATTGGATAAATACATTTACTTGGTAGCCCTGCTAAATTGAGGATATCTTTTCCATAGGCTATTTTTTTTAAATCATTTTATGACTTCTATATTGATGACACACACACACACACACACACACACAGATATATATATATATATATCTTGCTAACATTTTTATCCTTCATTGTGTACAAAGATATACTATTTTATAAGATAGTATGATCACGTTACATACATAGTGAACACTATTTTGTAGTTCTATACTCTATTGATGTTATTACTTGTATATAATAGAATAAATCTTGCTTGTATATTATGTATGGTCCATGGATTTTATGTGTTAATTTATTCAGAATGTCTATGAGATCATTAGTTGATATGTGAAAAATTTGAATATATCAATTGATTATGTCTCTTGGCCATTTGTTTTGTGTGGCATTTGATCATATAACTTGTTTTTGACATTATTGAAGTCTTTTGTATTTGGCCCTTGGCCTTGTATTTGCTTATGTAATATTTGAACATATCTTTTGTATGAATCCTTTAGTCATATTATTTGAAATTGTGATTGTTATGTTGTGTACTTTTAAAAATTATTATGTTTTATAAGAACCACACTCCAGTCATGTAGTAACTAGTTCTAAATTCTACTACTATGAAATTCATTAACACGTTTCTATAGGCCTTGCCTCATACATTATATAAATAATTTAATTTATACAAATATTATTATGTTGACATATTGTTCACATATATAACATTTTAATAATTATAGGATACAATATACAATTAAATTGTCTTTTGAGATGAATGAATTCCATGAAATAATTCCCTCAGTCAAATCTTTTTCTTAGATAACATTTATTTATCATATCCAAATCATTATAGTGAACAATTTTTACTCAAATAAATATATATTAAACATTCCAACTTAAATATTTTATATATAAATTAATAATTAAACAATAAAAAATAATCCCTACTTCTCATCATAAATAAATAAATTTATAGAAACTATTTATCATATATATATGTGTTCAATCCAACATAAAATTCTATCTCAATATGTAAATTCTATTTCAATAATTAAATATGAGCATGAGCAAATCACTATATAAACAAAAGATTTGTATATCTTAAAAATCATATTTTCGAAAAATGATATTATAATGAAAACAATAAATTTTATAAATGTAAATTTGAATTGAAGAATGATAATAACATTTAATTAATAAGTAATAATCAAATTATTTATAAAATATCAGAATATTTTCAAAATTAAGATACAGATATTATATTACAATAATAATTAATAATAGATTTAAATTTACGTTTAATTTCTAAATAAAAAAATAGATTTCTAAAAATAACATATACAATATTATACTAATGTGGGTTAAAACAAAATAGTTTTCTATATTTAATTTAGAAGAGACCCAATAAAATAAAAAGATTTAAATCACTTAACTTTTTTCATGTTTAAAACAAATTATTTAGTTTAATTCAGAAAAATATAGTTTTAAAAGTTTTTATGTATAATTAATAAAACTCTCCCATATTAAAAATTTCTCCTTCCAATAGAACCCTCTCCTTGCCATTTGAATGCTTTCTTGAAATCAATTTCCGGATTAAAAAATTAATTAATTAATTATAAAACATTAAAAATAATATTTAAATAAAAATAAATATAAAAATAATTGTGTAAAGATATTAAAAATAAAATGTTGATTTTCTTAAAAATCTTACATATTTTTTTGTTCTTGTCTTGTTCCTCACAGAAGATAAAGATTTGTATCCAATCTCCTATTTTAAGCTTGTGTTCCCTCATAAAGTCCCACACAAGTTATTAGGTCACAAACACTAATATACACTCATATATAACAGATCAGATAAGCAATGGATAACAAACTATTTTGATATTAAAATATATCTACTTACTCATATCATAAAGGGAGTATCCATCATCTTTGTTTTTCATTTAATAGGCCTGTAAGTACGTCAATAAAATTAATACTTTAATTTAAATGAATAAAATATCAAACAAATTAATTGTTAAGAAAAATACTTATATATAAATTTCCATGTCTTCTTGTTCTTAATTTTCCGCATTGTTATTGATTCCTTTAACTGCACTTCTCCCTCAAATATATCCTTTAAAATATTATTTTAACCATCATATCATTAAAAATAAATAATATAAAAAAAATAAAACAAAAAATTTATTATCAATTATATAATATATATAATTTTTTAATTAATTATTTTTATATATAAAAAATTAAATACAATTAAATTCAAAAACATTAAAACTAAATACTACTTTAAAAAGTTAAACATCTTTCTTACAACACTTCAGTTTAAATTATTTAGATGCTCCAACCTTACTTTACTTTGAACATACACTAGGTAGTATATATCGTGCAGTATTTGTGTGGGTATAGAAAATCTTCTTGTTTAGAACTATATCCATTAGTCTTGGCCTTGACAAAAGTACAGATTCTTGCAATAGTTTTATCTTGTATTAATAAATATGCATATATATATTTATAGTTTTTTTTTTAATATTAATCTTTTTAATAAATTTAAAAATAAATGCAATTTGATAGTATTCTCTATTTTAATATAAATATATTTTATTATTATTATTATTTATATATTTTTGTTTAATTCATTTTTTTTAATATATTAATAAAAAAATATTAAAAATATTAGAAAAATACAAATGTAGGTCATGAAAATTAAATCAAATTCAAATCTAATTGGCTGGTCTATTTGTGATTACATAAAAATTTGGTATAATGGCTTATTGGTTACCTACATAGGAATTAAAAGCTATGTAAAACTCTATGAACATCATTCACTTACTCAAATATTATACTTAATATAATCATAAACGTTTAAATTATTTAATAAAAAATAAAAATAATTATACATAGATTATTGACTATTTCATTATTTTCTTATATTATTTTTGTCTGCACTCAATTTAATCATTTATTCTAATCCCTTTGTTATTGTTAGTGTTTTAGATTTTTCTCTCTTCCATTTCACTCTGTATATATAAATATTCCAAATCACTTATTTGAGTTTATATTTAATTCTATAATTTAACAGTGATCACTAATAAATTACATTTTATGATAATCGTGATATTGACCAGCAAGAGATAAAATCAACTGCCACTACCAATCTTTTTTAATCTATCCTACCTTATGCAAATATTTATATAAAATCAAAACTTCAGCACATAAATCCTTAATTTTGCCAATTTTTTTTGATATTTCACATTGTTCTAGTTTACAACCCAATACTTATTCATGAAAAAATATTTTTTTTTCTTGTTTTATATTGTTACACATGATACATAATTCAAAATGTGTACATTTGATTAGATGACAAAGTAAAATATTTCTTCTACATGCTCATTACTTTATTACATCCTCAAAGTTACAATCACATCTACAATTGGAAAATTTTATTTATACATGGTAATGATACCATTTCTAGTGTATACGTCACATAGAAAAACATTGATAATCGCTCATACCACTACCCTTTTTTCTATTTTATAATCCTTGATTATAATTAGTTTCTATTTTCACTATGTTTCAGAATGCAAAGGTTAAAAAAATTCAAATATTATAAAAATATAAAAAATATTTATTTAATACTATAAAAATCTAAAATCAGGATCAAAGCATGATTATAAATCTATTTTACATAATTATCATATTTTATTTATCTAATAATTGATAAATATTGTACTCTTTTTCTATCACATATGCATTTCACTAATATTCATGAATATTATGTTATGTGTGTGTGTGCGTGCACGCACACACATATTGGATAAATACATCTACTTGGTAGCCCTGCTAAGTTGAGGGTATCTTTCTCATAGGATTTTTTTTTTAAATCATTTTATGACTTATATATATATATATATATATATATATATATATATATATATATATATATATATATATACCTTTATCCTTCATTGTGTACAAAGATATACTATTTTATAGGGTAGTATGATCACGTTACATACACATAGTGAACACTATTTTGTAGTTCTATACTCTATTGATGTTATTACTTGTATATAATAAAATAAATCTTGCTTGTAAATTATGTATGGTCCATGGATTTTATGTGTTAATTTATTCAGAATGTCTATGAGATCATTAGCTGATATGTGAAACATTTGAATATATCAATTGATTATGTCTCTTGGCCATTTGTTTTGTGTGGCATTTGATCATATAACTTATTTTTGACATTATTGAAGTCTTTTGTATTTGGCCCTTGGCCTTGTATTTGCTTATGTAATATTTGAACATATCTTTTGTATGAATCCTTTAGTCATATTAGTTGAAACTGTGATTGTTATGTTGTGTACTTTTAAAACTTATTATGTTTTATAAGAACCACACTCCAGTCATGTAGTAACTAGTTCTAAATTCTACTACTATGAAATTCATTAACACATTTCTATAGGCCTTGCCTCATACATTATATAAATAATTCAATTTATACAAATATTATTATGTTGACATATTGTTCAGATATATAACATTTTAATAATTATAAGATACAATATACAATTAAATTTTCTTTTGAGATGAATGAATTCCATGAAATAATTCCCTCGGTCAAATCTTTTTCTTAAATAACATTTATTTATCATATCCAATTCGTTATAGTGAACAATTGCTACTCAAATAAATATATATTAAACATTCCAACTTAATAATTTTATATATAAATTAATAATTAAACAATAAAAAATAATCCCTACTTCTCATCATAAATAAATAAATTTATTGAAACTATTTATCATATATATATGTGTGTGTGTGTGTTCAATCCAATTTATAATTCTATCTCAATATGTAAATTATATTTCAATAATTAAATATGATCATGAGCAAATCACTATATAAACAAAAGATTTGTATATCTTAAAAATCATATCTTTAAAAAATGATATTATAATGAAAACAATAAATTTTATAAATGTAAATTTGAATTGAAGAATGATATTAACATTTAATTAATAAGTAATAATCAAATTATATATAAAATATTGAAATAATTTCAAAATTAAGATACAAATATTATATTATAATAATAATTAATAATAGATTTAAATTTACGTTTAATTTTTAAATTAAAAAATAGATTTCTAAAAATAACATATACAATAATATCATTAATATGGGTTAAAACAAAATAGTTTTCTATATTTAATTTAGAAGAGACCCCAAAAAATAAAAAGATTTAAATCACTTAACTTTTTTCATGTTTAAAACAAATTATTTAGTTTAATTCAGATAAATATAATTTTAAACTTTTAATTTAATTCAGAAAAATATAATTTTAAAAGATTTTATGTATAATTAATAAAACTCTCCCATATTAAAATTTTCTCCTTCCGGTAGAACCCTCTCCTTGCCATTTGAATGCTTTCTTGAAATCAATTCCCTCATTAAAAAATAAATAAATTAATTAATTATTAAATATTAAAAATAATATATAAATAAAAATAAATATAAAAACAATTATTTAAAGATATTAAAAATAAAATGTTGATTTTCTTAAAAATCTTACATATTTTTTGTTCTTGTCTTGTTCCTCACGGAAGATAAAGATTTGTATATAATCTCCTATTTTAAGCTTGTGTTCCCTCATAAAGTCCCCTACAAGTTATTAGGTCACAAACATTAATATACACTAATATATAACATATCAAATAAGCAATGGATAACAAACTATTTTGATATTAAAATATATCTACTTACTCATATCATAAAGGGAGTATCCATCATCTTTGTTTTTCATTTTAATAGGCCTGTAATTACGCCAATAGAATTAATACCTTAATTTAATTGAATAAAATATCAAACAATTGTTAAGAAAAATACTTGTATATAAATTTCCATGTCTTATTGTTGTTCTTAATTTCCCGCATTGTTATTGATTCCTCTAATTGCACTTCTCCTTCAAATATATCCTTTAAAATATTATTTTAACCATCATATCATTAAAAATAAATAATATAAAAAACGACAAAACAAAAAATTTATTATCAATTATATAATATATATAATTTTTTTGTTAATTATTTTTATATATAAAAAATTAAATACAATTAAACTCAAAAACTTTAAACCTAAATACCACTTAAAAAAAAGTTAAAACATCTTTCATACAATACTTCAGTTTAAATTATTTAGATGCTCCAACCTTACTTTACTTTGAACTTACATTAGGTAGTATATATCGTGCAGTGTTTGTGTGAGTATAGAAAATCTTCTTGTTTAGAACTATATCCATTAGTCTTGACCTGGGCAAAAGTATAGATTCCTGCAATAGTTTTATCTTGTATTAATATATATGCATACATACATTTATAGACATTTTTTCTTTTTGAAAATCAATCTTTTTAATCTATTTAAAAATAAATGTAATTTGATAGTATTTTCTATTTTAATATAAATATATTTTACAATTATGATTATTTATATATTTTTGTTTAATTCATTTTAATTTTTATATATTAATAAAAAATTAGTAAAAATATGAAAAATATTATTAAAATATTTATAAACTTCGTAATTAGTTAGATAAATAAAACTTATATTATTTATTTCTACTATTCATAAATATAAATTTAATTTAATAAATAATATTTTAATATTTAATATTTATTTTTATTATAATATTTTTATATAATAAATTAATTAAAATTAAATATTTTATTAAAAAATATTTCATCTTTTCATATATAATAGAAAATCACAAAACAGTAAAAAATATAATTAAAAGAAAAAAAAAAAAAAAAAACTTAAATAGTTTTTACTTTCAAATTACTATCCTCGAGTAATGGGGCTCACTTTATGAGGGAATGGTGTGAGAGAGTATATATATATATATATATATATATATATATATATATATATATATATATTCAACGAGAGTGTAGATGGCTTCCGTATCACAATTATTTGTATTTTGTAAACTAATCGTACATATAATATAAAGAAGTGGTCTAACAAATTTGTATACTTTCTTTCAGTATATAAAAGGAATATATTACAATTTAAAGGACAACACAATTATATTATGTTCTTAGCTCTTTGGAATCTTTTGCTATAGTACTTCGGTCATCTATTTGGTGTTCACGTAACTTTTTCGAAGAATATTTTTATATGAATAAATTTAATAATATATATCTTATGATTTAGTATATTTTATTTTATCTATAAAAATTTATGATAGATAAGTATTGGATTAGATTTTGTAACATTATTATTTTCTTTTTAAATTTTATTTTATTTTTTTATAAATTATATATATTTTATAATAAAATTAATTTATGTGTTGTTATGTAATTATATAATTAATTTATAAAATATATGAAGATATATGAGGATGGATATATAATTTTTTTAATTAATTATATATAATTTTGAAATTAAATTAATTCAAGTTTTATTATTTAATTATATAATTAATTTATAAAAATATAAGAGTATATGTATGTATGTATGCATATATGAATCAACATAATTTTTAATATTTAATTATGTGAATTAAATTATTAAATCACTTTGTGAAACTTGAATTCAATAATTAAAAGATAATATTTTTGAATAGATCAGCAAGGAAAAAGGGTCATGAGCCCTATACAAAGCAACTCCCAAGGCCAAAAACATTAGAAGATATTGTTAATGTTTAATATTATCATAATTAAATGTGTATTAAGATATTATTCACTTGTAATAGAAGTTTAACCAATTAAATTTAGCTATTTTTAAGTAGATATACATTTTAATTATGTTAATATACATATTTCTATCTAAAAATGATTAACAAAGTTGCGTTGATATTACAACAACCATTGTTAAATTTGAAATGACCTCTTTCGCTCCTCTTCCTACCTATGTGCCTTAGTTGTTAAAGATTTAGTTCTTGATGGTAGGGTTTGGATGTGGGGTAAGCATTCCTTTTCCATCAAACTCTAGACTCTATCTTTTAATCCCCTCATTGAGCCACTCAATAATAGACCTATTTGGGTCTATCTCCCAAATCTCCTTATCAAAGTTTGGGAGGATTCTTGCTATGAGGGCATCAACAATGCTATCATCTACTTCTTTAAGGTTGATTCTACTACCTCTTTCATGGGACATATCATGATTTCTCGCATCCTGTTGGATATTGATATGTCCAAACCTCTTCATGGAGATGTGGTTTTGTTGGTAGGGAAAATGCCCTAAAAACAACTATTAGATTATGAGGGTATCCCATTTAGATGAAAAATTTGCTTTTATATATGTCATTTGGCCTCTGGTTGTCCTCTCTTGCATCGCAAGTGAGTCTCAAGTTGGCAGAAAGATGCGCTCTTGGAAAACTTGACATTCGATACTTTTTAGGAGAATTGTCCATCTAAAGAGGATGAGTCCTCTAAGGAGATTTCACTCCATGTTGGGGAAACCTCCGCTAATGTTACTGTTATTAAAGATGTTGGGATAGTTGTTAGGACCTCAACCACTATTGTTGTTTAAGTGCCAATAGATTTACATGTTGATGTTAGAGCTATAACTGAGACTTGCCCTATTGTCTCCCCTATTGTTTCTGCTAGGATTAACACACGAATCCTACCTACTACTGATGTTGAGAGCAAGATTGTTGTTGTTTGTGTATAAGTTTTTGATAGGGTTAATGTTGATGTGGCATTTCCAAAGGCTTTTCCCCCAGCTGAGGAATTGGTGAATTTTTCAACTCCATCTCCTAGTTTTGTGATTGGAGATAAGAATTAATATTGGACTATTGTCCAAAGGAGGAAGCAAGGTTTGCTTAAGCGAGTTTCTCATACCTACATTCAAACCAAGGGTGTTCGACCAGCTAGATCAGCTTCTGTTATTGTTTAGTCTAATCAGCGATTTATATACTATTAGAGTGTTGTTTCTGGCACATCTGAGGCCTTTTACCCTGGGGGTACTTTGTATAGTGCTCAAGACCCTCTTTTCTTTTTGTTATAATAAAAACAAATATTATTACTCCGATAAACATTTATATAAAATATTATATTTCTATTTTATATTTTTCTTCACTTTTATAGTTACAATCACTTCAACTTTTTATATAACTCATCTCTTTCTTTTTTAGTTTCTTTATTTTTTCTCTTTTATATTTATTAGATTTGGTATTTTAATTTTGTTATATTCTATATATTTTTCAAATTTTAAAAATGATATTGATATTTATTTTAAATAATTTTGTAAGTGAAGATCAAATACATTCAAATTCAATATTAAAATTAAAAGTAACGTATTTATTTATTTGTAAAGTAATACCATTTTTAAATATTAATTTAGAACATATTTTATTATATTAATTTAAAAATAATGTATCATGTGAATGATTGTTAGTTTAAATAGTGAAGTTACTTGGCTTGCAAAGATCCCATCACAAATCAATTATGTACCCCTTAATCCTTAGCTTTAAATAATATAAATATATATTTCTCAAGTTCTAAAAATCTCAAATTAAACTACCTAAATCATTAAACCCATCCAAATTTAACACTTATTTTATTTTATTTTTAAATATAACATACATACATACATATACAACGATTTTCTATTTCATTTCTTAATTTTATATATATATATATATATATATATATATATATATATATATAATATATAATATATAATGATTGTTCTATTTTATTTCTTAATACTGTTAATTTACATATTAATTTTATTAACAAATATTTTAATTATTTATTTTTAAATTAAATTTTATATTATAATTCATCTTAACATTATTTATTTTATATTAATAAATAACATTACATCTTAACTATAAGTTTTACAGTAATTTTTCTAGAATATATTAGTATTATTATTTTATTTTTTTCATAAATTTTATTATCATATAAAAATTAAGTTTATTATAATCGATATACTTTAATGTAAATAAATTTTTTGTATTATAAAATTTATAATAATTATATTTGTATAAAAATGAATATTTTAAAGAAACAAATAAAAACTATAAATTTATTTTTAAAACAATTTTTTAATGATATTTAACTAATAAATATTAAATTGATTATATAAAAATAAAACATAAAATAAATAATAATTAAATTTTTAAAGATAATATGCAAACCTTATCTTATAATAACTACTTAAAAAATTAAATTTAAACCTAATTATTTAATAAAATTTTAATTCCAAAAATAATATACAACATATCACAACAATTGTTTATAAATTTAATTTATAAACTTAACTTAAAAAAGAGATAAATAAGTTTAGTTTGATTAATATTTTTTTACTATAATACCTTAAATATACCATAAAAATGATACTAATATTATAAATTTAAATTTAAAAAAATAATTTCAATTGAATAACAATTAATATGATACTAATATTATAAGTTTGAATTAAAAAAATTGATTTCAATTGAAGAAAAATTAAATGTAAAATAATTGTTATCATTTATGTTTAATTAAATAAAAACACTTTCCTTTAAATTTGATTGTGACTTTTCCCTTTATCTAGAGTTTATTATTTTTTAAATATTTATAAGTAACATATATTATATTTGAATAAAGAATTTATAAATTAAATTTAAAAAATATAGTTGTAATAAATTTCTATAAATAAGATATAATATAGCTAAACAAAGAGCTTATGAATTTAATTTAGAAAATACAAAAGTTGAAAGATTAATTGAACTTAGAAGAAACAAAAAGCTAAAAGATTGCACTCAATTAACCTTATTTCTATATTTAAAGAAAAATTATTTAAACCACTTAAAAATAAGATAAAATTAATTGTTTATAATTATGTAAAATCAATAAAATTATCCCATTTTTATTTATTGGAACTTTCTTCTTCTTTATTAGAGGTTTATTAAATTTTCTCCTTCCTCCTCCGCTACTATAAAATCAATAAAATTCACTCATTTCTTTTTATTAGAACGTTTTCTTTTCTCTATAAATTTACCAAAACCCTTTCTTACATCTTTAACTATTTTGTTGAAATCGATTTTATGACTAAAGATAAGAATAAGTTAATTAGTAATATTTTTTTGGAAAAACTTGTATCAAGTTTTGAGTTCCTAAACTTGGCATATTTTTTCTAGAAAATTATTATTACTGTATGGACTATGGAAATATCAGATCCTTGAATAAGTTAATTAACAAACTTTAAATAATATATGTGAAATGAAGAAAATATCAAAGAAAATAATAATAGAAAGTTCATTATTTTAACATGTATGAATTTAATTAATATCATATTAATTGGTTATTCAATTGGAATTTAATCTAGTCTTTATTATCTCAAGAACTAAATATAACCATCCTAAAAATACAAAGAATAAATAATTTCATTGCTATTTCTTTAAAACTAACATTTGATTGCATAAGTATACAAGTGAATGATGATGCTTTTTATGAGAGGTTTTTGATTTATAACAACATTATTACAAGAAATTTCTATTTGTTAATACAATATACACCCACCAATGTGATTATTTTTGGAATGTGGAGAAACCCACACTTTTTGATGTGCATTTCTTGTGGGTATATATCAATTGAATTATACCCAAAACAGACACTTCTAGATTGATTGGTACACACAACTAGTAGATTTCTATTAAAAGATTGAGAATTTTTTCACACAAGAAGACTATCAAGATTCACATTTATGAGTTAGCTACAAGAATAATTACATATTAGACAACTGAACATGAAAGAATTTTAGAAAATAGAACTAGTTTGAATATTTATTTCAGAGTTAAAATAAGTATTTAATTCAATAGGGCTTTGCCATACCAACTTTTGGATGTGATATAATGTGAAAAGAGGCAACTTATATGAGTGAGTGAGTGTGTGTGTGAGTGAGTGTGTGTGTGTGTGTGTGTGTGTGTGAGAGAGAGAGAGAGAGAGAGAGAGAGAGATTGCCAAGTGTCTAGTATGAGTTAACAATAAAAAATGAGTTATAGAATAGTCTAAATATATGTCCAACTGCATATGTCTCTCCTCTAAATATGCTTTATCATCCTAGTGGCATAAGAGTTAGACTGCTTTCTCGACACCTTACTCATCTTCCTCAAAACTGCCCTTCTTTGCATATCTTAAGTGACAAGTGAACCTTTTCATCATCATATCACCATGGATGCCTTCAGACCTTATTTTTGACACTTATCATTAATTTTTAAACACCTTTATTCTGACATTTAGGGGAAATCATCATATAACTCCTTGGGTGTCAAGAAACTCCATCTAGCATGCCTAGCCTTGTCCAAGTGGCTCAAAACTTGACTTCAAATTCATCAAGGCACTCTCTCTCTCTCCATGAAAATAATTAAAATACCTAATAAAAAATAAATCAACTTCTTTTATTTCTTGTAACAACTCCTAAAACTCCATCTTCCACCTTTTGCTCTCGTTAACCTTTTTCCTTGTAGCCCTAATATAATGTAAACCTCCTTATGTAGGGTAGTGTACAGATGATCTTGGAAAAATTAATTCAATATGAGGACCAAGTATGTCTTTACAACTCCATGCCAATGTTTAGGTCTTAATATTTAATGAAAGTATCATTTTTTATTGTTCTCCTAATTAGGCCTCAGTTAGGCCTCCTTGCCTAGAAGACTAATTTTTTCCTCTAGATATATACCACACATGTGAAACCACCAAAAAGTGTGTGATTAAATTTTACCATACTATCGCAAACCTCCATGCCAAATTTGATGTCCTCAGACCCTATGGATGTGTGAGAATAATGAAATGGTCTAAAAACTAGTCTCTTTTTCAGCATGTTCAAGACCACCTTGAAAAACCAAACTTGTTTGCAAACTTTGAAGATTGGATATATGGATTTTTATTATTTAAACATATATAAAATACCAAATAAACCTTCCTAATTATTTTTAACTGATCCACTATACAAAACCCTATAAAATACCTAAAAACCTTACAAAATAGAGCATTAAATATAGTTTGTATAGTTCTAAATACAAACCAATTTCATAATGAGGAGAGTCTATAACACTATTTGGGTGGTTATAATATCAAACTAGGTTATCCCATGAATTTTGAAATTTAATCTTTCACATTAGCTATTTACTAGGGTTTTAAGAGGGTTTAAATTGGTTTTGGTTCTTAATGATTATTCATAAACCCAGGTCCCTTAATCCATAACACAATGCCTAAATTTTCAATTGCATTAATCCCCCTAACTTTACCTAGGAGCATAGGATCCCATGCATCCTGTCAATATACATACAAGAGCAAGAAGTTGGTCTTCAAGATGTAAATTGGCCATTGGAGAGTAGTCTGAGTTCTTAAGCATTGTTCATGAAGGTGAGGGATCCAATCCAAAAAATAATTATATGAGTTTATAGTATGGGTAATTTTTTACCATATGTGAAAACTATTTATTCCCACACATTAATTCAAGGCCTCAACAAGAAAGAGAAAGTGGGTCTTGAATTGCAGTCCTACATGAAAGGAGCTCGAGGTGGTCTCAAAGGCCTAAAAGGCACTTTCCTTGTATTTCCCTACCTATGGGTGGACTTATATGGTATATTTTATATTCATGAACTTATTGAAGTATTCACACCTTCACTTTACTCCCAATTAACTACCTTTCTCATGACTACTCATATGGTATACCAGTGTAGTGTTAGGCTCTATAGGCCTAGACAGGGATTATCTACATTGTTATAATCTTATTAACTTTGAAGGTCTTATGGAGGTCACATTTCCATAAGATAACACTTCTAATATGAATAACTTTCTTTCATCTCATTCTATCATTTAAAAAAACACATCCTTCATGACTAGGGAGGCAGGCTTGTAGGTTACTCAGTTGAGTGTGCAGGGGTCAATTGAGCCCATTTAGTAATTTATTCTCTAACTTAATTTTGATTTATTTGACCTCAGATAGTTTCATTACTTGGTCATTTAATCTATAAAATATAATATTCAATGAATATAATATAAGACAACACGTCTTGTTGAGAGTCTATAAAATTTTTAAAACAAGAGAAAAAACATATTGATCTAATTCTAAGCTTACTTATTGATATTACCATACCAATACGTTGAGTTGATAATTTGGATGACATATCTATTGCCAATATAAATTTAGTCAACTTTTACTAGTCATGTATTTTCAATACGTTTTCAATCATGTATTATATGTGGAATGCTAGTTCTATTGCCAAGAAATTTGGAATTAGCCTTTTCCTAATCTTTGTTCTCTTCTCATTCTTTTTGCAATCTCTTGCTAGTCATTTATGATATAAAATATTTGTAACAAAATGAATACATGAGTGATTGGTTGTGCTAATAACTTTGTAGACACAACAATATCTCTATATTTTTTGAGATATAAATGTAGCAACAAATAATTTGTAGACAATTGGGGGCATGGGTGTCACTTTACCTAAGATGCCTTGCATTAAAAAAAATAACTAACAAAAGCTCTCTAGTTTGGTTGTTCATGTGCAGATGTAAGGTCTGATAAATTTTCTTTATGCTTCTAGAATAAGGCCCTTTCCAAGCATGTATTCCAATGCCTTGGAAATTTATCTCTCCAACCAAAAAAAATCATCAATCATTTATACATTTCTTATTTTTATTTGGCTGAAAGCCAGCCTTTCGCTAAATACAAAAATTTATCTTTTTGATTATTTGTTGGTGAAAACATGTTTTCCCTTGCATTTTCTTGTTTCCAAAAGTTCCCATGTAAACATATTATCCGTTCAAAAATAAAAGTTACCTATTTTCATGAATAATTTTAGTTGCTTCTTGAGATTCGAAATTCATTACAAACACCATGCCTCATATGTGATGCTGGTAGTATAACACAGATGTAAATGATTTTAATTTATTTTCAGTTTTGTATCACCTATTGGACCTCTCTTGAGAATCAAGTTTATTGAAGTTAAATATTTTTTACATAGGATTAGAAATTTTTCAGACAACTTCTAGTTTGATTTTTCATCCATAAGATACACATGCTATGTGCACGACTACCTAACACAATAGCCACCTAGGTGATAATAACCTAGGCATTGGAAACCATCTAATAGAACTTTACACTGATCTAACCTTAGACACCTGGGTCCCATTCCTTTAAAAACCATGGTACTTGACCTTATGACAGAATAATATCCCTGTTCTGAAGGATTTTTTTCCTTTTTCATTGCTTAAGTTGGTGGTCTTTTCTTTGAGATTATTTACAAAGACTCTTTTTAACATAATTTCCTCTCTTTATTTCACTTCAAATTGCTTACGTTATAGGTATGCTAAAAGCTGAGTCGGTAAAATTTGGCACAGCTAATCGTTGCATTGATAAGATTAGAGCCATGTTTTATACGATGTTGCCCAAAAGGACTAGTGGCCTCTGTTAAGGAAATTCTTTTTAATGAGTTATTAATTATCTAAATACCATAAGTGAATGATGGATGGAAATTGGGTTTGAATATATTTACATTTTATTAGTTTTAGAAAATTATAAATTAATATTAATTATTTACAAGTGATGTAAGTTAATGTATAAGATTAAAAAAAAGAATAAATATGCCATCAAATGATTTTTAAATCCGTAAACAAGCATTGGGCCACAAGTTTTTAGGAAGTTTTATCAACCATTTCCAAGTTATATTTCCTCCTAATTCTATAGTAATAACATCATTTTTAACTCACAAAGGTAAAACCATGACATTTAATTTATTTACTTGCTAAAACAATGTCCAGAAGATAGACAGTTGTGAAAAGTCTTTTTAACTTACAGTAACTACTTATTTTGTTTGCATGATGTTTTTTAATTTATTTTGAATTTGTGTGATTTTTAGTGGTAGTAATATAAAAAATTATTAGTTAGTAAATCTTTATGTAAAATAAAATATCTATAACAGTCATGTTTTTTTGTCTATTTTTGTTCAATTTGATGACAACATCTTTCTCTACTTTATTGTTTTTGTGCAGTCTTTTATTTAAGTGGAAAGTGTCAAATGTGTGGCCACTGTTAATGTTGTTAACTCTATGTTAGATATCATATTTGATGGAAACAATTCTAAATAAGGATAAAAAAGAAAGAGGAGTAAGCTTTTTGAATTACATTTAAGAGTAGACACAAAATGGAAAGCTGATAGACATTGCTTTACAAAATTAAATCATGATAGTTGGACCTATGTTGTTCATATTCATTTCTATGGAGTTACTCATCTGCATCTAATAACCTAACAATTAAAGGTAGTTCTACTTATTGCATACAATGACAATGTAATTTTTTCATAAATATTAGTAATATATTGTATTGAGAGCTTATACAAGAATTTCATGAACATATAATGTCTACTATTCACTTTGTTTTGAAAACAATTTTTTTGCCCTATACAAATTTGTACTAGAAGTTCATGAAAATATAATATCTTCTATTCACTTTGTTTTTAAAGTTATTTTTTTTTCCTATACATCATACCTAATCAATCTGCACCAAATTAATTTTAAAATAATTCAGACTTAAATAACACAATAGAAAGCCTTTTCCACCATTTCATTGCTTAGTTTATGTGCATCTATTCATGACTTAAAACTTGAAGGATAAAATATCTTTTCTTTTGGAAAGTATTTTTTGCTATTCTCTGACATTTTGGATGCTAGTTAGTAATCTATTTACACTGTTTGTCAATGTCATACTCTAGGTTTTACATTGTTCTATTAAAGATAGGTAGAAAATGAGCTTACTAAGAAGTTATTTGTATGCAAGTGTTTTAACATATTTATGTTTTTAGCAAGCTTTTGGATTTTTTATATCAAATTGATTGTAAAATTTAACTCTCTTGCCTAATCATATAATAGGATGTATTTGACATTGTATTTATAAATGATATCAATATTTAGTGGTCAATATGATTAGAAATTCTAATTATTAAAAGCATATCTAATTGAATGTTTACATTTTTTTTTTCTTTTCTTATTTTTATTTGTATTTAAAAATTATGATTGATTTAAATTGAACTAAAATTTTAAAAACTATGATTTTTCATGCTCCTAATTATTTTGATATAATTTCAGTACATGATAATAAGATAAATAAAACTATTTCAATCCCTAAAAAATTTTGGTATATGATGCCCTTGTTAACAAATCATTTTGTTAGGACAAAAAGAGATCCCTTTAATCAGACAATTATCTAACCATCATAATTTTTAATGCCACAATTAGATAGTTATTAACTTAGTTGGACGATGTTAAAGACATGTTTTAATAAGATTAAATGGTTGCAAAATTTTCAACATCGTTTTATGGGATAATGCACACTCTTATAATTATGATCTATCCATACGTATTGGGCTTAAAAATATACTAACACCATATAAATTGTTAATAAAAATAAAAATTAGTAACTACAATGAAGATGACCAAGATTAAAGACACGTGAGTATCATTTAGTAAAGCTGATGCACTTATTTGAATGGGACCAAGACGTTTTCCCCATGATAATATTAAAAATAAGATGGAATTATAATAAATATTTGAAATGTATGAATAAGTAGTTTGTGCCTTATATTAGTAACTTTCAGTTTTTTATATTTGTTTGGATGTTGCGTGGAAGATTGCAATCATGTTCGGTGACTTGGGTGGCTATTTGGGCATAGAGGGACCACTATGGCATTTTATTTAAATGGGACAATAATTTATTTTGTGACATCTGTGATATTTTTAAGTATGCAAACGTGTTATTTTTTGGAATCCTGTTTAACTTAGATTGATCTCAAAATCAAAGTTAAAACAAACATGTTATTCAATTTTCGGTCATCTAACTATATTTTATAAGGATAATGTGGATGGTTATTTTGATTATATAAATTTATGATATGGCTTAAGCAACATGTTTTAAGATTTTGTGATCAAGTGAATTTATATTCAAATATATGAATTAAATTAATTAATATTATATGATAATACAATTTATAATGAATATTTTTATGATATAATTTTTTAGGGTTTTAATAAACTATAATGGTATTAGTTATGTTTATGTTAGAGAGCATAAGTTAATATGTAGGCAATTCAGGGAGTGAGTGTTCACACATTAGAGGAAAGTATTAAGTTTTTTTTTTTTAAATTGATTGGTTTGGGTTTTTGACATTTGAGTGGCTTTGAAAGAATTGTCAAGTTCGAAAATTATAACTTAATATATGTTCAATGAGACGAATCAATATAAACTTGGAAATCTAATAATTTTTATTTGGTAAAATTAATTATATATGAAAGATAATTTTATTATTACATATCAATTTAAATTATATGTTGATATGTTCATTGAGTTATAACCTCATCTACTATGTGAGTTAAACTAATTCATAGAATAAAATTATAGCTAGTTTTAGAATAACATAAGAAGCTTCTATATCTCTTATAACATGATCGCCGCCTTTTATATGATATTAATAAAAATTGTTATCCAAGGTATTCAATATAAATTTTAAAATATTATAAAAATTTAAGAAAATTTAAGTTTTTTATAATATCAAAATTAATAAAGGAAAAAAAATTAAAAATAATGTAATAATATACTTAAAATGGTTTTCATAAGAGTATACCATTATGTAAAGATATATTTAAAAGATTAAAAATTATTTGATTAGGTAAAATTTGCAAGTTTCGAAGTTTCCAAAATTTGTTACAAAAGACAAAAAAATATAATATTTAAGATAAAAATGGGATTCTTCTATTAGATAAATTTTAATAGGTAAAAACCAAACAACTAGAAGCTAAAGGGTAAAAACCAAACACAATCAAAAATCAAAAATTATTTTTCTCTAGCAACATAGTTGAAAAAATATGCAATCTTATGGAAAATATTTATCTTTATAAAATAACTATGCAAGCAAGAGAAATAGACAATCCTCAACTACCCATTATCTTAACAAAAATTACCTTTCTCTAGAAATGTGTTTGCCTATAGATAATCTTCTATGATGATTGCACCAAACTTAATTGAGCAGTTATTCCCTTTTTCGCTCATCTTATAAACTTCATCTCGGAGTCCCCTGAGCAGAGGGACATACAAGAAGTTTAAACCACTAATTTTATTTTTTTCTTTTTTTTTACTTCGAGTCACCTCCCTTGTCTTATGAAACATTTGGTTGGACTGATAAAGGGTTTGTAATTAAAACACAGGGATGGTATTTATCTTTTATTGTTGTAACATCGATTGGTATACATTAGATAAGTCAATTTATGGGTTCACTTCTTAGGAGATGGATAGAAAGAAGGGGACATGAACCCAATTTTTAACTTTCTTTAGAGAGATTAGATCCACCATCAGTTCTTCTTCAGAGTGAGGAGGAATTTGAAGGTCCTCATTTGAAACAGGGGATTAAATATCCTCCAAAGATAAGGTAGAATTATTACTAACAGAGTTAGTGAACTCTTCAATATCATCATCATCCAACATAGTAAGGTGGGGACGATAGTATTTATACCAAGAATAATCCCTCTTTGTTATGAAGAAGATATGTTTTTTCATCAAATGTCTTGTATTAAAGTAATTACAACAGGAAAAGAATAAACCTTCATAGTTAAGGGGTTGAGACCAAGAACAATCTTTCAATTATAATGTGATTTTTTAAGAAGATTCATGGAGGTATCAATATTCACAAAAAACCTATAAAAATAGTGTGGGAATAGTGATTGGTATCTGAATGCATTTGAATAAACTCACCCAGGAATTTACCAATTGCCTCTAGTTTAGATTCATTCCAAAACTAGAGTGGGAGATGAGACAAGTGAACCCAGACATGTTTTACATTGAGTGGTATAGTTAGGAGATTGAAGGCATGGGAAAAAAATTTCAAGAATAAAGGGTGGTGATTCAAGTGCCAAAATTGGTTTTGAATCTTCTCATTGTCTTCAATATTGCAAAGAAAATAATAAATATTTTTTTTACACAATGGTATATTTCAAGATTGCCTATTAGGAGGGATTGCCAATGCTTCAAGATCCAAGCATGAAGAACTTGAATTTTTGTCAAGTTATCTACAAATCTATAGATGATACCTTTCATTGAAAGTATTCTTCCAATTTAAGTACTTTATTAGACTCCTCCTTATCAAAGATAAAAATAGGGTTAGGAGATGCAACTTTGAGATGTTTAAAATATACTATTGGATATGTCTTGTGAGAGAGTACCTCATAAAAGGATTTGGGTTCAAGCTTTAGGTTTCTAGCATCCGTCGCAACTTCCAACTCCATGACATCTAGACCTTTGTTAACAACATAGTTGAAAAGGAGAGTATTTAGTTCTGGGTTCCTATTCTAGGAGTGATCATAAAAATTATGGTCAAGATATCTAAAGGAGCCATTTACATTCCCAAATTTAGTCAATGCTTCCTTCCACATCTGGTTTTACCTATAGATATGCATTGAGTTGTCTGTTTGCCCTGTATCTTCTATAACTTCCTTTAACCTAAAAATAGTCTTCCACATAGTGTCAATGTTTTTACAACATTCCCAAGCATAGATGGATTGCATCCATTCTTCCCTAGGGAAGGGGAAGGAAATGTTGGTAGAAAAATTGTAAGAACCTACGAATCAAAGGAGTTGTGAGAGCTTCTGCCATCTGAGGTCGATGAGTGGGGGGAGGCATTCTGAAATATATAAATTTTATAGTTATTAATGATTATAGATATCTTGAATATACTTATTTAAAAAATGATAAGAGATATAAATGTCATGATGTTGATATCAAAAATTTTAAATAAACTATATAAGATTTTAGAAAGATGTATTTAATATATCTACTCTAATTAATTATTATAAATTATATATTAAATTTATATTTAATATTTATTATATATTATTATTACTATGTATTCAAAATCCTTATTAACAAAAGCCTTTCAATTTAATTTTTAAAATGAAAAAAATTCTAATATTTCGAGTGAAAAATTCTATAATATATATGAATGCACCCAATATCTAAGGTATATAAGTATTACTTGTGTTTAGAGAAGTATGTAACATTTTGTTTCTAATGACGTAGAAAATATTAAATTCATTGGACTCTTATTCTTCAGCGATCATTGACATTTATTATTTTCATATTTTTCATTAATGCTTTATTATTTACATTAGAGTTATGACTTAACATATAAGGATGATTTGTTTATTGTTTTTCTTGAAAATATTAGAGTTAAAAACAAGAAATTTACAACAATATTAGCGCTGCATTTACAATTGATCTCACAAGAGGTAAAAAACATTTAAATTTTAGTATTAAAAAATAAAGAAAATATGTTACGAAGCGGAGTTCAAGCTAATAGTGTGGAAAATAAGTTTCACAAAATAAAAATAAAATCCAAATAAATAATGTAAGACTATAAATGAACTACACTTGCACCTATCTCGATGGAGGGTATGAAATAAACATGGTTAATTTTATATTTATTATTTTATGGATGATATCAAAGCAATGGTTTGAGTGATGAGTGCATTGAATCAATAAGTCTTCATAGTCAAGGGGTTGAGACCAAAAATATTCTTTTATTTGCAAATTGATTTTTTAAGGAAGATTCTTGAAAGCATCAATATTCACCAAAATATTGGAAAATTTGGTGTGGGAGAAGTGATTGGTATCTGAGTGCATTTGTAGAAAATCTTCTAGGAATTTACCAATTGCCTTTAGGGTGGATTCGGTCCAAATGGGTTTTACATTGAGTGGTTCAGTGAGAGGATTGAATGCAAGGGACCATTATTTCAAAATAAAGGGGAGGTGATTCAAGCTTCAAAATTAGTTTTGAATCTTCTCATTGTGATCAATATTGTGGAGAAATAATAATAAATAAGTTTTTTTCACATGGCTATATTTCAAAACTACCTTTTAGGAGGGGTTGTCAAGGCTTCGAGATCCAAGAATAAATATATTGAAGTTTTGGCTTGCGTTCCATAAATCTATAAATGACACATTTGGTTGAGAAGTATTCTTTCGATTTGAGCTCTTGAATAGAAAACTCCTTATCAAAGATCACAACAAGGTTAGGAAATGTAGGTTTCATATTTTTTAGATTTGCTCCTAGAGTTGTCTTGAGAGAGATTGTCTTAGTGAAGGATTTGGATCCAAGCTTCAAGTTTTTGACATCCACCATTGCTTCTAGCTACATTATGTTTATACCTCTATTAACAGTAGAGGTGAAAAGGGGATTTTTTAATTTTGGGCTCCTGACCCAAGATTGATCATAAAAATTATGGTTGAACTAGTTAAGGGAACCATTTACAACTCCATATTTGGTAAATGCTTCCTTCAATGTCTACCTACAGATCAATGTTGACTCATTTGTGTGCCCTATATCTTGTATAACTTTCTTCAACCTTACAACAATCTTCTACACAACATCAGTGTTTTGCTCAACATCCCCAAAAATAAAGGGAACACTTCCATTCTTCTCTAAACAAGGAGAAGGACCTACTAACAGAAAAGTTGTAGAAACCTATGAAATGAAGGTGTGTTGGGAGCTTCCACTATCTCACCGATAAATGGGAAGAGGAGTGGGAAACATCATTTTAAAATATCTAAACTTTATAGTTATTATAATATATATATATATATATATATATATATATATATATATATATATATATATATATATATATATATATATATGATAAGAGATAACAATGTCATGACATTTATATTAAATTTATCACATAAATTATATAAAATTTTAAGATGTATTTAAAATATGTATATTAGATAATTATTATAATTATAGCTTAAATTTATATACAATATTTATTATATATTATTATTATTATTATTATTATTATTATAATTTATTGGAAATCCTTATCAACAAATGTCTTTCAATTTTTTTTTAAACACAAAAAAATCTAAGATTTGAATGGAAAATTTTTATAATTTTTTTTTAATACACCCAATAAATATAACCTGTGTTTAAAAAAGTATGGGACAATTTTATTTTAACAATATAGTTTACAAAATCTTAAATTCATTGGATTCTTATTTTTCACCGATCGTTGACATTTTTATTCTTATAATTTTGGTTAATTCTTTATGATGTACATTACAGTTATGATTCATTTATTATTTTTCTTGCTAACATTTTAACTAAAAGCAAGTCATTTACAACAATATTAGTGCTACATTTACAGTTGATCTCACAAGAGGCAGAAAACTTTTAAATTTTAATATTAAAAAGTTAAAAAAAATATTCCGAAATAGAGTTCAGGTCAGTAATGTGGAAAATGAGTCTCACAACGGAAAAAATAAAATCCAACTAAATAACGGAAATAAAATCCAAATAAATAGTGCAAGACTGTAAATGAACTGCAAAAAAAATGTGGTTAGTTTTTTCTTTTTTATTTTTTCTCTGGGATGAAATAAAAGTGATTGCTAGAGTGATGAGTGCAGTCCTGAGCGGGCATGGCGACAAAGATGGTTAAGTTCTATCCCAGTTAAAGTAGAGCCGTTACTCAGATATCTGTGTAAAATATTCTATTTCTATTTCACAATTATTTTTCATTACCTTCTCCAATCAATGAAGTATTTATAAAAAAATATTCAATTTCTATTTCACACTATTTTGTTATTACTTTCTCCAAACAGGATTATTTTTAAGAAATATGTTAACTTAATTTCTAGTTCATGGTTTTGGAATACAATGGCTTAACTGTTTTTTATAACTCTTCTTTTTTAGTTTGTTTATTTTTTTCTATTTTATAATTTTTAAATTATTTTAATTTTGTTATATTATATAATTTTTTCAAATTTTAGAAATGATATGAATATTTATTTTAAACATTTTTTTAAAAATAAAAATGAAATAAGTTTAAATTTAATATTACAATTAAAAGTAAACATACTCATTCTATTATAACGTATTACTATTTTAAAATATTTATTTAAAACACTTTTTATTGTCATAATTCCAAATAATATATTATATTTAAATGAATTTAAAAAATTATATAAAATAATATTTAAAAATATTATATAAACATATATTGCTCAAGTTAATACTGAAATAATTCTCACTTGTTATTTTAGATATTATGTTAAATTTATGAATTTATCAATTTTTAAACTTTTACCATTACCCTACAACCGTATTTATCACTAACAGTTGCCTCCATGGTGCAAAAGAAGGTGAAGGTTAGAAAAAACCATAATTTGATAAATCAAAACCACTCTCAATTAACACTAAAAAGCAAAGCCACATAAAACTTAATATACAACCTAAATCATAAAACTAAAATCATAACCTAATTCTTCAAGGATCAAAACCACAACAAATATAACAACCTAGTGGTTTCGTGAGCCATGGAAAAGTAGCTTAAATGATCACGATAGAGTTATATGGATTGTTTGAGTACCATGAAGCTCGCACAAAAAAGGATAATGTAGACCATATTTTTAGACATATTGTTTTAATTCAATTAGATAAAAAGGCCAAGACCATTTATGAAAATTCATAAACCATCCTTCGCAACAACACAAACACCACCGGCAAAAACCATCAATGTAGTATTTATCAAAAATATTCAATTTCCATTTCACACTATTTTTTTATTACTTTCTCCAAACAAGATTACAATGGCTTAACTTAATTTCTATTCATGGTTTTGGAATACAATGGCTTAACTTATTTTTATAACTCTTCTTTTTTAGTTTGTTTATTTTTTTCCATTTTATACTTTTTAAATTATTTTAATTTTATTATATTATATAAATTTTTCCAATTTTAGAAATGATATTAATATTTATTTTAAATAATTTTTTAAATGAAAATTAAATAAGTTTAAATTTAATATTAAAATTAAAAATAAAAATACTCGTTCTATTACAATGTACTACCATTTCCAAATACCAATTTAAAACACTTTTTATTGTACTAATTCAAAATAATATATTATATTATAAAATAATATTTAGAAATATTATATAAACATATATTTCTCAAGTTAATACTGAAATAATCCTCACTTGTTATTTTTGACATTATGTTAAATTTATGAATTAGTCAATCTTTAAACTTTTACCATTACCCTACAACCATATTTATCACTAACAGTTGCCCCCATGGTGTAAAATAAGGAAGAATTTAGAAAAAACCATGATTTGATAATTCAAAACCACTCTCAATTAACACTAAAAAAAATCCACATAAAACTTAATATCAAACAAAAAACGTAAAACTAAAATCATAACCCAATATTTCAAGGATCAAAACCACAATAAGTATGGCAACCTGGTGGTTTCATGAGCCATCAAAAAGTAGCTTGGACGATCATGATGGAATTATATGGGTTGTTTGAATACCATGAAACTCGTACAAAAGAGGATAATGCAGATTGTATTTGTAGGTATATTGTTTTAATTCAATCAGATTACAAGGCCAAAACCATTTATGAAAACTCATAAACCATCCTTTGCAACAACACAAACAACACCAACCAAAACCACTAAGCATAGTGTCAGATTCACCTGACTGTATAACCTTCAGCTAATAGTTACTACATATATAATCAATAATCAATAAATCAACTAACTTTATAAAATGAGGATACAGTCCTTATTACAAATAAATTATTGGTGCATGCCCCTTGGGGGCAATTGTCAAAGTAATTAGCCATTACAAAATGGGGTCTTCAGATGGGTGCCCCCTAGTGAAGATAGTTTAATGATTACAATATATTACAATCATACAATTCAAAATCAAGACCACTTTTATTTACTTATGTTTATGCCATGAAAACCTGTCCACATGTGGATGTATCCCATAATTACTCCATACCCATAGTATTATTGTATTGCCTATCACTGTAGCAAATTGGTGTATTTAGGGGTGGAATTATAGATGTATGGGTGTACGTATATATTTTGATAGATGTATGCATGCTTGTATACTTGGTGTATATGTGGGTTTTCATTGAGTTGTTATCCTGCTGATAAGAAAACCATATATGTGAGGTAAAGACCCTACTTTTATAGTTTCATGTTAGGAACCCGTGGAAGCACAATTGATTACTTTTCTTATAAGAAATTAAACACGAAATTATACCAGAATGATTAAGTAACTAGAAACTTGAAACAGCAAAGAATTTGAGAGAAAATACACAATCTTGTATTAAATAATCTTCAGAAGAAAATACAATAAAGAAAATGCCACTTCTTCCTCCACCTCTAAGGCTTGCTACACCTCAAGGACTTCTTCCCTCCCTCTCTCTTGCTCAACCACAACTAACTCAACAACCAGAGTTGTTATCCCCTCCTTGATAGCTTCAGCTGATCTCCTTGACCTTACACCTTGCAGATCTCCTTGACCTTGCTTTCTTGCTTCAATGCTTTTCTTGCCTTAATTACAATACATGCCCATGGGTCTCTTAAATAGGATCCCATGCATACAATAATTAGACTTCTAACTACAATAATTAGAAACACAGACTCAAGACTTAAATTAGTCTTCAACATGCAAACACTCTCAGACCACTTAAATTAGACAAGTCTAATTCTGGAAATGCATTTTGGAAACACATGCAAGAGCATGCACATGCACAGGTGACCGATGTCGGTTGCTGTCAGTCTGCTTCTGATCGACGTCAGTCGATCCCTGGTCCCTTCCTGACTGACGTCGGCAACACTGTCGATGCCGATTACTGTCTGAACCCAGTAACTCCCTAATTAGCTCCTTGGTGAAGCTTTTAGCTCCATAACTCAAAAATCTCCCACTTGGAGATAAACAGGTGCACCTGTACAGCATCCTCCACTAACTATCTCAAGCACCTCCATCTTCAAGCTCAATTTTGAAGACCAACCACCACACATCCTGTGATGCTAAACCTGTCAACCAAGTCCCCTACCACATCTGAACTTTTTGACAACTCCCACTACTTGGGAAAACTAGGCCTACACTAGACCTTATGTGATTTTGAACACTGTTCTAAGCTCAGCTTGAACTATCCAGCCATAGGTGTGCTTACCGATTCTGCATCCTGCATCTTGAACCCTGCCAACACCTTCTTCACATCAGCTCCCACTGGAGACAAAATCAACCTGTGATCTTCCATGTCTCTTATGCCAAAGAATTTTGTTGCTCCCAAACTCTTCAAGACATACCTCTGAACTAACTTTACCTTTAGTTCAGAAACTCCCTGCATGTGTAACCCTGCAAAAAGTAACCACACAACAGTAATAGGATAATGTTGCAATCATCATCCAGCTTGGTAAAGTAAAACACAATGGTCACATTGACCTTGACTAAAGCCATGCTTAGTCATATCCCTGTCAAACCTCCATTCCCCTGCAGCTTCTTCAAGACCATATACCTTGGCCTTCCATCTCACCTGTCCATTCCCACTTTTTTTACCCTGAACATCCATTTGTCTCTCAGTGCTTTCTTCCAGCTGACAAATCTACCAAAAACTCCTATTTGGTTCTTCTCCAAGGAATCACATTCCTCATCCATGCCAAGCTCCCACTGTTTCTTGGATCTACATGCTCTGCTTCTTTAACAACTTCCTAATTCTTGATCATCAGTGAGCAACAAGTAGTGTAAAGAAGGGAAATGATGAATTTGAGGCTTACTTACCCTTTTAGTCCTCCATATGGGTGTTTGGGACTCCTTCACAGCTTTTTGTCTGCCCAATATCTATCTCAGTGACTGATCTCAGCCATCTCTCAGTCTGCACCCAACTGATGTCAGTTCCATGCGACTGACTCATCGCTGACATCGGTTCTCCCTGACCGACACCAGTGTTTATCCGTCTGGAGTCATCGACACTGGGCTTCACCCAGTCGATGTTGGTCCCTGTTTGGATGTCGATGTCAGTCCTCTAATCGACATCGGTCTCTATGTTTTTCATGTGAGTGATGACTTCTACCCATGAGCTCATCTTGGATCAAAACCCTGTCCATACTGCCCTGTTCAGAATTATTCAACCCCTGTGACTGATTTTTGTCTATCATCTCCTCCATAAACACCAAGGCTTCCATGTTCATGTCAAAAGCATCAAATTTCCTTTTCCTACAATGAACTCGATCTATGCCCTCCAAATCTGAACTCATACCTTTTGACTTAAGAACATGCATCTCCTTTTTATTCATGTGATGAAGCCTATTAAGCCACATCTCTGAATCTACAACTGAAGTAGATAAACCAGAAGGAGAATTAGTAATACAAGTAGATAGGTAAAGAGTACCTACTTTCTTACCTCTTGCTAAAACAAGTGCACCCTTGGAAACCTTCCAAGAATCCACTGTGAGGGTTACTGTGCATTCCTCATCACCCAACTTTCCTATAGAAACCAAACTCTACTTCAGAATTGGGACATGCATAACCTCTTTCAACACCCATGTGTTGCCTGTCTGTAATTCCAACTGCACTTTCCCTTTGCCAACCATTTGACAAGGCGTACCATCCCCTAAATAAAGTTCTCCAAAGTCTCCCTAGACATACTCATGGAACAAATCTCTATTTGGGGTTGCATGAAAAGAAGAACTAGAATCTAAAACCCATGATTCTAACTAACTATCTAAAGAATGTATGAGAGTGTCTTGTGCCACAATACCTGCATCTCTTGCTTCTTCATTACCTTCCTATTGATTTTATTTACCCCTCAACCAACAGTCTTTATTTGTGTGTCCTTTCTTTCCACAAAACTAGCAGGTGATACCTCCACTTCTAGATTTAGATCCCCTCTCCATCTTTGACCTTTATTTCCCCTGCTCAACCTTCTCTCTTTGCCTTCCTCTACTTTCAGTGCTTAAAGTGTTCCCTGATGATGATTCACCTGTGCTTTTCCTGTGAATATCTTCATTCAAGATTACACTAACTACATCATCAACTTTTAAGATTTTAGAAGCAGACGTAGTATTAGATACTACCATTACCAAACTCTCCCAACTTTTAGGTAATGAGCATAAGATTAAGAGAGCTCTTATTTCATCATCAAAAACAATATTGACTAAATTCAATTTGTTTACCAAACCATGGAAATCACTAAGATGGTTATATACCGATCCACCTTCCTGCATTTGCAAAGAAAATAGCTGGTTCATAAGAAATACCTTATTTGAAGCAGAGGGCTTTTCATATAGATTTTCCAAAGAGTTTATCAACTCTTCCATTGTCTTACACTGTGATAAGTTGGAAATCATAGATGATGCAAGGCTCAACCTTATAGATCCCAGAGCCTTCTGATTAAGAACGTTCCATTCTTCATCCTTCATGTCTGTGGGCTTGCATGCAACCCCACCCAATGGTAAGTACAAATCTTTCTGATACAGATAATCTTCTATCTACATCCTCCAATGTTGATAATTCTTGCCGTTAAACTTCTCCATTCATAGTCTACTTTCTTCTACCATTGCTATACTCCCACTCAATCAAAAACCCCTGAGAATGACATGTAATCAAACAATAACCTGCTCCCTACAACCTTAGCTCTGATACCAACTGTTAGGAACCCATGGAAGCACAATTGATTACTTTTCTTATAAGCAATTAAACACAGAATTATACCAGAATGATTAAGTAACTAGAAACTTGAAACAACAAAGAATTTGAGAGACAATACACAATCTTGTATTAAATAATCTTCAGAAGAAAATACAATAAAGAAGATGCCACTTCTTCCTCCACCTCTAAGGCTTGCCACACCTCAAGGACTTCTTCCCTCTCTCTCTCTCTTACTCAACCACAACTAGCTCAACAACCTGAGTTGTTATTCCCTCCTTGATAGCTTCAGCTGATCTCCTTGACCTTACACCTTGCAGATCTCCTTGACCTTGCTTTCTTGCTTCAATGCTTTTCTTGCCTTAATTACAATACATGCCCATGGATCTCTTAAATAGGATCCCATGCATACAATAATTAGACTTCTAATTACAATAATTAGAAACACAGACTCAAGACTTAAATTAGTCTTCAACATGCAAACACTCTTGGACCACTTAAATTAGACAAGTCTAATTCTGGAAATGCATTCTGGAAACACATGCAAGAGCATGCACATGCATAGGTGACTGACGTTTGTTGCTGTCAATCTGCTCCTGACTGATGTCGGCCAATCCTTGGTCCCTGCCTGACCGACGTCAGCAACACTGCCGATGCCGGTTATTGTCTGAACCCAGTAACTCCCTGATTAGCTCCTTGGTGAAGATTTTAGCTCCACAACTCAACATTTCATTTGTCAACAATGGCAAAGCCAGGTCACAAATTAGGAGATATAGACACTGCCAATATAGAATTACCATTGATGATCAAAACTTGAAAAGAGTATGGAGGAAATCCCATTCATATTCATTCTCTAGTTATGCAAATGTCTCAATTTTTAGTCAAGGCTTTCTAAACATCATGTTATAGACACAATTCCTCTGTCTCTACTAAAAATATTGAGTGTGTCAATACTCTATTAATGAAAAGATAGGATTATGAAAATATTTGGACACAACTCATTTATATTTACTAAAAACATTATGTGTGTTGTATTGAAGCATTAGATCAACATTATTTTTAATTATTATTAACATTTAATTGCATAATAACTTAGGCAATTGAGGCAAAGAATTTGAATTCCATGTTTCTGCCCAGTTAGGGCCATCTCGATATATACAAAAATAAATACTTAGATCAACTCTTTTGTTTGACCTAGTGGAAGTTGTACCAATTAATCTATAGGTTTGTACATAGATGAGTAGAGTCTAAAGTAAAAGTTGCTTGACAAGTATGGAAAGCGATCATAAACAGAACTCAAGGAAAATAAAGAATTTTGTGGTGATGTGATTAGAAACAATTTGGGTTTGACAGGAAGGCTAGAGATTGTTTATAGGAAATAAAGTATTGGTTTAGTGTGTAGTGCCTTTGAATAATCTATTGGGAGATAGCTGTAGAAATTTAGTGGAGCCTAGAATAAACATTTATTGTAGAGATTATTTATTTTATTTTATTAGTGTCAATAAATGCTTGTTTTCTAAACAAAATAGTGAATGGGGCATGTTAAAACATGGGGAAATGATTTAGTATCTAGATTATACCTATAGTAGAGATAGTTTAGATAATAGTTTAGTATAAACATTTTTAGTTTATAGATATGGTCCACCTAAAATAGTGATGTATAAATATATTTCTACCAATTTCAGGTCAAGGCAACATTTAAACATATAAAAATCCTAACATTTATTTTTCTCTAGAGATTCACACATTCATTGTGAAGCTAATATGAACAAGGTACTTGATCCAGATTTATCTCATTTCATATGCTTTTTTAATGATAATTATAGATAACTCAATCTTTATCTAAGGAAAAAAAGAATGTATGCACTCTAACAACTTATAGCATGTTTGATATTTGAGCTTGACTTAGCAGCTTTATGAGTTTTCCTTCCTTCCCTTGAACATTTATAATGTACTTTCCTATGTTGCATATGCCATGACTTATTTACATGCCAATGCAAACATGTTGTTTTGTGTGTAGATTCACCTCTAAATTTTAGGATGATTACAAGCTACCATGTGGCATAAAAATAAACAATTCTAGGCTTCTTGGTCATATCCTCCAAATAAAAAGCAAGTGATAAATTCTATATTATTTCATTATTTTAGTGATCCATTCTCATTCTCATTCAAAATATTAACATGGAGATGAGAAATAATAATGGAAACTGAATAATTTATTTATGTTGGTCAGAAATGAAAGATCTAAAACTTTGCCCAATCACTTTCTTTCTGGTAAAGTATGGTCATCTTGCTTGACATAGAACTACAAGCACTCTATGATGAAGGAGGCATGGTCATTCTAATCAAGGTATTTTTCACTTGCACTTCTTCACCTCTTTCACCACAAATTCAAACTTGTGACAATTGATTCACTTTTGAAATCTTCTAGTAGAAGCCACTTTATTTTTCTCCATTTGGTACAACATGGATCTCCAATGGTGATATGGCCCAATAGAAATAGTTTGTCAAATGTAAGATTTTGGTTTCATTGTCAACATGAATATGGGCACCACCAAAAAATTACTTAACAACCACACTTTAGAATTTGAATGTGTTTGACCACATATACCTTTTCTTGTCTCTTGTGAGATGAATCTTGGGTCCTTACCCCACCATATAAGACTCTAGTTTAGTAAACCATTATTTAAATTCTGGTGCACAAATATAAAACCACTAAAATTTGTTGATGCATGTGAAGGGACTATCAAACATGAGGAATTTGTTTGTTAAATGAACTCCTCCTTGAAGGGAGCATTTTTCTGTTACGTATGATTAAACAAGCAATGAGCATTTTTTATGTTAACTATAACCTCCTAATCAAACTATTTCCTTCCAATTTTGAAGGGTCATGTTTAAATTTGGTCCTTCCTCAGAGACAAGGGGTGGATCTAAGTCATTGCCTTTCAATTTTGATTACCTAAGGAATCCATCATCAATTATTTAGTCTACTAGGACTTGATCCCTTCCCAAGAGTACTTTGTCAAAACCATCATGACCTTGTTATCAAACATAGTACCTTATTGCTTATCTAACAAGGAAGAAAATAAGATTGATATGCATGCACCTTCACCTACTATGCATACAGTCTGAGGCTTTAGATTCTATTCACTAAATTTGCCTTTAAATATCGACCCTTTTAAGGGCACACATGTGGTATAAATATGGTACCAAGTTCATATTATTGGATTCATGGTACCCAATAATCTCTCTCTTTCCACTAGCTTCTATGTTTCCATGGCCCTATGTATCGAAGAATGCTTTATCTTCTATGTGCAAATGCAAATTACACTTTTAATAATTATCATCTTTGGATAGTTGAATATTATTTGGAACATTTGGTGTTTTTTTTAATGTTTTCTGGCATTATTTTCACTAGAATGATCATAATGCTTTCTCAACACTCTATTACTCACATCCTTCATCAGTTGAGAGATGGGAAAATGAAAGATGAAGGGGATTTATAGAATCAACATGAACCAAATCATGTAGAGTCAGTACTTGTATGTTTCAACCTACATTTCATCCAACATTGCTTCATTCCCCATCCCGAAATAGGCCTTTGTTCCCATGTGCTATCTCACCATACGCTGTGACCTCACAATCTTCCTTGTAGTTAACTACTCTTTTTTATCTTATTTGACATGAAATAACAATATATTTATGTTTGTCTCTTATGAGATGAATCTACATGGGTTCCCCCACTGTATAAGCCTATGGCATAATAAATATCATATTAAAATGCATAAAATAGATGTAATCTATGAAACTATATTGTTGCATGAATTTTTTTAAGGTTATTCAAATAATTTGTAATTAGACTACTAAATTCATTAGTTCATCCACTCAATTTAAATTTAGAACTCAGTTTATTTTATTTATAATATAAAATAAATTATTTGTATAAATTTAATGATTATTCTATTTTATTTTTTAATATTATAAATTTACATAATAAATTTATAAATAAAATTTTTAGTTATTTATTTTAAAATTAAATATAATATTATAAATTATCTAGTATTATCTATTTTGTATTAATAAATAACATTACATTTTTTATTAGGGTAAGTATGGTTTTTGAAAGGGTCCAAACCCTTGTACAAGAAAGCAGATTCAACAATAGAGCCCATCAAAACAAACACTCTAAATGTTTTTCACCAGGGTACAGAACAAAGACAAAATATCCCAAAGGGTAAAATAAAGTCCACCCACAGGCCTAAAATAATGAAAAGGTAGTGTTTAGATAGCAAAGCCAAAAAGAATAAGCAACAAAAAGGTAGTAAAACTATAAAGAATAAAAAACTAAAAAAATATGAAACCTGAATTAGTAGGTTGAATACACTTGGCCTAAATGTAGGTTCAAGAAATGTTTAGGAAGACCTCATTTCCTCCTTTGGACAATAGTCCAATATGCATCAAAATATCCACATGCATAAATAGGAGATGAAGGTGGTGAAAAACTCACCAAATCCTTAGAAGGGGGCGAAGCTTGGGGAATAAACACAACAACATTAGTCTTATCAACATACTATGTGCCTTCAACAATAGTCCTAGTCTCAGCAACAAAAGTAGTCCAAATCCCTACTGCAGTCCCAATAGAAACAACAAAAATAGAGGAGACAATAGGAGAGGTCTCAGTTACATTTCTAGTGATAAAATAACAATGTAAATTTAGTGGTATTATAACAGTAATAGCAAGGGAGATTCCAAAAACAATCCCTATAACTATAGTAGTAGGGGAGTTTCGAATAGTAGTCTTAGAAGTAACAATAATAGTAGGGGCCTACAACAATCCTAAAAGTAGAAGAGTCATGTTATGTGGAAAGGGAATAATTCTCATCATCATAAGGAGGCTTAGATGCTTCTAATCCTGAATCATCATCATCAACATCTACCATAAGGTGTTCATGTAGAACATCCTTCCACCAAGATGAAGACTGAGAAACCTTCAAGTGGAGCCATTCAAAAGCCAAATTACCCATATTAAAGCACCTCCAGCAATGAAATGAGATCCCTTCATAATCCAAGGGCTTACACAAAGAATGATCAACAACATGTAAAACAACCTTTGTCAGGGATGCATAGATAAATCCAAATCCACTAAAATATGAGCATAAGTGGTATGAGATAAGTAAGTAGTGGCATGATCCACCATAATAAAATGGCCCACTGAGTTGCCACTATCTTTATAGCAAGATTCACACCAAAAATGAAGAGCCATATTTGGTAGATGAATCTAAACTAGTAGCCTATCAAAATATTTAGTGAGATTCTTAAAGGTATAAACCCAAGGCTCTAGTAGTAGTGCATGTTATCCCAAACACCAAGATCAACCATCAAAAATAATATTACGATCAAGGATTCAAAAAAAAACAACTACAAAGAATATTTTAGAACATGGGTGAATTTCTATTTTCCCTTTTGTAAGAGGACACCACTGCTAGAAGATCCAAGTGTTTAGATCCTGAAAACATGGCCATAATATATCAAATTTGAAAATCAAACCTTTCTAAGTACAGTGAAAAGATAGTGTTTAGATAGCAAATCCAAAAATGATAAGTAACAAAAAGGTAACAAAACTAAAAAGAACATCAAACTAAAAATTACAGAACCTGACCTAGTAGGTTGAACACCCTTGGCCTAAATGCGGGTTTGAAAAATGTGTTTATGAAGACCTCACTTCATCCTTTGGACAATAGTCAAATATGCATCAAAATATCCACTTCCATAAATAGGAGATGAAGGAGGTGAAAAACTCACCAAATTCTCAGAAGGGGGTGAAGCTTGGGGAGCAAACACAATAACCTCAGTCCTATCAACAACCTATGTGCCTTCAACAATAGTCTTAGCTTTAACAACAGAAGTAGTCCAAATCCCTATTACAGTCCAAAAAATAACAAAAATAGGGCAGACAATAGGAGAGGTCCCAATTACAATTCCACCGATAAAAGAATAATGCAAATCTAATGGTACTATAGTAGTAATAGCAGGGTATATTCCAACATCAATCCCTATAACTATAGAAATAGGGGAGGTTCTAACAATAGTCTTAGAATTAATAATAATAGTAGGGGAATTCCATGTAGCAATCCTAAAAGTAGAAGAGTCATGGTATGGGGAAAGGGAATCTTTCTCATCATCATAAATAGGGTTAGAGGATTTTGATCCTAAATCATCATCATCAACATCTACCATAAGGTGTTCATGTAGAGTATCCTTCCACGAAGATGAAGATCGAGAAACCTTCAAGCAGGGGCATTCGGAAACCAAATGACCCATATTAAAGCACCTCCAACAATGAAATGAGATACATTCATAATCCAAGGGCTTACACCAAGAATGATCAACAACATGTAAAATAACCTCTATCAAGAGAGGAATAGACAAATCCAAATCCACTAAAATATGACCATAAGTGGTATAAGAGAAGTAAGTAGTGGCGTGATCTAGCATGATAAAATTGCCCATCGAGCTTCCACTACCTTTATAGTAAGATTCACACCAAAAATAAAGAGGCATATTTAGTAGATGAATATGAACTGGCAGCCTATCAAAAGATTCAATGAGATTCTTAAAGGTATAAACCCAAGGCTTTAGTAGTAGTGCATGTTATCCCCAAAACCAAGATCAACAATATAAAATATTATTACGATCAAGGATGGAATCAAAAAAAATACAAGGAATATTTTAGAACATGGGTAAATTTATACTTTTCCCTTCTATAAGGGGACATTGTTGCTCTAATGTCCAAGTGTTTAGATCCTAAAAATGTGTCCATAATCTATCAAATTTTAAAATCAAACCCTTCTAAGAAATGTGTTCCTCATCCTTTAACACTTCATCCTATAAAATCAAAACAAGAGGGGGTACTGCGAAAAAATTCACCTTGCCCCCAATCACAGGAGCAATATTTTTCTAAGGGGATGAGGTTCCAGCATGAACCACATTAGTAAAATAGACATGAACAATAGAGGAATAACTAAAAATAGTATAATACAATACAACAATAGTAGATATAGGTGTTGTACCAGTAATAGCAACCCCAGACATGGGCATTGCATCAACAAAAACCACCCCAACAATTTTTAAAATAATTTTTATATAATATTTTAAAATTAAAATTTTGTTTTTAGAATAAATTCTATTATCATATACAAATTATATATATTGTCCTACATAGATTTATCTAAGATATGTATGTTGGCTATAATTTATTTTTATAATTTTATTGTTATGATTATTTATAAATATGATATGCTAAAATCTATATTATATCTACTTACTAGCATATATATCTTAAATACATTTGTCTAAAATAAGTCAAGAGATATCAATCTCGAGATGCTATATTATTATGTAGGTTAGATAGGTGCCTCGAGATTGATATCTCTCGACATATTTTAGATAAATGTATTTAAGATAGCTATGCTAGTAGGACTCACAGGTATGGCATGCACATTTAATAATAAATACCAATTAATGAATCATTTCATATTCATCCGAATAAGAAATACATATCACATTCAATGATAATTAAAGAAAATAATTTCATATACATTGAAATATGCAAATAAGTATAATAAATGTGATATTAAACATGTAACATTATTGTAATTCTAAGGACTTGAGTCTCTCTTCCTTAGCTTTCTGTTTGAAAATTTGTTTTCCTGTTTTCAACTTCTCATATATATTGTATGAAAATGGAGACCAAATTATGAGTGCTTCCAAAGATTATACATGTGAGATGGCCACAAATGTTAACCCTAGTCTTTATGTATGCCCTGTATCAATTATTACTTTAGAAAGAGTCAATCATTGTGATTTATGTATGGATAATCCACAAGCGAGTACTAAAGTTAGTTGCTCTATTCATCCCCTTTGTATTTTTGTAATTGGAATTATATGTGGATTTGCATTTGCAATTAGCATTCCAGAGTAACTATCAAATTCCACCATAACATATGTAGGTGGCTCTGGTGGGGAACTTCTAAGTTTGTATACTATACTTCGAATATATCCTATAGATCCATTTACAAGTCCTACTTCTATCTATAGGATGGAATTTAAAATCATCCTTGCATCCTTAGCTATTATTAACTCTATATCCAAATCACCATTCTGACTTCCTGATGGATTGGTACTCCTTGTTCTAGTTGCAATGATTTGTGCAGTTGGTCCTTTTAATGATTTTAATTTCACTGTGTTATGATTTTTCACATTATCATTTGTTGAAAATAAATGAATAACATTGTCAAAATCTTCCTTGATGCTTGGGTGTAATACACTTTTGTTCTTGACATCAATAGGCGAATGTGCATCTCTAATATTTTTGAGCAGTTATCAAAACCTTTTCTGGTTGTCACTTTCTCCTTCTTGTCTAAATAACTTATCCAGAGTAACAAATATTTTGAATTCCTCCCATAACATTTTTCTGTGTTTGTTACCATTGTACAGTGCTTTATCACTCATAAGAGGTATATGGCTGAAATTTCCTACTAAAATGATTGATCTACCTCCAAAATTCATGTTTACATTTTCAGAAAATGCTTGATGAAGTTGTGCATCTAGAAAACAAGTTCATTGTTTGGATGGCTCTATAAAGGTAATGGCCTACCAATATGTAAAAAAATATAGAAAAAAAGTTTTCTTTTCATTTCAATTGTATTGCTCAATTTTTTTTATATTTTCATAGATTAAATCATAAGATTTTAAATATTATTATCTATATAATTTAGTTTATTATTATTAGAGCTTCTTTCATACTATTATTATAGTTTTCAAAAATTTAATAGCATAAAACATATAAACATAAAATTATTTTAATTATAAAAATATATATTTTTAAATTTTTTTTATTTAAAAAAAATTCATTAAAAAATATTGATTGTTATTATTTTTTTTACTATAACTTTTAATTAATTTTAATCTAAAATATATCTTTAGAATTATTATCATTAATATTATTTAAAATTATTAATATATTTTATTTATGTGAAACTATTAATATAGTTCTTTAAAATTATTAATATACTAAAATTATGTGAAATTATTAACATAATTCTTGAAAGACCACATTTGAAAAAAAAATTATATATTTTTATATAAATAAAAATAAATAACCTTGGCTCGACAAATAAAATTCATGGCATTCATGTGACTTAAAACTGTCGATACAATATGTTTATGTATGTATTATATAAATATGTTTTTCTATATAATATGTTTTTCTTATAAATTATGTGAGAATTATCTAAGAATATATTTGTGAGAAGAATAATAAAAATAATAAAATATTAATTTTCTATTAATTAATATATCCAGATATAATAATGAAACTATTGTGGCAGAAGCCATATCACGTGAAATACGTGACTTTAGAGTAAAGTCGGTGATTGTTTTTCGATCTTTAATGCCAAGCATCCAAGTTGCTAAGCAAGCATGCTAATAAGATTATAAAGAGACTTTATGTAAAGTAAAATTTTATTATGGCATAAAAACTTTCCGTGAAGTGAACTTTCATTATATAAAAAAGAATTGTCCAAATAAACTTTCTTTGAAATTAAATTTCATTATATAAGAAAAAATTGTCCAGACACAGTAAAAGATCAAATTGTTTAGCTAAAAAATTAAAATATTTTACGACCGTTTAGTTTCAATTCTCTCACTCAACATTATATTGGACGCTAATTTATTTAATTCTTTCACTTAACATTTGATACCGTAAACCTTTCTTTATGAATTATTTCAAAACAGATTTCCCTAACCTATACGTCTTGGGCAGGGCCATGTTTATAGGCAAATATGTCTTACGACTCCTCGGCCTATGCTTTTCACAGTATAATAAAGCTCGAATAATGAAGTTCATGTGCATACACTGGAACTTTCCTCGCACAGTGACCATTTGCATTCGTGTCTCTGATTATTAGAATTGAGAATGGTAACCATGTTTGGATTCGATGCATTTTTTGTGTTCACGTTGGGTTTTTCTTAGCCTTCCTGGTGGTGTTGTTTTCTGAGGATGCCTTGTTGCAGGAAGACTGCTGCTTTGTGGGGCTGCTGAAGAAGGAAAGCACCCAGGGTTTCTCCCAGCCGTGGCACCTTCCCTCGCTCTCGCTCCTATACAGAAATTCCTTGAGGTTAATCCACCTCTTCAACCCGGGCCTCGCCTTCTTAGCACTTATCTTCTTTTTCCTATTATCGGTTGCTTATATATTTTTTTTATAATTTATTTTTATAAATCGATTCAAACAAAAATAAAAGTTATCCATTCACTTCATTACACTTCCGACCGCTATTGTAGATTAGACCTTTTGACATAATTGTCTATTTATTTATTATGATAATTTATTTCTACAATTTCATTGTTATAATTATTTATAATAAAATACAGTAAAAATTATATATTATCTATAAATTAGTTATAATTATTCATAAATATGATATGATAATATCATTGTTAATTATGATGTTGTAATATCATGTAGTTGGTCAAATAAAAATCAATTTCACACTAAAAGTAAAGGAATAAAAGAAGTTTATAACATAAATCATCTTCAATTTTTAATATTAATAGAGAGAAAAAAAATTAGTAATATTTAAAATATTAAATGTAAAAATATTTATATTTTATATAAATTTATGTAAGATATGTATGTTAGTTTTGATTTTTATTTTATAATGTCAGTGTTAAAATAATAAAATGTTAATATTCTCACAGCATTACAATTTTCATCAACTTCTGTGATATTTATTATTAAAATTTTAATATTACACACTTCATAATAAATATATATTGAAATACACACATCACATGAATTTAAATCAAATTATAATTATTTTAATATAATTAGACATGGTAATGCACAATTAATTATGGAATTTTTATTTATATATTATAACTTTTTTAATAATTACATTTACTTAAAAATTAAGATTTTAAAGAAAATAATATAAATTATAAATATATTTTTAAAATTGTTGTGGTAATAATATTTAATTATAAACAAATTATAATACAATATAAAATAAAAATAAAATAAATAACAATTCAATTTGAAAAGATAGTATACATATAATATTTTATATCAATAACTTAAAAAAATTAAATTTAAACATAATTATTTAATAAAATCTAGAATCTTAAAATAACATAAAACATATCTAAAATAAAAAATATTAATGTAAAAAGAGATAATAAGTTTATAGTTTTAGCTCACTTAACATTCTTTAAAAGTCTATCAAGATTTTCTCTTTGTTGGAAATATTGTCATTGATGTCAAAGGTCTAGCATTATTGGTGATAAAGGCCCCATTGCATTTAATATTGTTTGTAATAAATATATTTTGGCTAATGTGAGTTAATATTTGTTTAATATTAACAAATATATTTTTGGTTGCATATGAGACAAAAGAAGGGCTCATGGAGAAGTCGAAGAGCCACGTGATAAAGACAAATGAAGAATGGAATGCATTTTCCCATGAAGAGTCATCTTGGGGAATTCCAAGAGTCACCAAGTGAAGACAAAAGAGTAAGGGCACAATTTCTCATGAATGGACACTTTGAGGAATATGAAAAGTCACCAAAGATAAGGACAAAAGTGGGAAGGACATTTTTGGTCATGAAGGGTCACCACATGACTTTTCAAAGGCTTGAATATGAAGGGTCATACAAGTTTTGCGCCATTTTCCATGAGGATTGAAGGGTCACAAAGGGGAAGGCCAAAGGTCATTTGGAAAGCTATAAATAAAGGCTTGAAAATCTATTTGTAAATATGAGAGATAGAAGTTGATTTGATATTGTAATATCTAGCTTATAAGAGCAATTGTGAGATATGAAAATGATTTGTATTTATTATATCTAGCTTAGAAGAGCAAAGGTGAGAGAGAGGAAAGAGATGTATTGATCTATCATTTGTTGAGATAACAACATTGAGAGATAGGTGTGTGGTATACACAAAGGGGTTGGTGCTCATGTGGGTTGGTGCTCATAAATTGTTGTTGGGTTGGTGCTCGGCAAAAGGGTTGGTGCTCCTATGGGTTGGTGCTCGGCAAAGGGGTATGGTGCTCCTGCATGTTTGGCTTGCAAATATTGTTTGGGTTGGTACTCATTCATATACTTGAGATTGTTCTCCATGGTTTTTCTGACATTGGGTTTCTACGTTATATCTGGTGTCTCTCTCTATCTTGTGTGGTGTTTATTGTTTGAGTTTTATTGCATATCTTGAATGTTTGATTAAGTGGAATTTGGTTAAAGGAAAGTTTTATAAGATATATGATATACTGATTCACCCCTCCTCTCAGTATGTTCCATGCTTAACACTCTTTCCTCTTTTAAGGAGTGTATAATCAAGAAAACTCTCCCATTCCTTTTTATTCAAATTTTCTATTGCCTCTTTATTGAAACTTTCTCTTTCATCTAAAAGTTTGGAAATACTACTATGAAATATCATTGACACAAACAACGAATCTATTGTATATGACATACTATTAAAAAACCGTATTAGATATGGTTTCTTAATCTCAAATTAAAAAAAGGTATGTTAAAGTTATAAGGCTTTAACCTCTTTCATATGACACTTCATTTTCAATTATTTCACTACTGACTCTAACAGTGTAATCCCAACTAGACAAAGCATATGGAAGCAAAAATCATATGGAAGCAAAAGTCATGTGTGTTAATTCCGTTAATGAGTGCACATGGAAGAAAAAATCATATGACTGTGTATTGGGGCACTCCTATTTTTATATGGGTGTAGAAAATGTTCCAATTTAGAATTGGCTCCGTTCTTATCTGAACAACAGATTTATATAATATTTCATCATGTCTCAATCTAGGTTCCAAGAGTGAAAATTCATAGAAATTGAAAACTTTATTCCTTAAAAAACAATTGCATCTAGTTTATATCTTAATAAAATATTTTTAAAATATGAAAAAATAATGTCAAAATAATTATAACATTAAAATTTATATTAATATTTTATTTTAATCATTATCTATATTAAAACAAAAATATGAAAAATTAAAAATATTTTAATACTTTTTTATAATTTGTAATATTTTATTTTATTTTAATTTTACTTTCAAGAAAAGTAAGTAAATGTTATCACCATTATTTGACTTTCAACTTTAATAATTTCAAAAGTAAATGTATTTTCATTTATTTTGATATAAGTACATTTTAAAATACACATAAAGCACTACTGATTGTTTATCAATAAATAATAATAAAAATTGGAAACCTTATCCTTAAAAAAAATTTGTTGAAAATTATGAAAATATAATAAATAATATAAATTCATTTATTTATTTGATGGTTAAAAAAATAAAATTTATATTAGTACTTTTTGTTAGTCGTTATCTATATTATAAATAAAATGTGATATATAAATTAGGAATATATCTTTAATAATAAAACAATATTTTTTTAATTTTTTTTTAATATACATATTTTTTATCCTTGTCTTGTTCGCCAAGAAAACGAACGATAGTATAGAATCTTTTATTACAAAATTGTGTTCCTTGATAAATCCCCCTGCAAAATATTGTGTTATGTCCATGTATAACAAACTATAGCAAATTATTTTAATAATTCAAATATATCCACTAACTTATATCACACAGCACGCGTGCATCCCTATTATTAATTGAACTGAAAATATTTCAAAACAAATTGTGGGAATCAGTATAACACTTGTACCAAAAACGAAGTGTGACTTTGAGCTTATAAGATTCCTTTATGCGAATCGAAACCCTATTTATTTAGAATTGTTAAAAGATCGGTCTCTTGCGAAATTTGTCGTGTCGATCTAGGTTTCACGCAAGTAAGAAAAAATCATCACCATCTTTTCAGTGTTTTTAAGAAATTCAAATACAAAAGTGATTTTAAGATATTTTAAAGTATATTCAAAGATTTATGATAGCAAATTATTGATTTTTTATTATTTTGTTTCAATTATTTTATTGTTATTAGTATTATTATTTGAATTTACTTCTAGTTTTCAAAAAAATTGTAAAAAAATACTTTATAAAAAAATCCATTTTTTTCATATATAATTACATTATAAAACAATATTTTATAGAAAAAATATTATAAAACAAACCATTAAAATTTATTATTATATATAAATAATTTATTTATATTTAAACAAATTAATTTAAAAAAATTTAATTAAAAAATTCCCTCTTCCATCATAAAACATGAAAAGTGTAAAGAAAATTTTACTTACCATAAATGCATATATTTTTAAAACTTAACAACTCCACGTTATTATCCTCGTATAATACCTCAACTTATATAAAAGAAATTTACGTTTCCCTAAAAAAAAAAGGATAACAAGAATGGTAAAGTTACTTTCAAAATAAATGTGTGAATGAAGATTACATTAAAAAGTATATATTACAATTTAATGGACGTTATCATTCAAAGAAAAATTAATGAAAATGGTAATCACTTTCGGAACAAATGTGTGAATGAAGATGGTATTGTCACTTCGCAAAATAATTTTACTCCTTTCACAACAAAATCTATAAAGGAGTTAATAAAAACTTAATAATATGATAAAGAGGCCGAAACCCAAGATTGAGAAGATAAAAGCATACTATAAAAAATGGAAAGAGAAATACTAAAGTATGAGATGAAGAGGTAATCAGTTGCCAAGATAGATTATGCAATAGTAAATTTCATGATGTCCCAACATATTAAATACATAGAAAAGTGCAGATCTGAATCCCACAATGTGGAATGATTGTTATTAGTCTTTTTTTCAACAACTTCTTTCTTCTTTCCATTTTTTTTTTCAAGTGATATGTTTGAAGTATCTTTGTTATAAGAAATTAATTTAAGTAAAGTCATTTAGTGAAGTTACTTGTCCAGGTATATTACTTTTTAAAATTTAAGACTCAAGTAACTTGGCTAAACACCATTACTTGAAATCATTTTGAAAAAAATAAATTAATTAAGTAAACTTTGCACTACATGCAAAGAGTTTATTTTTTATCTAAACAATAAAATCAACAAGTGTCACATGTCATCAACCATTTCATGCCATAGAGGATAAATTCTAAGAGGATGCCTCTCAATGGTTCTCAATTCTAGGAGAAATTTTACGAGGATGCCATATAAATGTAAGTGCAAGCCTACATGCCTAAGGATGAGAATTTTTGAAAAGCAATTGTAACTGAAGCAAAAGATTTTAAGCAATCTAAAACTTTGTGTTTAGATTTTTGAATTTTTGTTTTATATTCTTGAGTATGAAAATCTTACTTTCTGGTGTTTCATATAAAATACTTATAGACATATGGTTGAATATTACTTTGTAAGAACAATGGTTGAAAATAAATGTGAAAAACATGATTTTCAATAAGTTGGTAATAAGCGGGGAAAATTTCCAAACTTGAAAAATTCTATCAAATTGAAAAGAAAATGGGAAAACAACCCTCAATATTGCTCAAATTAGAAGGATGACTTTATTATGATCTCTGAAAGGCACTATGAAAGACAATGAATATCCTAATGTCAACCCTGAGGATAAACAACAAGTACAAATACTAATCTTTGACTATGCCAATGTAAAAATAGGTTTCATTTATAGATTTTTATCTCACAACCTATTTATTTCAACTACAATGATGTAACCATTTCAACTTCATACATACTTTGAAATATGTTTGTCGATTCTTCTATTTATTTTTGACCAATATTTATACATGATGGTTAATTTCACCTAAAAATAATTATTTATTTATGTTCTTAAAAGAGAGTATTGAATCTAGAGCTAAAAGTTGAAAATAAGACTTTTAAATTATAAGATAATTCTAAAGAGTTTCACTTTGGCTCTCTAATATAGAAAATATAAAATACTGGTAGGAACAAATTTACTTTGTATTCTTTAAAAATGTATAGATATTTTTTTTATTTGTAATTTTTTTGAAGTTGTTTTAGGTTATCCTACATTACCATCACTTTCTATTTTTAAAACATTGTTTTCCTTTAAAATGAAATATAAACCATATCTTACTACTAACTATTTCTTATTATAACCATTCTATATTGTATATTATTATTTACATTATTATTATTTTATATTATTATTTACATTATTATGTTTTTGAATAATATTACTATGTTCCAACGGTAATATAGTTAAAAGAATCTATTTAAATTTTATAAACTAAATTTGAATAACATAATTTAATTTCAAACCATGTATATAGGGTTTGACGAACTTCTCTTATGCTAAAATTTAGCCAAACTTTTTGTGAAAATCATTTTATGCAAATACAATTCTCAATATTAAGAATTCAAATGTGTGTAATGTGTGTAGAAGGTAGAATTTATAAACTTAGGCTAAGTCCCCTGTATTCATGGACTTGAACTTATATAAGTTGTAATACAATCATATCATATCCTCTCGTGTTCTTTTTCATAAAATTAGCCTTGAGAATTCCATGGAGTTTAGGTATGTGTACTAAGTTATTTTATAATCATATTACCTTTTTAATAATCAAATTATTTATTTATAATAATTTATTTTAATAAATAATCAACATTTTTATAAATGAATTAAAACATTATTCAAAAATATTTTTAAAGAGGAAGATAAATTTTCTTATAAATTATGCATTTTTTAACTCTAAAGTAAAATATATTCATTCATGTTTTATAAAGTTTTTATTTATTTTATTTATAAATAAAAAATATTTAGATGTATATGTGTATATGATATTGATATTTTATTATAATAAAACACAAATAAAAATTTAATAGGTTAAGCTTATGGACAATAATTAATATTGATTTGTATGTAATTATTTAAATAATTATAAATTATGTATAAATAGGCTTCAACTCAGAATTAAAATTTACATATAAATTTTGAAACTCTAAAAAGAAATAAAACTTGCCCTATTTTTAAAATCTTCTATTTTTAGTATGTGCATCCAAGCATGCACAGCTCTGAAAATCTATAAAACTAAAATAAATTATTAAATTAACCTATCAGACAAATTTAAACTTAAGCTTAAGTACAATTATTAAAACAAATAATTTTTAAATTTAGAAAAACCCTAGATAAAAATTAAACTGTAATTACATACCCTAAAATGGTCAGGTTTGGCCTCTTAAAAATATTTAAAACATCACAAATCATAAGGGTGGGTTAGGGAAATATTGAAACTTTTAAGCCAGTGATATTGGCATGAATAAGGAATCAAATAAAGCTATGGATTATAACCTATGGCTTCTATAAGTTCGACCACTTTTTTTGCATCATTATCATCTGGTTGAAAGCAACTCATCTCTTGTGAGTTGCTCTGATTGTACCATTTAAATTTATTCTTATGAATATTCTTTAGCACCCATTCTATAAACCAAGTGTTTTCTTCATGTTGTAATACATCCAAATATACTAAGTACCTATCATAACATCCTTGTGTTGTATTTATTGTCTTCTTATCCAAAACATGTACTATATTTTCTTTCTTCTTATTTGGCACCTATTACTTCCAATCTACTTCTTCATCTTACTCACACTCACCATCTTCACAATGTAATTATATAAATATGAAACATTAAATACTAGAGAGAGATCAAAATTATGTGGTAAAATCACTTCATAAGCATTGTCATTGATTTTCTTCACAATTCTACATCATCTAATTTCTTGTAATTCAACTTGTTATATGTACCTTTTAGAAGACAATTTTTCCTCACGTAAACCATTACTAAATTTTATTATTCAAATATATTTGACCTTATGAGATCTGATGTTACTTTATACTTCTCATTACTTCCCTGTAATTTTCTTCTTCCTTATTATAAGTGTTGTATATGTACTACAAATTCTTTTACATCATCAACAATTCATTATAAAATTGGTAACTCTACCAAATCTAAAAAACTCACATTATTTCTATTATAAATAATCTAAAATGCTTATTTACATATTTTTCTATTTATTCCATGATTATATGCAAAATTAATTTGTGTTAAAGTCAAGTTTCATTGCTTGGGGTTCTCTCCCACTATACATCTCAATAGATTTCCCAAGATCTTATTTACAACTTATGTCTATCCATTTGTTTGGGGGTGATATGCATTACTAAATTGTAGCTTGCTACTCTTCCTCCACAAAGTTTTCTAAAAATGAACCAAAATTTTCATGTTTCTATTTGATGTAATAGTTTTTGGAATACAATTTAATCTCACAATATCTTTAAAAATATTTATGCAATTCTAGTGGCATCATTAGTTTTATTACATGAAATAAAACAATATATCTTAGTAAATATATTTATAACAAAAAAAATTGAATCATTACCTCTCTATGTGTTTGTTAATCCCAATACAAAATACATACTCAAATTTGTCTATGTTCTTCTTGTATCCGGTAATGACATGTATAACCCTGTATTTTGTGCATGTCTGTTAGTCACTTAACATATTCTACACCTTGAAATATATCTTGTCATATCTCTCTTCATCTTTGGAAAATAATACTTCTCCTCCACCAAAGCTATTGTCTTTGCATTATGAAAATGTCCATCCAATCCACCACTATAAAATTCTCTTATATTAAGTTTTCAAATGTAAATGTACAAAAAAATTCAAATATTGTAAAAAAAAAAAAAAAAAAAAAAAAAAAAAAACACACTCAAAATATTCTAAAAATATAAAATCAAGGACCAAAATATGATTAGAAATATATATTACATCATTTTCATACTTTATTTATCTAATGATTAATATGTTATGTACTCTTTTTCTTTCACACATGTATTTCACTAGTATTCATAAATGTTATGCAAGATATATAGACTTTTATATGGAATAAGATGGGTGAATTACTTCTACCTAGTTGTCTTGATATATTGAGGGTATCGTATTCATGAGTTATAATAATTAAATATTTTATCATTTTATGATTCTATATTGATGAGATAAATATATCATAGAAATGTCTTCCTAATATCTTTATTCTTCATTGTGTACATAGATATACTATTTTATAGGATATTATTCTCTAGTTCTATGTTTTATTACTATTCTTACTTATACATATTAGAGTAGATCTTGCTTGTATATTGTGTAATTATACTTGGATTTTAAGTATTAATTTATTGAGCATCTATATGAGATCATTGTTTGATATGTGAAACATTTGAACATATCTATTACTTATGTCCATTGGTCATTTATTGTGTATGACATTTGATCGTATAATTATTTTTGACATTATTGAATTGTTTTGTATTTGGCCCTTGGATTTGTATGTATAATATTTGGTTATGCAATATTTAAAAATATCCCTTATATGAAAATTTTAACCTTGTTATTTGATATTGTGATTGTTATGTCATGTACTTTTTAAGCTTATTATTTATAAGAACCACAATCCATATCATGTAGTAATTAAATAATGGTACTAGTTCTACATTTTACTATTATGAACTTTGTTAAAACATTTCTATAAGCCTTGCCTCATATATTATATAAACAATTAAAATTTGCATAAATATTATTATGTTGACATACTTTCCATATATCAAACATTTTAATGATTACATGATACAATTAAAGATTATTTTGAGATGAATGAATTCTATGACACAATTTGCTAATTCAATTTAAATTTTATTTTCTAAATAATTTTTATTTATCATATTCAAGTCAAATCATTATAATGAATAATTATTTCTGAAATAAATAACTATTAAACATTCCATCTTAATTATTTTATTTATAAATTAATAATTAAACAATAAAAAATAATCATGACTCCTCATCATAAATAAATAGATTGAAATTATTTATCATATATATGTATTCAATCTAATTTACAATTCTATTTCAATAATTAAATGTGATCATGAAAGAAAAAACCATTTATATATTTTAAAAATTTATATATTAAAAAAATTAATATAATAAAATAATAAATTTATAAAATTAAATTTGAATTAAAAAATAATAATATTTGATTAATAAATAATAATTAAATTTTAGTAAAGAAAATTATAATAACATGGAATAAATTTAAATTTAAAATTAATCTTTAAAAATAGATTTTCAAAAATAACATATATAATATTATCACAAATATGAGCAGTGGAAAATAGTTTCTATTTTTAATTTAAACAAGATTTCAAAAAAAAAGTTAAAAATTTGAATTACTTATTTTTTTTTCAATGTTTAAAACAAACTATTTAATTTAATTCAGAAAGATATAATTGTAAAAGTTTAATTTAATTCAAAACTTTCCCATATTAAAACTTTCCCCTTCGAACTTTCCCCTCCTTACAGAGGTTGAGAAGAACCCTCTCCTAGCCATTTGGTTGCTTTTTTGAAATCAATTCTCTGATTGAAAAAATAAATAAATTGATTATTAAAATTTAAAAACTATAATTAAATGAAAATAAATATGAAAGTAACTATGCAAAGAGCTTGATAATAAAATGTTGGTTTTCTTCAAAATCTTACATATTTTTTGTTCTTGTCTTGTTCCCCATTGAAACGAATGATTTGTATCGAATCTCCTATTGAAATATGGTGTTCCATCATAAAGCCCCCTGCATGTTATTACGTGTCACGAACATTAATATAGAAGAAAAAATAGTGTTTGTAGAAAAAATAACAGGTTAGGAGGTAATAGATAACAAACTATTTTGATAGTAAAGTATATCTACTTACTCATATCAGAAAGTGCGTATTCATCATCTTTTTGTTTTTTTTTAATAGGCCTGTAAGTAATTGATTAAAATCAATATCTTAATTTAAATGAACAAAATATCAAATAAATTAGTTGCTAAGAAAAAATACTTATATATAAATTGCCATATTTTATTGTTATTTTTTATTTCTCACATTGTTATCCATTCCCAAAACTGCCCTTCTCCCTCGAATATTTCCTGTAAAATATTATTCTAACCATCATATTATATCAATAGACAAGAAAAATAAAATAAATCTATTATCGTTTAGATAATATATAATTTTTTTAAAATTATTTATATATATTTTTAAATGGTATTGAATGCAAAAACTTTAACCCTAAATACCAATTAAAAATTATTTAAAACATCTTTCATACAACACTTCAGTTTAAATTATTTAGATGTTCCAACCGTACTTTTGAACTTACATTACACATAGTAAATCGTCCAGTGTTTGTGTGGGTATAGAAAATCTCCTTGCTTAGAATTATTTTCATTAATCTTGGCCTTGGAAAAAGTGTAGATTCCTGCAATAATTTTATTTTGTATCATATCCATTTTTTTAATATCAAATTTTTAAATAAATTTTAAAATAACTGTAATCTGATAGTATTTTTTATTTTAATATTAATATATTTGACAATTACTATTATTATTTTATTATTCATATATTTTTGTTTGTTTATTTTTATATATTAATAAAATATTATTAAAAATATAAAAAATTTATTAACTGGATAATCAATTAAACAAATAAAATATATATTTTTTATTTCTACTATTCATAAATATAAATTTAATTTAATTTAAATAAAATATCAATATAACATTATTTTTAAAAAAAGAAAAAAACCAAACAAACAACTAAAACTACGCTCTTTCAAATCACTATCCTCGAGTAATACTTACAAAGCAAAATCAATATGAATGGGGCTCACATTTGTTTCTATTTTGTAAATTAATCGTAGCTATAATATAAACAAGTGGTTTGTCAAATTTGTACACTTGTAAAAAAATAATATATTCCAATTTAAAGGAGAACACAATGATATTATGTTTCTAGCTCTTTGGAATCTTTTGCTATAGTACTGGGGTCATCTATTTGTTGTTCATGTAAAAAAAAATTAAAGAATATTTTTATATGAATAAAATTTAATTAGGATATTAATTTTATCATTTACTATATTTTATTTTATATATAAAAATATATGATGCATAAGTATTGATTTAGATTTTGCAATACTATTATTTTTTTGAAATCAATTTTTTTAATATATATATATATATATATATATATATATATATATAATTGATCATAATTTTTGACATTTAATTATGTGAATCAAATTATCAAGTCACTTTGTGAAACCCACAACTTTTTGATTTAATAAATAAAAAATAAAGCAAATATTTAATGTTATCATAAATAAATATGTATTGAAATATTATTTGTTTGTAATAGAAATTTATCCAATCAAACTTAGATATTTTCAAAGTGAATATATATTTTAATTATGTCAATATGCATATTTTTATCTAAAAGGATCACATGGAACCCCATAATCTAAAATTATTTCATTTTATCATGGACATTTAACTATTTAAATCACTCATTCACATTAATCACAGATGAGAAAAATTCCCTTATTTATATTTAATGTCATTTTCATGTTATTTTTCATAAATTATACTTATTCATATTTGATTAAGTTTATTGGCAATGATTTGGTTCCATTGAAGAAATAGTAGGCCCAAAGATACAAGCTTTTCAGCTAGTTAATACCTCATACCAAGGGAATAGTCAACCATTCCATGGATATAGGAAACCATATGAAGGCAAAAAATAACAACAAAAGACAAAATTCATAGCTAAGACCTCCAAACGTCTTTACTTTACCAGTACCAGAAGCTTCTAAAGCCATTGTCCATTCAATCAAGGCTTGATGGTGCAAGGCATAGCAAGCATGCAATACCTAAAGAAGAGTCCACCTCCCAATAATTAGACACACAAGAACCTACTCAAGGTGAAGAAACTCTTCTAAACTAGCAAGAAGATGACTTTAGTAGAATAAGCCAAGATGAAGCATTTGTCAATGGTGGAGGTCCTGTAGTGGATAGTACACATTATAATAAAATATTAATAGAAGCTTATCATCTCCCTAAAGTAGATCAAGTTTCAAATTCTAAAGCTGCAATAGAACCAACAAAGAGAAACATGCTATAAAGGCTAACCTTTATAACAACAAATCAATTCAAAGTAAAGGCACCCACTCCAAATATTGTAAAATAGGATTAAGGCCCTACAAAATCATCATCAAAGGTTAGCAATATTCCTTTCAAAATATTTAAACAAATGAAGAAGACTAATCTAAACATCATTATGCAGGAAGAACTATCTACACTGGCACAAAGGGATTTACTACAAGAGGATTTAAAGTATTTCCAGACATCAGATAAGGTTCCATCCAAGGAACCTATAGATGCATATAATTTGTGTCAAACACAAGCTGACACTAAATCAGGCAAAAGTGGTAAGCCTCCACCCTTCTATCTTTCTCTTATAGTAGGGAAGCATCTGGTTCACAATTGCATTTTAGATTCAAAGGCTAGTAGTTTAGTGATGCCCAAGGAAATAACTAATGCTTTGGGAATAAAATACACATCTATTAATAAGGAGTAGTATAATTAGATGGGATTATTGTTAAAATATTAAGATCTTTAAAGGGACTAATATTCACTATTCATTATTATCCAACACTATCAATTACTCAAGACATTTCAGTCATAGATCTCCCCCCTTACTTTGCCATTTGTCTTTCATGATATTTCACTAAAAAGATGGGAGGATATCTATCTTTAGATTGATCTCATATATTACTCATAATAAGATATGAAACTAGAGTAACAATAAGACCTGAGCCAATTATAAAAGATCATATAAAGCCATACAATCCTATCCCTCCCATAGAAATGAATTGTAAATTGAAAGATCAAGATGAGGAAACTTGTCATGAGGATGCAACACCTATATAATAAATTCTAGACACTCATTTGGATGAATGGTGATCAGCCCTTCAATTTGATCCTTATGACTATGTACAATAAATAAGGTTAGGAACATATTGTATTCATGAGAGTAATGCAATTATTCTAAACTTAGTCAAACTAGTAGAATATCTTCCAAGGATGTGGTAGTTATTTTTGATAGCTTAAAAATAAGAAATGGTGGAACTAAAAGGATTTTACTGATCTCCTCACTGAAGGAGAGTTACTTCTACTCATTCATACTTTAATTTAGTTATACCAATAACATGGTTGAATATGAAGCCTTGATTTAAAGCCTTATGTTGGCCAAATAAAGTGGAATAAAGTTTTTATAGATATTTGGTGATATTGAACTTATTATTCACTAAGTAATATCAAAAAGTGTGACTAAATTTTTTTGTTAAGGTCTTACAAACATATAGTTTAGGACCTACTAGAAGACTTCATTGCCTTGAATATACAAGTAATACCCAAGGCACATATTAAAGATGCTAACTGCATAGATTCAGTAGGATCGCACTATAACCTACTAGTGGAAATAAAAAAGAAAAAAAATAACATGTGAGGCTGATTGTAAATCGCTCTATCCCCAATAGTGAAACTAATTGGCAAGTCTTCGATAGTGACAAGTAGATTGTAATTTTTTGAGAGAAGAAGTTGAGTTTTCAGATAAGAATTATCTAAGGATAAAAGACCAATATGGTGATAAGATAATTTATCTAAAAATGTAAAAGATTCCATTGGGCCTCATCACATAGGAAAACATATTTAATTAAGATGATCAACTGAAAGGCAAGAAGAAGAACATTGTAGTCAATGAAGAATATTGCAAGCCAATAATCATTTCAAAAGGCAAGTCTCTCAAAATAGGAATGGTATGTAATATTTAAGAGGATTAAGGTTATATTCAATTATGTCAAGAGTTTGATGATAACTTCACTTGGATTTATCATGATTTAAGATAATTTGACCCAAGTTTAGCTCAACACACTATAGAGTTGGATCCAATACAAAACATATCAAGAAAAAATAGATACCCATCAATCCCAAGATTAAACACCTGATGGAAATTAAACATTCTAAATTGATAGATGCTAGTATAATATTTCCTACAAAGCACTCATTTTGGATAGAAAATGAAGTCCCTATCAGAAAGAAAATTGGTGAAATTAGATTGTGTGTGGATTTTAGGGCCTTCAATAAAGCATCATTAAAGGATCACTATACTGTTACTCCTGTGGAACAAATCTTGTAAATAGTGTCAGGGTATAAAAAATTCTCTCTTCTAGATGGTTATTCTAGATATAAACCAATTATGGTATAGGAATTAGACCAATTCAAAATGGCTATGACAACCAAATGGGGGCACTTACACATAAAAGGAGAGGCCATTTTGTCTTATAAATGTAGGTGTAAATTTTTAAAGAGCCATGGATATGGCATTCAAAGGTCTCATAAATGAAATGATACTAGTATATCTAGATGATATTATAATCTACTCAAGGGATGTTGATGCAAATTTAGACTACCTGAGAAATAATTTTAAAAGGTGTATAGAATTCAGGGTTTCCCTTAATCTGAATAAGTTCATGTTTATAGTACACAAAGGGAAACTATTTGGAAACATAGTGTCAAAGGAAGGTCTTGAAATAGACCCAAAAAATATTAGTTTTATATCTGCATTAGCACTACTGAGCCACTAAAAGGGCCGACAAAGTTTCCTTGATAAAATAAACTTTGTAAGAAGGTTTGTCCCAAATTTTGCCACTATGTCAAAACCCCTTACTATAATGTTAAATAAATGTGTACTTTTCAGCTGGACACAAGAGGGAAAAGAAAGCTTCAAATCAATCAAACATACTATCTCCCAACTTCTTACCTTGGATAACCTCAACTATGAGAAGGATTTCATTCTCTATACATTTAGAGGGGAAAGAATCATCTCAACAATTCTATCTCAGCATAATCAAGAAGATTTGGAGCATCTCATTTCATTCTTTAACCAATCCTTGAAATATTATGAAGAGAGTTAAAGTTTTATGGAGAAACAGGTATATGTGGTGATCAAATACCTCAATAAATTTAGGCATATGCTCTCCAATAATAAGATACATTTTATGGTAAGTCATCAAAGCATCAAATAGCTCTTACTGAGTAGGGATATAAACAAAAAAAGAGAAGGATGGTTCACCAAGGTCATGTAATATGACATGGATATCACTATCACGAAGCTTGTAAGAGGAAAAGGTTTGTGTGAATAGTTGACTATCAACATCAAGACCACTAAAGTACTATCTGACAAAGTGTATCCTCAAACTACACCTTAGGCATTCAATCCACCTACTTTTAATAGTTAGGTTCAAGATATGATAAATTTACTATAGATAGTCAATTACCCCTATGACTTTCAGTAGTCAAAGAAAAGATATTTTTGACTCCAATCAATTCCCTATGTGTTTATTGATGGAATTTTATTTCAAAAGGTCATGAATGGATTCTTGTTAAGATGTATCGAGAATGATCGAGTTCCCAAAATGCTTGAACAATTTCATGATGGACCATCAGTAGGATATTATTCTATAAGGTCTATGGCCATTAAGATAATGAGAGGAGGATATTATTGGCTTGAATTATTCAAAGATGCCCACCAATGGGTAATAAACTATGAAAAATGTGCTTACTTCATTGGTAAGAAAAGGCTATCAACACTTCCTCTCAAACTAATTCAAACAGATCAACCATTTGCTCAATGGGGATTGGATTTCATTAGCATGATCAATCAACCATCAAATGTGGGTCATAAATGGATTCTCAAAATAAAATATTATTTCACATGATGGACTAAAGTGGTTGATTTAAAAGATGCCACTAGGGCATCTATTCTAGAATTCATAGGCATCATAGTTTCAAGGTTTGGTGTTCCTCACACCATCATATCCATTAATGTTAAGGTATTTATGGGCACTCAGGGGAGTGAATTCATGTTCAAGCATAATGTTTACCTAAGAAATTCTTAAAATTATTACCCATAGTGTAAAGGCCTAGCTGAGTCAACCAACAAGAAACTGACTACAATTATTAAAAAAATAATGGAGGATAATCAGATGACATGGCACACAAAATTGAAATCAACATTTTGGGTTGATAACATTACTATAAAAAGACCCATTGGTAATTCCCCTTTCATTTTTTTATATGGAAGAGAAGTAATAGTACCACTATCGATTGAGATATCATTTCTAGAGCTCAATCACCAATTAGACCTGATTGACGATGCTAAAATGATAGTGAGATTAGCTAAACTCATGGAGCTTGAAGAAATTAGGCATTAATCAATGAAATTCTTAGAACCAAATTAGGCATAAACCAATAATACTTTCGATGAAAAAGCATCTGCAAGGAGATTCAATGAAAGAGACATGGTATTCAAGTAGGATGCAGATAAATAAAAACCAAGTAGGCAAACCAAATTTGATGCAATATGGAGTCCTCCATATATCATCACTTAGTACAAAAGAGCCAATGCATTCCACTTCTATGAACTAGATGGAGCAGAACTTCAAATCCTAGCTAATGGAATGTACCTCAAAGCTTGATTTTGAGGTAAGGAAATCATTCTAAAAATATTAAATTTTGTAAATAATAGGGCATATGAAATTCTAATGAGGTTTTAAAAGGCATAGCTAGGATTTAGTGGGTGTCATAACAAGCATTTTCAACTTTGAAAATTACTAGTATAAATATGCTTTCTGGGCTTTGAGGTTTACGATAGAAGTTTTGAGGCCAAATGCAACTTTGAATTTTATAAATTGTAAAGACTATTCAAAGTTATGTCACCCATGAAGAAGTAAACACTAGCCACAATGAATTCCATGCAATGATCAAATTCCCATGTGGCACCAAAAGGAGAAGCTTAGAAGAAACATTTTAAACCCATAACATAAATTGAAGTCCACATGGAATGTCAAAATGGAAAAACATGTTTTTTTAAGAAAGTAAAGTGTTGACTTGGGAAATGAATACGGGTTGCCAAAACTTTTATAGTAAATCAACTTTAGTATGTTGACTATGACAATCTTACTTTTTGATATTTCATGTGCAATGCCCATAGACATATGGTTGAATATTGATTTGTAAGAACAATGGTTGAAAATAAATTTGAAAAACATGATTTTCAATAAGTTGGTAATAAGCAGGGAAAATTTCCAAACTTGAAAAATTCTACAAAATTGAAAAGAAAGTGGGAAAACAACCCCAAATATTCCTCAAATGAGAAGGATGACTTTATTATGATCTTTAAAAGGCACTATGAAAGATAATGAAGATCCTAATGTCAACCCTGAGGATAAACAACAAGTACAAATACTAATCTTTGACTATGCCGATGCAAAAATATGTTTCATTTATTGATTTTAATCTCATGACCTATTTATTTCAACTACAATGATGTAACCATTTGAACTTTATACATAATTTGAAATATGTTTGTTGATTCTTCTATTTATTTTTGACCAATATTTATACATGATGGTTAAGTTTCACCTAAAAATAATTATTTATTTATGTTCTTAAAAGAGAGTATTGAATCTAGAGCTAAAAGTTGAAAATAAGACTTTTAAATTATAAGATAATTCTAAAGAGTTTCACATTGGCTCTCTAATATTGAAAGTATAAAATACTGGTAGGAATAAATTTGCTTTGTATTCTTTAAAAATGTATAGAGATTTTTTTTATTTGTAATTTTTTTGAGGTTGTTTTAGGTTATCCTACATTACCATCACTTTCTATTTTTAAAACATTTTTTTCCTTTAAAATGAAATATAAACCATATCGTACTACTAACTATTTCTTATTATAACCATTTTATATTGTATATTATTATTTACATTATTATTATTTTATATTATTATTTACATTATTATTTTTTGAATAATATTACTATGTTCCAATGGTAATATAGTTAAAAGAATCTATTTAAATTTTATAAACTAATTTTGTATAACATAATTTAATTTTAAACCATGTATATAGGGTTTGAGGAACTTCTCTTACGGTAAAATTTAGCCAATCTTTTTGTGAAAATCATTTTATGCAAATACAATTCTCAATATTAAGAATTCAAATGTGTGTAGAAGGTAGAATTTATAAACATAGGCTAAGTCCCCTGTATTCATAAGCTGTAATACAATCATATCATTTCCTCTCGTGTTCTTTTTCATAAAATTAGCCTTGAGAATTCCATGGAGTTTAGATATGTGTACTAAGTTATTTTATAATCATATTACCTTTTTAATAATCAAATTATTTATTTATAATAATTTATTTTAATAAATAATCAACATTTTTATAAATGGATTAAAACATGTTCAATAATATTTTTAAAGAGGAAGATAAATTTTCCTATAAATTATACATTTTTTAACTCTAAAGTAAAACATATTCAGTCATGTTTTATAAAGTTTTTATTTATAAAGAAAAAATATTTAGATGTATATGTGTATATTATATTGATATCTTATTATAATAAAACACAAATAAAAATTTAATAGGTCAAGCTTATGGACAATAATTAATATTGATTTGTATTTAATTATTTAAATAATTATAAATTATGTATAAATAGGCTTCAACTCAGAATTAGAGTTTACATATAAATTTTGAAACTCTAAAAATAAATAAAATTTCCCCTATTTTTAAAATCTTCTATTTTTAGTATGTTCTGCATCTGAGCATGCACAACTCTAAAAATATATAAAACTAAAGTAAATTATAAAATTAACTTATCAGACAAATTTAAACTTAAGCTTAAGTCCAGTTACTAAAACAAATAATTTTTAAATTTAGAAAAAATTTAAACTGTAATTACATACCCTAAAATGGTCAGGTTTGGCCTCCTAAAAATATTAAAAACATCACAAATCGGAAGGGTGGGTTATGGAAATATTGAACTTTTTAAGCTAGTGATATTGGCATGAATAAGGAATCAAATGAAGCTATGGATTAAAACCTGTGGCTTCTATAAGTTTGACCACTTTTTTTGCATCATTATCATCTGGTTGAAAGCATCTCATCTCTTGCGAGTTGCTTTGATTGTACCATTTAAATTTATTCTTATGAATATTATTTAGCACCCATTTTCTAAACCAAGTGTTTTCTTCATGTTGTAATACACCCACATATACTAAGTACCTATCATAACATCCTTGTGTTGTATTTATTGTCTTCTTATCCAAAACATGTACTATCTTTTCTTTCTTCTTATTTGGCACCTATTGCTTCCAATCTACTTCTTCATCTTACTCACACTCACCATCTTCACAATGTAATTATATAAATATGAAACATTAAATACTAGAGAGAGATCAAAATTATGTGGTAAAATCACTTCATAAGCATTGTCATTGATTTTCTTCACAATTCTACATCATCTAATTTCTTGTAATTCAACTTGTTATATGTGTCTTTTAGAAGTCACTTTTTCCTCAAGTAAACCATTACTAAATTTTATTATTCAAATATATTTGACCTTCTGAGATCCGATGTTGCTTTATACTTTTCATTACTTCCCTGCAATTTTCTTCTTGCTTCTTATAAGTGTTGTATATGTACTACAAATGCTTTTGCATCATCAACAATTTATTATAAAATTGGTAACCATACCAAATATAAAACACTCACATGATTTCTATTATAAATAATCTAAAATGCTTATTTACATATTTTTCTATTCATTCCATGATTATATGCAAAATTAATTTGTGTTAAATTCAAGTTTCATTACTTGGGATTCTCTCCCACTATGCATCTCAATAGATTTTCTAAGATATTATTTACAACTTATGTCTATTCATTTTTTGGGGGGTGATATGCACTACTAAATTGTAGCTTATTACTCTTTCTCCACAAAGTTTTCTAAAAATGAACCAGAAATTTCATGTTTCTATTTGATGTAATAGTCTTTGGAATACAATTTAATTTCACAATATCTTTAACAATATTTATGCAATTCTAGTGGCATCATTAGTTTTATTACATGATATAAAACAATATATCTTAGTAAATATATTTATAACAACAAAAATTGAATCATTACCTCTCTATGTGTTTGTTAATCCCAATACAAAATCCATACTCAAATTTGTCTATGTTCTTCTTGTAACCGGTAATGACATGTATAACCCTGTATTTTGTGCATGTCTTTTAGTCACTTAACATATTCTACACCTTGAAATATATCTTGTCATATCTCTCTTCATCTTTGGCAAATAATACTTCTCCTCCACCAGATCTATTGTCTTTGCATTATGAAAATGTCCATCCAATCCACCACTATAAAATTCTCCTATAGTAAGTTTTCAAATGTAAAGGTAAAAAAAAAAATTCAAATATTATAAAAATTAAAAAAAATAACACTCAAAATATTCTAAAAATCTAAAATCAAGAACCAAAATATGATTAAAAATATATATTACATCATTTTCATACTTTATTTATCTAATGATTAGTAGATTTTGTATTCTTTTTCTTTCACGCATGTATTTCACTAATATTCATAAATGTTATGCAAGATATATATACTTTTATATGGAATAAGATAGGTGAATTACTTCTACCTAGTAGTCTTGATATATTGAGGGTATCGTATCCATATGTTATAATAATTAAAAAAATTATTATTTTATGACTTTATATTGATGAGATATATATTTCATAGAAATGTCTTCCTAATATCTTTATTCTTCATTGTGTACATGGATATACTATTTTATAAGATATTATTGTCTAGTTCTATGCTCTATTACTATTTTTACTTATACATATTAGAGTAGAACTTGCTTGTATATTATGTAATTATCCTTGGATTTTAAGTATTATTTTATTGAGCATATTTATTACTTATGTCCATTGGACATTTATTGTGTATGACATTTGATCATATAATTAATTTTGAAATTATTGAATTCTTTTGTATTTGGCCCTTGGATTTGTATGTATAATATTTTCTTATGCAATATTTAAAAATATCTCTTGTATGAAAATTTTAACCTTATTATTTGATATTGTGATTGTTATGTATTGTACTTTTTAAGCTTATTATTTATAAGAACCACAATTCATATCATGTAGTAATTAAATAATGGTACTAGTTCTACATTTTACTATTATGAACTTCGTTAAAACATTTTTATAGGCCTTGCCTCATATATTATATAAACAATTAAAATTTGCATAAATATTATTATGTTGACATACTTTCCATATATCAAACATTGTAATGATTACATGATATAATTAAAGATTATTTTGAGATGAATGAATTCTAAGACACAATTCACTAATTCAATTTAAATTTTATTTTTTAAATAATTTTTATTTGTCATATTCAAATCAAATCATTATACTGAATAATTATGACTGAAATAAATAAATATTAAACATTCCATCTTAATTATTTTATTTATAAATTAATAATTAAATAATAAAAAACAATCAAGACTCCTCATCATAAATAAATTGAAATTATTTATCATATATATTTATTCAATCTAATTTACAATTCTATTTCAATAATTAAATGTGATCATGAAAGAAAAGACCTCCATTAGTTAAAATTTGCTTATAATTTTATTTTAATAATTTAACATGATCATGAGCAAATTATTATATAAACAAACCATTTATATATTTTAAAAATTTGTATATTAAAAAAATTAATATAATAAAATAATAAAATTTATAAAATTAAATTTGAATTAAAAAATAATAATATTTGATTAATAAATAATAATTAAATTGTAGTAAAAAAAATTATAATAACAGGAAATAAATTTAAATTTAATCTTAAAAAAATAGATTTTGAAAAATAACATATATAATATTATCACAAATATGAGCAGTGGAAAATAGTTTCTATTTTTAATTTAAACGAGATTCCAAAAAAAAATTAAAAATTTAAATCACTTATTTTTTTTTCAATGTTTAAAACAAACTATTTACTTTAATTCAGAAAGATATAATTTTAAAAATTTAATTTAATTCAGAACTTTCCCATATTAGAACTTTCCCCTACTTAGAGAGGTTGAGAAGAACCCTCTCCTAGCCATTTGGTTGCTTTTTTGAAATCAATTCCCTGATTGAAAAAATAAATAAATTGTTTACTAAAATTTAAAAACTATAATTAAATGAAAATAAATATGAAAGGAACTATGCAAAGAGTTTGATAATAAAATGTTGGTGTTCTTTAAAATCTTACATATTTTTTGTTCTTGTCTTGTTCCCCATTGAAACGAATGATTTGTATCAAATCTCCTATTGAAATATGGTGTTCCATCATAAAGCTCCCTGCAAGTTATTACGTCATGAACATTAATATAGAAGAAAAAATAGTGTTTGTAGAAAAAATAACAAGTTAGGAGGTAATAGATAACAAACTATTTTGATAGTAAAGTATATCTACTTACTCATATCTGAAAGTGCGTATTCATCATCTTTTTGTTTTTTTTTAATAGCTCTGTAAGTAATTGAATAAATTCAATATCTTAATTTAAATGAATAAAATATCAAATAAATTAATTGATAAGAAAAAATACTTGTATATAAATTGATATATTTTATTGTTATTTTTTATTTCTCTCATTGTTATCCATTAAAATATATCCTGTAAAATATTATTCTAACCATCATATTATATCAATCAACAAGAAAAATAAAATAAATATATTATTAATTAAATAATATATTAAAAAAAAATTAATTATTTATATATATTTTTAAATGGTATTGAATGCAAAAACTTTAACCCTAAATACCACTTTAAAAAAATTTAAAACATCTTTCATACAACACTTCAGTTTAAATTATGTAGATGTTCCAACCGTACTTTTGAACTTACATTACACAGTAAATCGTCCAGTGTTTGTGTGGTTATAGAAAATCTCCTTGCTTAGAATTATTTCCATTAGTCTTGGCCTTTGAAAAAGTATAGATTCCTACAATAATTTTATTTTGTATTATATTATTTTTTTTAATATTAATTTTTTAAATAAATTTAAAAATAAATATAATTTGATAGTATTTTTTATTTTAATATTAATATATTTTACTATTATTATTATTCATATATTTGTTTATTTATTTTATATATTAATAAAATATTATTAAAAATATAAAAAATATTATTAAAATAATTGTTAACTGGGTAATCAATTAAGCTTATAAAATATATATTTTTTATTTTTACTATTCATAAATATAAATTAGATTTAATTTCAAAAAAAAATCACAAAACAATAAAAAAAATATAACATTATTAAAAAAAAAAAAAAAAAACTAACTACGCTCTTCCAAATCACTATCCTCGAGTAATACATAAAAAGTAAAATCAATATGAATGGAGCTCACTCTATGAGGGAATGGTGTGTATATATATATTTTCAATGAGAGTGTATTTTGTAAATTAATCGTAACTATAATATAAGCAAGTGGTCTGTCAAATTTGTACACTTGTAAAAAAATAATATATTCCAATTTAAAGGAGAACACAATTATATTATGTTTCTAGCTCTTTGGAATCTTTTGCTATAGTATTCGGGGTCATCTATTTGTTGTTCATGTAAAAAAATATTAAAGAATATTTTTAAATGAATAAAATTTAATTAAGATATTAATTTTATCATTTACCATATTTTATTTTATATATAAAAATATATGATGGATAAGTATTGATTTAGATTTTGTAATATTTTTTTTTTTAAATTAATTTTTTTAAATAATATTTATTTATATATATATATATATATATATATATATATATATATATATATATATATATAAATTAATTTATATTTTATTATATAATTAATTTATTATTTATTATCATGGACATTTATCTATTTAAATCACTCATTCACATTGATCAAAGATGAGAAAGATTCCCTTATTTTTATTTAATGTCATTTTCATGTTCTTTTTCATAAATTACACATTCATATTTGATTAGGTTTATGTAGCTAATTTTGGTCTGTATGGAATGAGTCGTTAGGATCATGTTATGTGGTACAATCATGCCACTATTTAAGAATATAGTGATCTCCTTATTCTTTTGGTATGGTGACTATGTGTATTCCATGATTCTATGAGATCATGATGAAAATAAGTTTTTTTTAATTAAATATATGTATTTATTAATCAAATAAAAGTATACAAATAATTCACCAAAAAAATAAGGCAATATGAGAGCATGTCATGACACACTAGGTAGAGCTTAGGAGCAAAAAAACAAAGTATCAATCTAGGTAGAGCCTAGAAACAAGCCAGAATAAAGTCATAAAAGAGATAAATTTCAAGTAGCAAGTGCAAAGCCAAATGGCAGTTGATCCATATCATCAAGACTCCAGCTCGAGCTTGAAAAATCATTTCCATCTGGAATAGGCTCTTAGCCAGTAATGTGGGCAATGTTCGTATCCTCATTTGCTTGTGTCTAAGTGGGAAACATAGCCAAAGAGAGCATGGGGAACTTATTCAGCATGTCTACACAACCTCTAGGTGGCACACCCCAAGTATCTAGTTGCAGAGGAGGACGAAGAGCATTACATCCATCTTACCTAACATGTGAAAGATGCGGTAGCTACCACCCTCGTTACTACTCATGAAGGGAAATGCATTAGTACGAGGTACCACTATGAGAGTGAAACCTAGAATGGATATGTTGATGCCCACCATGAGGCCATCGAGGCACTCTATCATCCAATTTGTGATTGCTAGGTAGAGAAGGCAGAACTCGAGCCATAGCACAAGGAGCATATCTCCAATGGGATGGGAGGTCATAAACATGCCCAAGCTCCATAGCGACTTTATTGGCTCAGAATTGAATCTGCCAAATAACATTGGAGATAATAGAAGATTTATACAAAGCAAAAACATTACATTTAGTAAAAGCATGATTAAACATAACATTATTTCTTTCTTTCCAAATCCAGAAGAGAATCTCCAATTTCAAAGTATCACATACTTTTTTGTATTTGAATGGCATTATGGGTTTGTCTCCAAGGAGGATGTGTTACCAAAGGAAGAATTCAAGCTAGAAAGGCCTGAAAAAATCATGGATCCAAGACAAGACCCTTTTAGCTTTGGGATAGAACTAAAAGAGATGAGGAAGCATGTCAAGATGGCCACAAAAAGGGAAAGTAGGTAAATGAACTCCAAGTTGAACAAGATTTGTGCTATTAGGTAAGACTTGTTGTAGTATACACCTAGCAAAATGAGCAAGCTTGGGCTCCACACAGGCCCCCCAAATAATGTTGAAATGAAAGCTCCATATTTTAAAAGATGAGTGCAGCCCCCAACAATTGTTAAGCTTGTCAGCTATGGGTGAATTATGGGTGAGCCAATTATAGCCAAGTTAAGGAGTGTAATTATGAAAAGGGGTCTCAACATACCATTTCCTATCCTTTTACCACGACCTAGTGGAATAAACTGAGATGTTATGGAGCATGGAAGCTAGGACAACATTGAGGATCCCTTGGTAAGATTCTTAGCCAATATTGGCTAATCAAAATTTAGCTTTCACCTCCTCCCAGGATAGCCAAGAGTGAAAGTGCTTGTAAAAGATATCTTGGATGGTATGAATTTCTTTACAATATAAATTGAGTGCATTGATCCAAGGGAATTCTACCAGAGGCACCTCGTTGTAGGAGAAAATAGGAGACCATAAAAGAGAGTGATAATTATCAGAGAACTCATTAAAAAAAGTAGAGCCATTCTATAGGATCTATGGCTTGATATTTTCCCAAGCGTTCTAGACACTTTTGGCAACAAAAGATCCAATGGTCTGGATGAGAGGCTGGATGAAGACTAAATTGCTGAATCCAAGCCCTTCCATGGATTTCATGCCCTTAGGAAAGCTTGAGGAGATACAATGTCTAAATAACACCTTCCAATCTGTTGGGCCCTCAATGGACCTCACAATCCATTTGGCACATAAGGTAGATCCTTGCCGAGCTATGTTGATGAGTCCCATCCCTCCAACTTCATGTTTGAGGCAACAATATTCTGAAGCCACCTAATGGAAACCTTTACCTTGTGAGGAATTTTCCCAAAGAAAATCTCTAATCAATTTATCCAACTTCTAGTAAGATTTTTTTGAAAAAAATCCACACGATGACTAGTGCACATGGGTGGATGCAAGGATTTTTGAGTAGATTTTAATTTTTCTTGCTAACAAAAGAGACTTGGCACCCAATAATATTTATCCTTATCAACTTTTTTAACAACATGCAACCACAAAAAAGGTGGTGAAGTATTGAAATAAAAGGTGATGCCAAGAAATTTAAGTATTTCATCATGTTGGATCCACTTCCAACTAAATTTAATAGCCCATGCTAGCAGAGGGAGGTATGATTATCTATAACAATGAGTTTTTTCCATTGGATGTTGGGACCAAAGGCTAATTAAAAGATGTCAAGACATTGAAGGGCATTATTCACACTGGCTTCATCTTCAATGAGGGTAAGAAAGGAATCATCAACAAAGTGGCCATTAAGTAATTTCATGTCTTTGTGTGGACTTTTTGTATCAAGAGGGAGATAAATTCCCTTAACAAACCCACTAGCTTGGACATTGTTAAGAAGATATCCAAAACCCTTAGATAAAAGCACATATAAGGTGGGAGCCAAGGGGCACCCTTGAGGAATGGAACAAAATAAGCCAAATTACTCAAAGGTGACTCCATTAATGTAGAGGATAGTCATGGCATATGAGAAACTTATTTGAATGGTTCGAATGAAAATGGGCCAAAATCCCAAAGCTCTAAAGATGTCTAAGATAAAAGGCCATTTGATACGATCATAAGCTTTTACAAAGTGAATTTTGATTAACAAAGCTTTTTGTTTAGCCCATTTGGCCTAGTCCATTCCATCCTAGATGACAATCATGTTATCCAATACATAACAACATCTAATGAATCATGTTTGTTCTGGACGCACAATGAGAGGCAAAATATTTTGCAACCAGATTTTTAGAGCCTTATCTATAATATTAATAAGAAACATTCAGTAGGCTGATGAGCTATAAATTTCATATCAACTTTAGATCTCCTTGTTTTTTGATGAATTTTATATTTCTTTTATTTATATTTTTACCCAACAAATGTGCATGAAATGCTTCATGATAAACCTTATGTAAATCATTGCCATAAGATCCTAAAGAGTTTTGTAGAATTCACAATGGAAGCCATCAATGATAATGGATTTGTCGTTAGCCATGTGAAACACTAATTCATGAAAATCATCCATAGTGAGGGGCCTATTTCAAATAAACCGCAAGGTGGGAATGAGTTTACACGGCAGTATTAAAAGACATTATTGAAGGGTAGTTTCACGTTCAGTCAAGGATGCTTCAGCTTTGAACACTTGTTGATAATGGCAGATAAAATCTTGCACTATTTTTGAAGTCTTTGTGAGTTTGTTACTAGCCTAAAAAATGTCTTGAATTTGTTTCTTCAAGTTTTTGGCTTGTATCATTTGAAAATTCTACTTGGAGGCTTTATCCCAAATTTTAAGATAATGATGCCTAGCTTGACTTAGGCTTCATGAACATTGTAGTTGTCTACAATATGAATTTGGTATCTCAAGGATGCAACTCTCCCCTGCAAGATCTCATTAAAAGGATCATTTTCTAGAGCTAGGGTCACAAAACTCAATTCTAAGGTAGTAGTAGAGTAAGAATGCCTCTAAATTTTATCAAGTTGATGGCCATAAATCATAGAAATAAAGAGGTCCTTATGATGGCATCATCCCACCAAAAAATCCAACCATATTCTTGGGAAGGATGTGGATATAAATTGTAAACTCTCTTCATGTGTGCCATCATGGGTCCATGCTTGAGTAAAGAGGCGTTAAGGAAGAATGGCATTTTGTGGACTTTAGGTTTCATGAACTGCCATGTCATACAAAATCAAATGGGTGAGTGGTTGAAAATCCTAAAACTTGTCAATGCCTACACCAGAGGAAATAAACCATTATCAAAGGAGAAGTACAGTTGGGTGGGTATCATTTCCTTAGCTAGACATTTTAGAATTTGAGCAGGACCTTCCCTAAAATTACTCCAAATGTACCAAATTCTATCTTTAGGTCAACACATTAAATTGGGGTCATAAAAGCCTCATTTAGTGCACATGCAAAATCACTCCTCCATTTCACTAGCTACACACCTCATAGGCAAGTGGCCAATTTTTTCCTTGGGACATGCCATTTTATTAAATTTGCCACATAATATCCAATGGGCATTGGGAAGATCATTTATTATCCACTACCATAAATGGGTATGATATAAGATGTCATTCAAGTCATAAATATTAATAAATCCAAAAGAGTGGCTTTCAATTATAAAATGAGCCCATACTAACTAGTTGGTGGGGTCCATGATGGATTGCACTAAGTGTGGTTGCCACTTTAGATAAATGAATGTGATCACCCCTCTAGATCCTATAGCATGGTTAATATGCATAATGATACTATCATGCTAGATAAAATAAATGACAATCATCAATAAAAAAATGCACCACCTTAACTTCCTACAAATAAAGAATTTCCAACTCAAAAAACTTCCTTCTTAAGTCATGCACAACAAACATACATTTTTTGTCTATGAGATTTTGAATATTCCATGAAAATCAATTCATAGATGGTAATTTTCAAGGGACATGTCCTTCGAGTCCAGCCCTTCTAGGGAATCATATTAATTATGTGTAAAGTGCCCACCATTAGCACTCTAGAACTCATATTAATTCCTCACATTAGGGCTAGCTATAAATGTTTCTTCCTCTACCTCGTTATTCTTTGAGGAGGGCTATGAGAGCATTTAAGTGGATCCCATTGAACTAGAAGTAGAAGAGTGACTACTTGTGAGTTTGAAAATTTGGAAGAGCTGGGCGTAGAGTCCTTCAAACATTGGGATAAGATGTAAGTAGCTAGAGAGGTGTTAAACACCCTAAGATATTATACCAATTTTGAGGATTCAACTAGTGTAGGATATTTTTCAACAAGACAAATGCTCTTATAGGCCATTACATGAAGTTTCCTCCTTTGGGAGAATTAGTTGTGTCTACTACTTTGGGATGATCTTTTTTCTTCTATACCTTAGTTCATCCATCATCAACTTATTTTTTTCTATCCTTAATATATCTCTTGGGTGGTGAGGATGAGTAGTTAGATGCAATATTACAAGCCAACTGAAGGGGACAGTCCTATATCTTATGGTCTATGGCTTAGTAATGGAATCAAGTGTTAGGAAAGTTCACTGAGAGTGCCTCACATCCCTAACTTGGATTTCCACAAAATCCTTGAAATCTTGAGAGAGGTCTACCTATACACATACCTCTTTTTATGATCTATAAGTGTATAACTATTTTTATTCATGATAAACCACATGACCTATGGAGTACGCTACCTAGTGAATAAAGTACCAGCATAGGAGTAGGAGACTTGGGAATTCAATCCAACTTGGAAATTTAAGAGAAGTATGGTCAAAGACCACAAAGTCTCATGTCTAGCGGGAGAGGACTATAAGCAAGTTCCTGACATACCAAGTGGCAAACTTATACAAGATTCCTCTAGCATGGGATGAGTCATAAAAGTGGAAGAGAAAGAAACCCTTAGTCATATTTTAGATGCCTTAAATCTTGATGTTGTGAGATGCCTAATGAGTTTGAACCTAAGACCATAGCATAATTTCAAAGGGGATTCTCCATACAAAATACTGTATTAAACAAAACTAGTCTAACCATTGACATGGAAAATTAAATTTAGATATAGGCAATATAGCATCAGGTTCTGAAGCATTACCTCATAGTATACCTTCAGGGAAAACTTCCTCGAATGCTTGTAAGGGGGCCATTGCTTAGTACTCCTTTGTTCTTATCTATAGCTAAAATAGCTGGGATAGAATGGGGATAGGACATTATAAAGTTTGGCCTCATCTGAAGGTGAGAAACCTTAAATGGTAATAAATACAAAGTCCCATAGATGACTAAGGCCATGGTATGATAGATGGCAAGTCAAGTAGAAAAATAGGGGTTGACTCAATGGCATGCATGGAGAAAACCCTAGCAGAGCTGATCTACTTTCATATATGGATGGAAATAGCTTTCATGATCCTAATAATTTAACTTTAGTTTTATCTATATAAATTTTAATTTAACATCAACTATGAGTGCATTCATGAACATATTCAAAATAATTAGATCTTCAAATAGAATTTTTTATTAAGTCATAATGAGATAAATAATATTTTTATTAGTTTTAAATTATTCTGCATCCATATAAGTTATTACTTAAGATTTATATTTATTGGGCTATTAAGGTCACTTAACCAAAGATTATGGCCAAACTAGTTAGGGGAGCTATTTACAATCCCAAGGCTAGTCAATGATGCTTTCCATGTTTGGTTATACTCATAAATTAGAGTTGATTCATCTATGGGACCTGTATCTTCTACAACTTCTTTCAACATGACAATAGTCTTCTATGTAATGTTAGTGCTTTTCCCAACATTACCAAAAATAGAGGATTGCATCCATTCTTACCTAGCCAAAGGAAAGGAGCTATTGGCAGAAAACTTACAAAACACATTCAAATTGAAAAAGTGAAGAGGAGAGAGATAAGGAAGAAAATAACTCTATTTACACAAATGATATCATATCCATTTTTAGCATGATACAATTTAAAAAGGATTAAGAGTATTGAGCCGGCATTACAAGAAACACAGTTAAATTCTATTAAAATTAATGTACAACTATTACTCAAATAAATATTTATGTAAAATATTATATTTATATTTTACACTTATTTTTCATTACTTTCTTCAAACACAATTTTGGCACTTTTATGATTTTTTAATACAATCGCTTTAACTTTTTTTATAACTCCTCTCTTCCTTTTTAGTTTCTTTTCTTTTTTTTTTTTTATTTACATTTCTTAGATTTGGTAGTTTAATTTTTTTGTATTATATAGATTTTTCAAATTTTAAAAATGATATCAATATTTATTTTACATAATTTTTTAAGTGAATATCAAATAGATTCAAATTTAATATTAAAATTAAAAGTAGCATACTTTATTACAAAGCATTTTCATTCTTAAATATTAATTTAAAACAAATTTTATTATAGTAATATAAAATAATATATTATGTGAATTATTGTTGATTTAATTGGTGAAGTTGCTTGGCTCACATAGAGTCCATCAAAGATCAATTTTTGCTATTAGCAAAATTGTATCCCTTAACCTTTAGCTCTTACCTTAAAATCATCATGTAAAATTTTATCTATATATATATATATATATATATATATATATTCAATGATTATTTTATTTAATTTATTAATACTATAGATTCACATATTAATTTTATAGAAAAATAATTTATTAATTTATTTTAAAATTAAATTTTGTATTATAAATCATCTCAACAATCTTTATTTTATATTAATAAATAAAATTACATATGTTTTATAAGATTAGTAGGAAAAAAGGGTCCTAATCCTTATACAAAGTAGCTCTCAGGGAAAAAAATGCCAACCACAAGCCAGAAATAGTGTATTGGCAGTAGTCTAACAGAAAAACAAAAAAGGATAAGCTACAGAAAGGTAGAAAGGCTACAAGAAAAAAATAAACAATTACAAAACTTGACCTAGAAGGTTAAACACCCTTGGCCTGAATGTAGGTATGAGAAATGTTTTTAAAAAGACCTCACTTTTGCCATTGGATAACATTCCAATAAGTATTGAAATCTCCATTCTCAAAAATAGGAGATGAAGGAGGTGAAAACCCACCAAATCTTTTGAAGGGGTGAAACATATGAAGAGGACATAACAACATCAACCACAATAGTAAATTACATACCTATAACATCAAACCTAGTCTTAGTAGCAATAACAGATGAGATCCTTGTGGTAGTCTTAGCAACAAAAATAGTAGGGTAGACAACAAGGGAGGTCCTTGTTATAGTTTTAGTGATAGAATGACTAAGAAAAGGTACTATAGTAGTAACAACAAGGGAGATATCAACAACAACCCCAAAAACATCAACAACAAAGGAGGTCCAAACAACAGTCTCAAAATTAGCAGCAATAGTAGGGGAGATCCCTGTAGTAAACCTAATAGTAGAAGAGTCATGTAGTGGGGGAAGAGATTCCTTCCCTTCATTTGAAGGAGGCTTTAGAGCTTCTGAGCCTGAACCATCATCATTAACATCTACTATAAGGTGTTCATGTCGATCATCCTTCCATCAGGATGAAGACTGAAAAACCTTTGGGTAAGGGCATTCAGATGCCAAATGACCTGTATTAAAACACCTATGATAATGAAATGGGATACCTTCATAATCCAAGGGATGACATAAAGAGTGATTAAAAACTTGTAAAACAACCTCTATCAAGAGAGGCATAGACAAATTCAAATCCACTAAAATACACACATAAGTGGTGTGATAGAAATAACTAGTGGTATGATCCATGATGATAAAACAACCCATCAAGTAGCCAATGCCTTTATAGCAAGATCACACCAAAAATGAAGAGGCAGATTTGGTAGACTAATTCAAACTGATAGCCTATTGAAAAATTCAGTGAGAGGGTTAAAGGAAGAAACAAAAGGCTTTAGTAATAGAGCATGTTTTCCCTAGAACCAAGATCAACCATCCAAAATAGTATTTTGATCAGAGAAATAAAGAAAAACCACTATGAAGAATCCTTTAACACATGGATAAAATTCTATTTTCCCATTTGTAAGGGAATGTCACGTCTCAAAGTTCCAAGTGTTGAAATCCTAGAGCAATGACTAGAATCTATCAAATCTGAAAAATAATCCGTTATGAGAAAAGTATTCCTTATTTTTTAACACTTCATCTCTTAAAATCACAACAAGAGGGGGTAGTACTAAAAGTTTCACCTTACATGTTAATTATAAGTCATTATAATAAATTTTTTATAATATTTTAGAATTTAAATTTTGTCTTTTGCATAAATTGTATTATCATATAAAAAATAAATCTATTATAATCAATATAATTTAATATAATTAGATAAAATAATGTACAATTAATTATGTAAATAATTTTTGTGTATTTATAATAATTACATTTATATAAAAATTAATATTTTGAAGAAAACAATAAAAATTATAAATTTATTTTTAAAATATTTTATAATGATATTTAATTAATTAATAATATATAAATTATATAAAAATAAAAAATAAAATAAATAACAATTAAATTTGGAAAGATAATATACAAACATTATATTATAATAAAACTTAAAAAATTAAATTTAAATTTAATTATTCAATAAAATTTAGATTACTAAAATAATATACAACAAATCACAACAATTGTTTATAAATTTACCTTGAAAAGAGATAATAAGTTTATAGGTTTAGCTCATTTAATTTTTTTTTAACGATAATACTTATATTATAAATATGATATTAATATTATAATTTTAAATAAAAAATTAATTTCAATTGAAGAAGAATTAATATGATATTAATATTATATAGAAATAATTTATTTCAATTGAAAAAAAATTAATTGTAAAATAATTACTATCATTTGTACTTAATTAAATAAAAATACTTGCCTTAAAATTTTATTGGATATTTTCCCTTTATCTAGAGTTTTGAGAGACACTCAACTCTTTTTTTATCTTTTAAATAATCATAAATAACATATATTATATTTCAACAAAAAATTTATAAATTCAATTTAAAAAATATAAAATTAATAAATTTTCACAAATAATATATATTATAACTAAACAAAGAATTTGTAAATTGAATTGAAAATTTAAAAAAATAGAAAAATTAATTGAAGTTAGAAGAGACAGATCCACACAACAAACAAAAAGAAAAAAAAAATTGAAAGATTTAACTCAAGTAACATTAAAAGAAAAATTATTTATTTCACATTAAAAAATTAAATTAATTATTTATAATTATGTTGAATTAAATTATCCTATTTTCTTTTTCCTTAAACGGGACTTTCTCTTTCATATTCAACTACAGTAAAATCAATAAAACTCTTTCATTCCTCTTTATTGAAACTCTCTTCTCTAAAAAAAATTACTACGTTCTTGAAATCAACTCCCTAAACAAAATTAATTATCAAACTTTAAATATTATAATTGAAATGAAGTAAACATCGAAGAACTTAATAATAGAATGTTCAATTATTTAACAAAACGTACAAATTTTATATTCCCATCTTGTTCCCCTAAAAAATGAACGAACGGTAAGAAATCTCCCGTCATAAGTTGGTGTTTCTTGGTGTATATTGCATAACTATCATTAAAATATAAGAAAATATAATTTTCAATTACAAAAGAGAATATACCAGAGAGGCAATGTATAGCAAACTATTTTGATGATTTAAGTATATCTACTCACTCATATCGTACAACGAGTATCTGACGTCCTTGGTTTTTCTAATAAAATTAACACCTTATGGTTGTTATCCTTAATTTCCTGCATTGTAGTCTTTAATTTCTCGCATTATTATCCATTCATTGAGTTTCACTTGTCCATTGAAAACATACTGTGAAATATCATTGACACAAAAAATTAATTTCTTGTGTATTGGTTCACATACTTTGAGTCTTTGAACGAACTTGGGCACAGGAAATATTCATGTCCTTATATGGGTATTTAAAATATTCCTATTTAAAATTGGAGGAAAAAATCAATTGTCTGTGTATTGGTTCACACAGTGTTAAGCATTGAGCTTACTTTGGGTTCAGTTAAAAACATAGAAAATAATTTCTAACCATTTACTAATTTTGTGTTTTTCATAACATCATAAAAAAATTAAGAAAAAAATATTATCAAACAGACCACTAAAATTTATATAATTTTTATATATTAAAAATAATTTAATTTTTAAAATTCTAATTAAAAAAATTCCATATACTATCATAAAACATGGAAAGTATAAAGAAAATTTTACATATTTAAGAGTTAGATCCCATAAATACATATCAAATATAACAACTCCACATTATTATAATAGAATCTCTAAAACCAATTTGCATAAAAAACTCTTTTTAGAAAGTTTTTTAAATATATATAACCTTTAACTAGTTGTGTACTAAAACATTTTTATTTTTGGTAGTTTACCTTTTTAAAGTCATATTTCATGCCTATGTATATTATTATTTTCAACTAAGACATTTTACTTTAAAAACTAACATACTTTAATGATTTTAGTTTTCTACAATATGTTTTTTTCTCATTTTAATGTTGCAGATCCACATCACTCAATAATAGATTCAATCCCCTAACATGATATATTAAGGTATGACATTCACCCATGCATACATAGTAAATATTCCTTTCCATGTTTTGACTAGTTAGAATATTTTCTATATTTTTTTAGAACTCAACATGATTCTCATCTTTCATTTGTAGGTTAGAGTCTTAGCTTACTACACAAAATCAAATGGGTAAGTAAGGTAAGTTTTTACATATATTTTCCCTTCAATATGTCACTACTCAAAACCACACTCTTGTCATTTAATGAAGAGGCATCCTACCAAGACTAAAAATGTATGGACCCAAAAATTACATAGTGAGACAATTCCAAAAAAGAATTATGATGATGCAATGATATCCATAAATATTCTATAGCTTAATTATTTCTAAAATTTATTCTATTCACTATATAATTCTCCCTCATTATACTACTTTATAAACCTTAAAATTTTATTTTTTGAGTCATTTTTACCTTGGTCTATGTTCTATCTCATTTGTATTGAATTCTACACTATCCAAGTTGAAACTGCTAATCTATGTGATAAACTACCCAATTGGATCATATTTTATAGCATTGTTTTCATAAATCATCATAGCATAAATTTCATATATGCAATGGTTTCATATTTTTCCATGGTAGTTATATCACAGATGAAGGTGGTTTCATCAACTGTTACAATGAGTTTTAGAAAATCAATTAACCTACAAGAACAATCATGAAGAGGATGACTAAATAAAGATATAATCCTCTTTGCGTAGTCCCTTCTAAAGATCTACCTACTTGGCATAATCAAGTTGCTGGTTAGAATGAAAAAAGGAGGACTGAGGGAAAGTTGAATATTTGAATATGATTACATGGAAATATGAAAAATCTATAAGGCCTTCAGGTTCACATGAATTGAAGTAAATGTGACAAAAAAAATTTGGGCCTAATAAGTATATAAATAGATACACAGACCTATAAGGGCAATCATAAGAAAATGGCTAGTTGGAGTTGAGTTGAGATCTTAAGGACTCTAAGGATGTGTTATTAGTCCTAAAGAAACAATTTCTAAAGTCTTACACCCTGTAATAGATGAGAAAATCTCAAATAATAGTCAGCTAGGGTCAATAGAAATGACTTTCTCCAGAACCCTAATATGAGTTTATGAAGGCTATAATAGTTTTGAAGAGATAGAGAGGATTGGATAACCAAATCTAACCTGACGAGAGAAAAAAAATTATAATACATCCAAATTAATTTGGAGACATGTGAAATGACATAAAAATTGTATAAAAATCTCCTAAGCATCACCCCATTCCATTGGTTGGCAATTGTAGGCATGAAATTATATGAAATAGGCCAAAAAGGACCATTTTAAGCAACTTAGGAGGTTCATACAAGGTGTTAAAAGTTAATAATTTAAATGTGTTATTTTCATGTGGTTATCAAATTGAATCACATGTTTATTTGAGTTTTCATATGTTTGATAAGCTTATTTAATAAAAAAATTAAGTCTATAGGCAGGAAGGCCTAATTGAGACCTAACTAAGAGAGATAAATAACATAAAAGGATACTTCCACATGAAACTTGTCATAGAGCTATAAATCCATATCAAGTCCTCAAATATGTCTTCAATTTCTTAGTACCATTCATACACTTCTCTACACAAGAAGTTTTACATGATTTTAAGGCTAGAAGGAATGAGGCATAAATGGATCTTTTGATGCAAAATAAATTCTTAAGGGTAGTTTGAGACCTATTAATGAGTTTTTAAATGTATGATATTATTTTAATAGACTATACATGTATATATAATGAGTTGGATAAAATGAATTTATGTTTTGACACTTGTAAGCAAGATTGTCCTAGTAAGTTGAAGAGATTTATAGACACCTAGCAAGAGAATGAAGTGATGTGTCAAAGATAACCTGAAGAGATCAGTTGAGAGGCATCAAGATAATAGAAAAAGTACAAATCAACACGATTTTGCCATCAATAAGGACACTTGTCATTCTAAAATCAAGGGCAAAGAGTAGTTTTAGAGAGTTAGGCAAGGTATCAAGCAATGTTTGAAACTTCCATGCCACTGTGAGTAGAAGAACATCTTTAAAATATTAACATTTTTATTTAAAGACCTGATGGGGTAGTTTCAAACTCCTTTTTTAGTTTTAAATCTTTTTTTACACTTGTCTGTGTCTCTGTCCTATTCCCTTCTCTCCATCTTGTTTCACATTTTCTATATATTGAGCCTTAATTGGCTATATTGGTATCTTCCACTTGGGTATGGTGAATCCCTACCCATTTGAAGTCAATGTTCAATGAGAAAATTCTGGTGTTAACCTCTTTCATTGACTGGTTTAAATAATCATTCTTGATTAGTTGATCTTTCTAAGTGATAGGCTTACTTCCTTGGCATGTTTGTCCTTATTTAACACTTATGTTTAGTTTGGAATCATTTTTACATGTCTCTTGAAGTGTTCAAATGGAGTGTGTAGGAGTTTATTTAGTTATCTTTAATTAGTGTCATGTCATGAACTCTTGAATAATTATCCTAACTCAAGCTTGCTTCAAAAACCTTCACGAGAAACATTGATGTAGAGAGGCAGATTTGGATTAGTTTCAAGTGCAAGTTAGTCTCTTATTTGAAGTGCAATTTCAGCTGGTTTTTAGTGATCAATCATATTTGGTGTATCACCTCCATTAGAGTAGATTTCTCTCCCTTTTCCTATCAAGTAATAGATTAATTTTTTATCCTAACTGATTCATCAAGGTGGCCTATGCCATTAACCTATAAATTCACCTATCTAATAAGGTACCCCTATAATTGAGGTGTTCTCATGTTAAATCAAATTTGAAAGGCTTTAACAACATTATAAAGGATGCAAATTTGATTTATAATAGTTCAGCATGCTCAATGTGACTAAGGTCTAAAGTTGTGCAAGAATTATTCATTTTGTCCTTCTACCTATCAACCTTTGGAGGCATTCAAAGCATTGATGGATATTCCATGCATGATCAAATAGTTCTAACAACCCAGTCACTCATTCAAATTAAGTTGTGTTTCATCTCATTATCTTGATGAGATTATCATGGTTGAGTTTGTGATGAATTTTAGTTTCATTCAAGTTGATGAATTATATCATCCCTATGGTCATCCATACTAGCCTTTTTTTAATCCTTATTAGCCTTGTCATTAGTCATATCAGTCATATGGTCATCCTACATTCCCTCTACATGACCACTATATTGTATATGATCATTATTTCAAGCTTAAGACGACCCTAATTATCCTTCTCAAACTAATCCAATTCAAGTTTGAAGAAAATTCTCTTAGGATATAAGAATTTCATGTTTGACCTTAATAGATAAAAGGAATATGGTCAAGATATCCCTGATCAGCTCACTAATGACATGAAGGATTATTTTTAGCTAATGAAAGAAGAATGGGTCCCTATTGAGAGAGAAAATTGGAAAAGCTTCTCAAGTGAAATGATGGATGTAAGTGGTCTCATTCAAAGCCTTTAGGATAATATAATAAACCATGAAGAATAACAAGTCTAACTCTACCAGCCTTATGTGTCTTAATACACACCACCTCAACCCTCGTATATACCACCCATTCTTCTCGAAAGGAACTTTCCAAGTGAAATTTCAAGTGTTCCAAGTCGTTCATGTGTTTCTCAAACCTTCCATTCTTGGAATTCAATCCAAGAGAATATTCAAAATAAGAAAGAGACTATTTTTGAAAAACTTATTGTTGAGAAACAAAATGTTACTTCTCTTCCTCAAGAACCCCGTAAGAACTCTTTCAAGACTCTAAGATAGAACCAAGTGGTTAACTCATGAAGTAATCAAGGTGAGACACAAATAGATTGAGGAGTTGAAATCAAGGAATAATTTTAAATTATTTAAGTCTCTCCCATCTTTCCTCAAGATTCCTCTTTTACCTAATACAATCCATCTTGTGCCCCTTATCTTCTTGAAACTACTAATCCCTTTAAGAGAAGCTATTCTAAGAGAATATACATAGGCAAATCAAAAAACTAGTTTCAGATGAAAGGAACTAAATCAAACCAAGATCAAGAGATTGAGGTTAAAGAAAACATAGAGCCTATTCAAACCCCATTTCACTGTCTTCAAGTACCTAAAGCTACTCCACCTTAGATATATATTCAAGAATATATTAAAAATAATAAGGAGGTTTTAGTGGAGAAGGTTGAAGATAAAGTTGAAGATTTTTAAGAGCCTCAATAAGTCCATAAAAAAGATGAGGTGATTTTTGAATAGAATGTACCTTTCATTTCCCAACTTAATTTGCTTTCCCTTCAAGAGTTTCTCCAAGACTAAACCATTTCTAAGGTTTCAAGTTGTAATAAAGATCCCTCCATTCCCAATCCCATTCATTATCCACTCATTATACCTCATACTCCCTCTCTAACTCATGAAATTACCCATAACCCTCCCACCACATCCCTTCTTGAAGAGGAACATGTCTTATGGGAGGTAAGTGAAGAAGAAAGATTTGTACTTGTAGGTAAATAAGACAAGGCAAGTGAGTTTGATGAGGGTATTTCCATTGGTACTCCTCTTGGGGAAGATAAATGCAAATTCATTTTCAAAGAGGAGGTTCTAGAAGATAGTCTTAATGGTGTTTCTCAATAAGGTGATCCAATTTCATTTAACTTTGTTAAGGCTAAAAATGGTGTTGAGATTGAAGGATTTCTAAGTAAATAAGTTGAGTTTGACACGGTGCATAATGACCAATAAAATGATCTTCTAGAAGCAACCTTGCAATCTCCTTATGACTGCACATAATAATTTGAAACACTTGATATCCTTATGGTTCTTTATGAGAAAGAAAAAGTTACTATTAAAGTTGGTCTTATTCATGTTGATAAAAAATAAGAATATAAATATTATTGGCATCATTACCTTTAGTCTCTTCAAGAGATTTAAATTATTTGCAAAGGTATATTTCATATTGAAGATCATGATAATGGGGAGAATGAACAAGATATGCTCTTTGAGGACAAATAAGTATTTTAGAGTGAGTATAAAAAGGTCCTTGAAGAGCTTAATGAGCTTACAATAGCTACTAATAAGTTTGGTATCTCTCACGATGCCAGTGAGGTAAAATAAGCATGCTTAGATAGAGAATCATTTGATGAATTTATAACTACTTATCGTCATGAGAAGAATCTTGAATCAAAAGAAGAATCCATATTCATAGGTGACTGTTTTGTAGCTATCATTCTATTGGATATCATGTATAAAATATTCGAAATTAATTAGAGGATGAAGACATCAAGAATAAGGTCTAAGAAGCAACTTGCCTCATGCAGTTCTTCATCTCATGGAGCAAGAGATAATATAAGCTTCCCTTTTGATCTAGAATGAAGAAGTTGTTTTTGAGGTTAATTATTTATAGTTAGTTTGCTCATGTTATTTTTTTTGTTCCCTAATTTCTTGATTGCACATATGTGTGTCTTGTTGTTTGATTTATGTCCAGCTGTCCCTGTTTATATGTGTTTAAAGGTCAAATCAAATTGTATTTTCATGGTTAAGGTTTGATCACATCTAAAACTAAATGTAAATGACTCTATTTCCCAATGAAAGGATAAGGATAATGGTCCATTTAGCATAATAGGCATACTACCCCTATGACTTGCTAATTTATTAATCAAATTTTTACCCCAAGTCAAAATTGGTTAACACCTTCAAGTTGAAACATTTTATGGTATTATCCAAACTTTTGTAATGTCTTTTCATGGTATTTTTATGGTCCTAAATAGTTTTCATATGGTCAGGTTAGTCATTTATTAGCTTGGTCTAAAGTTTGGTCTCATGTGTACTTGTCTAGTCATAGGGGTCATTTATGAGGTCTTAGTGTTTTCAAGTGTGGTTAAAATCTTGACATTGTCTATATTCACTATAAAAAGTTATTAATGTTTATTTAATGTCATGTTATCATGCACTAACCTCCTATAATGTTGATATGTGCTAAAATATCATTTTGGTCACCTTTTGGACTATTTGGAGAAGTTGAATGTACCATATTCAAAATTAAATGTTTCAAGAAGGTTAATCAATTAACCTAATGTAATAAAATGTTCAATAATGTTTAAATACTGACAAAATCTATAATTTAATGCCTAAACTAACTAAACTACCCCTTTACAAGCACTTTTCAATATTTATACAACCTTGGAAGATCATATTTAAGATTTAAATAGTTTAAAAGTGTCCCTTTGTCTTCCAAATATAATTTTAATACTTAAATTAATTTTTAGGTCATTCAAAATGCCTTAGATATTCTCTCTCCTCCATTACTACCATCACAAGCTTGGAAAGGTAAAATTAAAGAGGATGGTATAGCCAAGAGAGAGACAAAGTTTCTAGATCCAATAATTTGAAAAAATTTAGGTTTCCTAATGTGATTTAAATTATTTAATTATTTTTTCAAATTTATGTCCCCTTATTTATTAAAAATCACTATGAGTCACAACAGGCCACTATGCATTATCCATCCAAGTAGGGTCTGATTCTGGTCCTATTTATCCACTTCAAAATTAGATGGAGAAGAATGATTTTTAGGTATTTTTTAAAATTTCAAACATATATTTTACATGGTGTTTTCATCAACCAATTCATCTCCATGAAGTGTCTTCAACAAAAGGAAAAGTATCTTGACTATGTGGGCATATCATCCTATTGTAAGTATTTTTTAGTTTGTCTAAGATATTTATCATTTTTAGAGGTTCCAATTACTTCATAATTATTTAAAAATATACAAACACTACCATAATTCATTTTTTATCTCTTTAAAATTATCTCTTTGCAAATAGTCCTTCAAGAGGCATTATGTCTTACTCTTTGGAAGCATGATTTATGTTTATAAGCAACTTTTTCAATGTTTGACTATAAATGTGGTGGTATGAATCATAATGAGAAGTATTTTTTATGGATTATATATCTCATTTAACATTTTAGGTGAAATAAAGTTAGAGTGGAAGTCAAAATTTGTACTCTCAATTAAAAGTCATAAGTGATTCAGTCACTCACAGGTTAGCAGACCTATGAGTGAGCATTCATAAGTCTAGGTTCATGTTTGAGACTTATGGAGAATTATTAAAGGAATAAAAACCCAAAAAAAATTAATTTAACATCTACATACCCTTAAATACCATCATCATTACCATAATTTAATGAAGATGATTCCAATTCTCATACTCATACACATGAACTGACTATACAAGTAGGTTTATGTACATACCATGGAGAAAGTTTTGAAATGATGTAATGTTTGATTAGAATTATCAATCATATTTATAATGGTATGATTAAATGGGTCAATATTTTATTTAATAAAATTGTCACAAAGATCAAATAAATCAATTAGTAGCCTATGCAAGTAAAAATAGACCTACAAGTGATAGACCTGTAGGTCATCTTTTAGGACTAAGAAATAATTTACAAGAAATAAACATTAAATAATATCTCAATTTAGATAATAATGTAACTCAAAAAACAATAAATATATCTTGATTATTGGAGATACATAAGGAGTTGAAGGGACAGATAATCAAAACATTCAAAAAGACTTTGTTCACAAGCCTTAGTGTAAATAGACAGGTCTATGTACAAAATGAAGAAGTCAAAGTTATGAAAGTGTCCTTAAGTATAAAATAAAACTTTTAATTATGTGAGAAGTAAATATTAATTATTATTTTAATGATTTAAAATATCATCACAGAGTTGAGAGAGACAATTTCAAGGCTCATGCACTCAGACCCCTCTAATCAACACCTATAACCACCTTTAGAAAAGGCAAAGTACATAAATGACAAGGAGGTCTAATAATGATAATTTCAGTGTAAATTATAATTAGTGAATCACTCATGGATCATAAAAATATTCTAAAACTATCTTAGTACTTTAGGGTCAAATAAAAAGTTGGCTATAGATTTCAAGAGACCTACAAGTCTAGTAGACAATGTAGGTTAGTTTCAAGATGGAAGTAGATAGAGTTCACGAATGAACATTTTATTTTGGTTTAGATTATAATATAAAAATCATTTATAATTTTTCAATTATCTAATAAATTTTCAAAATAACCCTAAACATCTTAGACTGTAGTTAAGGTTCCAATACATATAGGCACCTAGACTGGATGGTTAAAGTTGCTCTTAAAACTTGAGAAGAGATCTAAATGCATGATATAATAATGATAAAGGAATTTGGGTTGAAAAATTATCATAATAAGATTATTATACCATATTATCTTGATAAAATCAATGAAACTACAAGAATATTCATGAAGAGAATGACTAAATAGAGCTCTAAAGCTCTATACACGATCCCTGTTACAACCTTGCCTAGTTGGTAATATCATGTTTATAGTTAGAATGAAGAGAGGTGGATTGAGGGAAAGTGAAATATTTTAATATGATTTAATATAAATAGGAAAAATTTATAAGGCCTTCAAGTTCACTTGAATTGAATTGAATGTGACAAACTTTGTTTAGGCCTAACAAACATATTACTAGATACACAAACCTACAAGGATAGTCATAATAAAATGGTTAAATATAATTAGTTTGAGGCCATAAAAACTCTAAGGAGATTTTATTAGTAAAAAATAAGAATTAAATCAAGTCTTATATCCTGTAATAGATGAAAAAATCTCTAATAACAATTAGTTAGGATCATAAGCATTGGCTTACTCAAGAACCCTAGTATGAGTTGATAAAGCATAAAATAGGTTTGAAGAGATAGATAGGGTTATATAACCATGGAAATACATCAATTATGTTTAAATTTATCTCCATAAGGTGTTCATAATGATAAAAATAAATAAATATGCCATATACATACCTCATGTCTCTCTCAACCCTCATAATGCACACTTACCCACCCGAGAGACACAAATATTTTGCTCATATCTTTCATGACAAGATTCATGGTGTCAAAAAGAGTTTTGAGGTGTTATATAGGTTTAAAAAATTTCATATTTGGGTATTGGTTATTTATTTGGTGTAATATATTGTATGAATCATTGTTAAGACCATAAGACACTTTTAGGGAGCCTAAAAGACCAAACTTGATCTGATGAGAGATAAAAAAAAACTTTTAATACCTCAAAATGAGTTGGGTTACCTATGAAATGACCTAAATAATGTCTAAAATTCTTTTAATCATCACCCCATGCCATTGTTTGGTAATTTTAGGTACAAAATTATATTGAATAGGCCAAAAAGGACTATTTTAAGTTATTTGGGAGGTCAGTACAATGTGTTATAAGTTCAAAATTTAAATGGATGATATTTAGGTAGTTATAAAATTGAATCAAATTTTTATTTGAGGTTTTTCAAATGTGGGAATCTGGTGGAATAAAAATTCAATCTCTAGGCTAGGACGCCTAATTGAAACCTAGTTAGGAGAGATAAATAGTAGAAAAGGATACTGAAACTCACTCTCAAGACCTGAAACATGTCATGGAGATGTAGATCCATACTAGGTCTAAAAATATGGATTTAATTTTATATTACCATCCATAAAATTCTCTACACAAATAGTTTTGCATGACTTTAGGGATATAAGGAATGAGGCCAAAATGGAGATTTTGGTGCAAAATGAATTATTGAGGGTATTTTAAGGCCTTATAATGTGTTGATACAGGTCTAATATGATTTTAATTGACCATCCATTGGGATATAATGAGTTTTATAATATGAATTCAATTCTTGACACTTATAAGCAAGATTGGCCTAGTGAGGTGAAGAGATTTCTAGGAGAATGAAGTGATTTGTCAAAGAGAACCTAAAGAGGTAAATTTAGAGGTATGAAGATAAGATAAAATGTAAAACTCAACATGACCTGACCATCAAGAGGCCACTTATCATTCCACAAACCAAAATAAAGGGCAATTTTGGAGAGCTAGGCAAGGTGTCAAACAATTTTTGAAACTTCCATGCCACTTGGAGCAAAAGAGCATCTTCATAAGACTAACACTTTTCTTTCTATAAATTTATGGGGTATATTTAAACTCATTTTATTATTATAAATCCTTTTGGACACTTGCCTCTCTATTTCTTTCTCTCTCCCACACCCTTCTCTCCTTCTCTCACTTTATCTATCTATTGATACTTCGTTGGCTAAGTTGGTATCCTCCACTTGGGTATGGTGAATCCATTCCCATTTTTATACTTTGATCAATGAGAAACTTATGATGTAAACCTACCCCATTTACTAGTTTAAATATGCATGCTTAATTAGTTGATCGTGCTAAGTGATAGGCTTAATTCCTTCACATGTTTTCCATTGTTTAGCATTCATGTTCATTTTGAAATCCTTTATATAAGTTTCTTGAAGTATTAAAATGCAGTGTGTATGGGTTTAGTGAGTTATATTTCATGAGTGTCATGTCATGACTTATTTACTAGTCTTCATAGATAAAGCTTTCTTCACAAACTTTTATGAGAAATATTTATGTAGAGATATATATTTTGATTAGTGTCATGTGTGAAAGTTAGTATCTTATTTGAAGTGCACTTGTAGGTGGTTGGTATTATCTATTCATATTTGGTGAATCAGGTCTCCATTAGATTAGGTTTTGCTCCCTTTTCCTTGCAAGTAATACATTAGTGTTTGAGCCTTAGCGATTCATCAAAGGGAGCTAGCACTTTAACATATATATTCACCTCTATAAAATGGTATCCAAAACATTGAGGTGTTTCCATTTTATACCAAATTTAGAAGTCTTGAACTACCTTTCAAAGGGTGAAAATTTTATTTCTAAATGGTATGTTTGAATAATTATATATAAACTAGGATTATCACCCCCTGAACCACTTAAGTATGTAATGGTTTAGTTTTATAATTGTACAAGGATTTATTTTGTTAATGCACACCAAAAACAATTTGAAATGACCCTATAAAAATGGTTCATGTGTATCAGTTAACTTTGATATTAACATGGGGAATGATAGTCCAAAAATCATAGGGCTTAACCCTTGATAAAGTCATATTTGATATAGAACTTAAAAAAAAGATAAGGTATGAAATTTGTTGATATATCAAGTGTCAATTTTTTATATAGATTGAGGATCAAAAAGTGTTTCACATATGACCAATTTGAGAGTTTGAAGAATGGAAAAGAAGTAGAAAAAACAAAAGAGGAATAAAAAATACTTCAACTATTATAAGATTAAATCTATATAATTTAAATATAGTATATTTATTGTTATACTCCTTAATATATATATATATATATATATATATATATATATATATATATATATATATATATATATATATATATATATACATACAATTTTGTGTTTCTTTATTTTTTCCATTTCAAATTCATATAGGCTGAATATTATAAAGTTACCGTTATACTACATGTATGCATCTGTTTCTTTTTATTTACCATTTTAATATAAAATCCATATAGTTTTAATATCATAAACATATCTTTATACTACTTATATATATCATATATTATTTATCTCTATTTCTTATTTCAATATTAAATGTATACAATTTGAATATCACACACACGCACACATGCACACATGTATGTCTACATACATGCATACATGTATATATATTTATGTGTATGTGTTTATCTCTATTTCCTATTTCAATACTTATGCATACATACATCCATACACATGTATGTATGTATGTATGTATGTACATAACACACACTCACATACATACATACATATACATATAGATATATACACACACATAGATATATATACACACATACATACATACATACATACATACATACATATATATATATATATATATATATATATATATATATATGTATATATATATATATATATATATATATATATGTATATATATATATATATATATATATATATATGTACACACACACACACACACACACACACATCTATATGTGTATGTATGTATGTATGTATGTATGTATTACATATATGTATATGTATATGTAGATATATATGTGTGTGTATATGTATATGTATATGTATATGTATATGTGTGTGTGTGTGTGTGTGTGCGTGTGTGTGTGTGTGTGTGTGTATTTGTGTATATATGTGTGTATAGATATGTAAATATATATGTGTGTGTATATGTATATGTATGTGTATGTGTATGTCTATGTATGTGTGTGTGTGTGTGTGTGTATATATATATATATGTATGTATGTATGTATGTATGTATGTATGTATGTATGTATGTATGTATGTATGTATGTATGTATGTATATAGCATAATTGACACAATTGACACAAAAAAAATTGTTTTGTAAATTTCATATTATTAAAGAAGATTTATATGACTCTTTATTTTCTACTACCTATTATATTTATTATTTAATTATATATTAGCAAAATAAAAATATGAATAAGTATAATATTTATAATTTCATAAAATTATAATATTTAATGATTTATTTTAAATGAATAAAATTATTATATAAATTTTTCAAAATAAATCTCAACTCAAAATTAAAATTGATATGCAAAATAAAAAAACATATATATAAAAAATAATAAGATACTTAGAGTTAATTGTTTATATTATAAATAAAATATATATTTTCATAATAACTTTTACGTATAAGTTCAGATGGGACTAAAATTTTAATTTTATCCTATAACCATTAAATTATTATGTTTTATAAGTGTTCAGGTACAGTTACAAATTCATTTGATTTTTCCTATTTCTAGTATGACTGCAAATATTAGAATATAATTGTAAATGCCTAGATGATCTTGTATGGCTCTCCAAATATATAGGACTTACCCCTAAATGGTGAAACAAATTATGGTTGTATGATTTTTCCCTTAATCTTTGTTTTAATGTGAATGATAGCTCAATCCAATTAATGAGTCAAGAGTTATGTCCTATGGAAGATAGGTATTAACATCATTTTCTTTTGTTGAAAATAACTCAACGCCTACATTTTCCATGATTATATTCTTTTCATTTATTCTTTTTAATATTTTCCATCTCGCCTTTTTAGTGATTCCCATTGTATCAAATACATGTTATAACTACCTCATCTTGTGTTCACTTTCTTCTAATCTAGATCTAGTACTATATTTTATTTCTTCTTCCTTGGTACATATTACCTTTAATCCACTTACACATCTTCTTCCCCTTTACTAGATTTTTCATGAAAATCATATAAATATGAGATATTAAATACCAAATACATATCAAAATTATATGTTAAACTCACCTCATTAACATTGTCATTCATTTTATTTACTATTTCGCACGAACCAATTTTATTGTACTTCAACTTATTGTATATTACATTTAAAATACTTATTTTATTTAATACATCATCACAAAATCCCACCCTTAGAATAAATTTCTCATTCCTGTAACACCTACGGTTGATTTATAATTTTCATTACTTTCTTGTATCTTTCTTCTTACTTCTTGAAACTATTGTACGTGCTCTAAAAATAATTCTACATCATCACAAACTCATTTTGTAATTATTAACTCATCCACCTTATTTTTTTTATCACCTTTAGGAAAACTTGTTTCTCAACCAACTAATGATGACCATCTCTTAGGCTCTTCACACTTTTATCCCTCTCACACTACCTTTTAGGCTCCTTCACTCAACTAGGTCTCTATAAGATAAATTATGTCATTTGACATTGACATTCATCTACAGTACCCTTATTAAATCTTAATTATTATCCTTTTACACCATTTTGATGGTCTAAAAGACCTCCTCTAGCTTTTCAAAGTTTTATATCATTCACGTTAACTCACTCTTCCTCTAACTAGTCAATTAGGCCTATGAGGGTTTGTTCTTATACTAGGCTCTTGCTCATACACCTCTTGGTTATCCATACACACTTTCCCCCTTAAATTTTTAATACAATAGGCCTTAGGACATGGCACAAACATGAATCAAAAATTTCAATAGGACAATCATAGAATATATGACCAAAAAACCTTTTAGGCCTTAGGGAGACATAATTTAATTAGGCCTTCATTAGCACATGTTACCCTTTGAACTCCTTGAAACCCTTTAAAAATCCTCACATGGTAGGAACATATAATATATCATTAAAATATACTTGTATTAATCTCAAATTAGGTTCATGACACCTTTTATCTCTAATCATCACTTGAATCATGTTATTAACACTGTTCACAATTAGGCATGTACATACCCAAAAAGTCTATATTGAATTACTGAAGATAGGGCACAAATTAGATAAATAGATATGGAAAAATATTAAATATTCATAACCTTAAAGACCTTAAAAACTTCAAAAATTACATTATACTTCATTACATAGTTAAAAATTACTCAAACCCTTTTTTGTAAGTAGCCCACTCAGAACTACCAACTAGCCTCAAAACACTGTCATGGAAACAATGACCTTCAGCACTTGTAGTACCTATTTCATAGGCTTATAATTTATGTATATGATCCTATGAGATCAATAGACAATTATAAGATAAATATATAATATGATTAAATGTCACTAGTGGTCTTGTAGACCAATCTCATAGTCTTATACCTCAATGTCTCATCTAAACTAGATAGGTCAACTTATGAGAAACATTTTTAGTATAACCACTGACCTCCAAAACTTCTAAACAAAAACAAAATTTCTTAAAAGTATTAAAAAATAAATCCATGAACGTCTATCCATCCCTATTCCATAATAAAACATCCCTAATCAACTTCTCACTTCTACTTGGTTTTCTCACTATCTGTACTAAAAGGCATGTTAGCGACTCATCAAATTGTATGACCAATTTTGCATACCTGAGGGATAAAACATACTAAAAAATACCATGGACATAAAATACAATTTTAAATATTCTCCATCCAATGATATTCACATTTTGAATTGGTCAACTCTATCTGCTATAATAAATCTTTAAGAAACAAGGACTTTCCTATAGTGTCCACTCACTCACTTTACAAACCAATCACACCTAAAGGGTGTTAGGTTGTGGAGCTAAAAGCTTCACTGATGTAGACACGGAGGAGGTTGTAGGAGATTTGTTGAGTGTCAGAGACACCGGTGTCGGTCAAGCCAACCGACGTCGGTAGAATAGGGCAGGAGAGCAACTGACGTCGGTCAGAGATCGGCCGGCGTCGGCGACCCCCAGGCGGACAGGGACCGGCATCGGTCACCTGTGTGGTTCGACTGCAAGTTTATTACGGGCAATTGGTTGATGAACCAAGTGTTTGCATGATCAGGGCTAATTATAGACTGAGAGCTGCATATCTAATTATTGCAATTAGATGTCTAATTATTGTTTGGATGAGATCTATATAATAGACTCATGGTTGTATTGCAAAGTGTAGAACTTGGAGAATCCAAGTGTGGATCTTGGAGAGTTCTTACCATGGAGGAATCGAGTAGGATTCCCCATGTGTGTGCTAGGGAGTAAGAGAGCTAACAGCTCCTTCAGACAGAGGTAGAGCAATGGTGCGTTCCTCCTAGGTGCCACAGTACCAGGCGTGTTGGTGCTAGATTGGAGAGCCAGAAGGGTTCTTCAGGTATGTATGATCTTGGTCATCAAGTGTGCATGGCCTATACAGGAGATATACATGGTAAGTAAGGTCGGTTGATCTGCAGGTGTGTGTGTATGCGAGGTTCAGATAGAGATCGGTGGTTGGCCAGGGTCCAAGGTGACAGCAACACAACAGGTAGCAGGATCAGGTATGATCTACTTGGAGTACAGGTGTGTACTTGTGGAGTGCATGGAGCATAGGAGGTGAACACCAACTCTGTGTTTGAGTTGGGTGTTGTGACCTAGGAGAGAGAGCTTTGAGGGAAGATTTACTGTTTATCATCTAGAGTTGTGTGAGCCCTAGAGGTGTGTAAGGAAGAAGAACTGTGGCAGTCTTCTTTGTTGTATTTCCTTCTATAAGAGTTATTAATACAAGTGGTGTATTGTCTCTCATATCATGTGTTATTCTAAATTCTAGTTACTTGAGAATCTGGTTTAATTTCTGCATATTAAGTTGCTTCGTATTTGGTAATCAATTGTATGCTTCCGGTGTTTCGCATCCTGACAAGTGGTATCAGAGCTAAGGTTGCAAGAAGCAGGGTTTGTTTGGTTACAGGTCACTCTCAGGGGTTTCTGATCGAGTGGGAGTAGAGCAACGGCAGATCAAAGTAAGCTAAGGATGGAAGAGTTGAAAAGCACAGATGGTCACTCATGGTCTGATGGAAAGAAAGAGCAGGTAAAAGAATATTATTGGTTGGTAGCAGATCAGCATGAAGAAACTGAAGAAGTAGAAGTTGCAGGTGTTGTTGCACAGAATGCTCTGGGAGGTTTCTTGGATAAAGTTGAATCTTGGATAAAAGATTCGGTTGCCTCTTTCCATGCAGCCCCAGGTAGAGGAGCTGGTGAGCCTTGCCAAAGAATTGGCAAAGGGGAAGTGAAGCTGAAATTGCAGGCGGCCAACACACAGGTGTTGAGGAAGGTCATGCAGGTCCCAGGTTTGGAGATATGGCTAATTTCTTTAGAAAGATTGGGTGATGAGAGATGCACAAGAACTCTCACAGTGGGTGCACTTGAATTAGCTGGTGGTAAGAAAATAGGTACTCTTTATCTACTTGTTTATATTACTGATTCTTCTTCTATTGTGGACACGTGGCTTCGTAGGCTTGGTCACATGCGCAGGAAGGAGATGCATGTTCTTAAGTGGAAGACGGATATTTTTGACAGGCTTAAGAACTGGAAAGCCTTGGTGTTCTTGGAGGAGATGGCGGACAGAGTTCAGTGGATGAGGCTGGATAATTCTGAGCAAGGGCAGTTTGGACATGGAGATTGATTCAAAAGAGCTCGTGGGTAAAAAGTCATCACTCACAGGCGAACACAGATACCGATGTCAGTCAAAAGGAATCGGCGTCGAACAGACAGGTGCCGATGTCGGTCATGTGCAGACCGAAGCCGGCGGTGTCAGGTAGAGTAAGACCGACATCGGTCAGGAGGACCAACGTCGGTAGTAGGTAAGACTGATGTCGGTCAGGAGGACCGACATCGGTAGTAGCAGGGACACCAGCGTTGGCAGGTTGGTAGTCAGGGATAGACGCATGAGAACTGACGTCGGTCGGATGCAGACTGTGGGGTGGCTGAGGTCGGTCACTATAACAGATTTTGGGTGGACAGTATGTTGTCAAGGAGTCTAAAACACCCATATGGAGGAATAAAGACGTATGTAGGCCCTCAAATTCATGTTCCTCTTCTTTATACTTGTTGCTGATTGTAGAGCAGGAAGGATCCAGGAAACAGGTGGGAGCATGGCAGGATTATGATGCAGAACCAAGCGGGAGATTTGGTAGGTTTGCCAGCTAGATGAAAGCATAAAGATGAATGGATACCTTAGTAGAAGAATAGAGAGAATGGATACGTGAGACGGAAGACCAGGCATATGGTCTTGAGGAAGCTGCAGGACAGTGGTACAGGTTTTTGACAGGTGGATGACAGAGCATGACTCTAGTCAATGTCAGGGTTACTACTGTGGTTTGACATACCAAGGGGATGATGATTGCAACATCATTCTGTTGCTGTATGTGGATAGTATGCTAGCTAGCAGGGGTATACATACAGGGTTTTTCTGAGCTAAGGGTAAGATTAGTTCAGTGGCATGTCAGGAGGAGTTTGGAGCAGCAGAATTCTTTGACATGGGAGGCATGGAGATCACAGGTAGATTTTGTCTCCAGTGGGAGCTGATGTGAATCAGGTGTTGGCGAGGTTCAGGATGTAGAGCTGGAGCACACTAAGGGCTGGGCAGGTACAGTATCTGAAATCACATGAGGTCTGGTATAGACCTGAGTATTCCCATGCAGTGGGAGCTGTCAGAGAGTTAAGAGCCAATTCAGGGAAGTGAGTTCTCAGGGAGTTGAGAGGGACCAACAATAGGGATTCATGCTATGCAGGGTTAGGACTTCACTACATGGGTTTGTAGGTTCGGATGTGGCAGGTACTCGGATGACAGGAAGTACACCACGGGATATGTGGTGGTTGGTTTTCAGGGTTGAGCTTGAAGAGGGATACAAACCAGGAAACAGATTAGATGAGATACGGGTACAGGTACAGTGCAGCTGTTTATCTCCAAGTGGGAGATTGTTAGGTTATGGAGCTAAAAGCTTCACTGATGCAGACATGGAGGACGTTGCAGGAGAGTTGTTGAGTGTCAGAGACACCGGCGTCGGTCAAGCCAACTGACGTCGACAGAATAGGGTAGGAGAGCAACCGACGTCGGTCAGAGATCGGCCGACGTCGGCGACCCCCAGGCGGACAGGGACCGGCGTCGGTCACCTGTGTGGTTTGACTGCGAGTTTATTATGGGCAGTTCTTTGATGAACCAAGTGTTTGCATGATCAGGGCTAATTATAGACTGAGAGTTGTGGATCTAATTATTGTAATTAGATGTCTAATTATTGTTTGGATGAGATCTATATAATAGACTCATGGTTGTATTGCAAAGTGTAGAACTTGGAGAAACCAAGTGTGGAGCTTGGAGAGTTCTTACCATGGAGGAATCGAGTAGGATTCCCCATGTGTGTGCTAGGGAGTAAGAGAGCTAACAGCTCCTTCAGACATAGGTAGAGCAATGGTGCGTTCCTCCTAGGTGCCACAGTACCAGGCGTGTTGGTGCTAGATTGGAGAGCCAGAAGGGTTCTTCAGGTATGTATGATCTTGGTCATCAGGTATGCATGGCCTATACAGGAGATCTACATGGTAAGTATGGTCGGTTGATCTGCAGGTGTGTGTGTATGCGAGGTTCAGACAGAGATCGGTGGTTGGCCAGGGTCTAAGGTGACAGCAACACAACAGGTAGCAGGATCAGGTATGATCTACTTCGAGTACAGGTGTGTACTTGTGGAGTGCATGGAGCACTTGTGGAGTGTGTGGAGCACTTTTGGTGTGCGTGGAGCACAGGAGGTGAACACCAACTCTGTGTTTGAGTTGGGTGTTGTGACCTAGGAGAGAGAGCTTTGAGGGAAGATTTGTTGTTTATCATCTAGAGGTGTGTGAGCCCTAGAGGTGTGTAAGGAAGAAGAACTGTGGCAGTCTTCTTTGTTGTATTTCCTTCTGTAAGAGTTATTAATACAAGTGGTGTATTGTCTCTCATATCATGTGTTATTCTGAATTCTAGTTACTTGAGAATCTGGTTTAATTTCCACATATTAAGTTGCTTGGTTTTTGGTAATCAATTGTATGCTTTCGGTGTTTCGTATCCTGACAAAGGGGATTGAGAGAGTTGAATATAGCCTCCAATAACGTAACAATCCATACAAATCCATTATGATAAATTTTTATCAATATCTTTCACATTGGATCATTGTTAGGGTTTTAGAGAGGGTTAGTATTGTTTTTGGTGTTAAAATTTGTTCGTAAAGAACTACCTCTCATTTCTAAAAATAATGCTTCAAGATCTTACCTAGGAACCTTACCAATATTTCCTCAACATCTCAAGTTCCCATATATAGCTTACACATGCCAATGAATACTTGAAATTCTTTCTTAAGGTTGATCACCCTTCTTTCTATGCATTGAAGAGTCCTCAAAACAAATTTATCAAGTAAGATGAGTCTTGAGATGAAATTATTTCTATCTCTTATCATGTGTATTAATCAACAACTATCTATATACCATTTCATGCCTTTATCTTAAATGTGAAAGGCAGTCTGAGCTAGTATAGAATTCTCTTTGGTCTCTTATTCCTCTTTGACAAGTAATCCATCTTGACTTTTAAACTCGATATGATTCATCCTAATTTGATTTGGATTACATGAAATTTTTTATCCTTATCATGCATTATAGGAGCTTCATATATCTTTTTGAATCTTTAGGTCCTTATAACTCTATTAGAACATAATCTTGTAATGTGTCCTATATTGTGACAAATGTATCAAACAACATTTGTGAACTTATCTTTTGAGCGATACCTCTTTTTTCCATGGTCCCATGATGACTTGTCCTTTATTACATTAGGATTCTTGATTGGTATTTCCATGTTGGTAACATTTACTTGTTATAACTTATCATGATCTTTCTTAAACTTACTCATTTTGTTTATGAGCTTCTCATACACAATCTTCAAGGAATCTAGCTCTGTCTTGAATTGGTCATACTCAAATTGATTTTACATAAACCTTGTGTAGACACCTTCTAACTGACTAATGAAACCATTAATATATTTATTTTGATGTTGAAAATGATCAAGGGAATTTATGAGTTTATCTTCAAGGTCTACTTCAACATCTCCTTCATTATCTAGTAGACTTATTTATCATACATGTTTTCCTCTTCTTGTTGATCACAATATATCTTGTGCTTCTTAGGATCACCTTCAAGCTGTTAGACTTGTCTTCAAAGGACCATACTCTAATACTAATTGTTGGAAGAAAAATTATTGAGAGAGTGGGGGTGAATCAGTCTTTAAAATTTTTACAAATTTACTTTATCATTCATAAACAATCAAAGTAACATAGTGAACTAGCAACATATCAAGATTCATAAGCATGAGATAAAAACATAACACAGAACACTTTGTTTGATTGTAAAAACCTCAAGAAGATTAAAACCCACTGATATCCATAAATTTACTATATTACTATAATATAAACATCAAATTTAGTGAATCATACACCTCACATAGAGTGCCAATCCCCACTAGTTAAGCACCAACTCAACTAAGATTGATTAAGCACCAACTTGTAAAGAGGCACCAACCCCCTAGATGACTCAGTGCCAACTCAAAAACCTAATTTATCTGATTATTTTCAATACCTATTGTTACTAAACTAATTTATGATTACCATATCTTCATCTCTTCACACTTTTATCCCTCTCAAACTACTTTCTAGGCTCCTTCACTAAATTAGGTCTCTATAAGATAGATTCAGTCATTCGACCTTGATATTTATCTATATTACCCATTTAAGATCTTCATGATTATTAATTTTCACCATTATTATGGTATAAAATACCTCCTTAATCTATTCAAATTTATATATCATTTTATTTAACTCACTCTTTCTCTAACTAGTCAATTCGGCCCCTCAAGCTTTGATTTTATACTAGGCTCTTGGTCATACACCTCTTGGTCAACTATACACACTTTACCACTTATAATTTCAATAAAATAATATTTATGACATTAAAAAAACATGAAATAAACACTAAAATAGGTCATACATATCATATAATACCAAAACCCATTTTATGCCTTAAGGAGACCTAATTCAATTAGGCCTTCATTATCACACATTGCCATTTAAACTCCTTGGAACACTTTAAAACTCCTCACACTATAATATAATATAATATGCCACCAAAATATACCTATAATAAAATCATATTAGGTACCTGATACATTTTATCTCCAATCAACATTGAAGCACACCATTAGCACTGTTCACAATTAAGCCTATGCATACCTAGAAAGTCTATCTTAAACAACTTAAGATAAAACAAAAATTAGCTAAAAAACTATGGAAAAAATTAAATATTTAAAACCTTAAATATTTTAAAAAATTAAATAAGTACATTATACTTGATTAAATATGAAAAAAGGACTCAAACCCTTCTCTACAAGTAGCCCACTTAGAACTGCCAACTAGCCTCAAAACACAGTCATGGAAACAATAACCTTTAACACCTATAGGGCCTATTTTAGAGACTTTAAATGAATTTATATGATCATATTATGTATTTTTACCATTATTATATACATATATAATATGTTTAAATGTAAATATAGGTCTCACAGACCAATCTCATAGTCTTGTACCTCACTGTCTCATCTGAACTAGACATGTCAATTTATAACCAACATTTTTAGTATAGCCACTGACTTCTAAAAATTATAAAAAATATTATCATGTCTTAAAATTACTAATAAACAAATCCATATACCTAGATCCATCCTATTTCATGATAACACATCTCTCATCCACTTTTTACTTTTGCCTAGTTTTCTCACTATTTGCACCATTAATCCTGTTAGTGACTAGTCAACTTGTATGAATGGTTTATCATACTTTAGTTTTATAACATAATTATAAAAAACCATAGAAATAAAATAATATTTTCAATCTTATCCATCTAATTATTTACATGGTTTGACTTGGTCAACTTTATCTGTTACAATAATTCTCTAAGAAATAAGGCCTTTCGTTTAGGGTCCACTCATTCATCTGATAAACTAATCATGCCTAAAGGTGACAAATTTGAATAAAACCTCTAATAACTTAAATATATATACCAATCCATTTTGATTAAGTTTTATCAATATCTTTCACATCAGGTCATTATTAGGGTTTTACATAGGGTTGACACTATTTCTAGTGTTAATGATTCTTCATAAAGGACTACCCCTCATTTCAAAAACTAATTCCTTGAGATATTACCTAGGACCCTTCCCATTCTTTCCTCAATATATCAAGTTCCCATGTAGAGGTTGCACATGCCAATGAACACTTGAAAGTCCTCAAGTTGAGGACCCTTCATTTTGTGCACTTGAGAAACCTCTAAACTACATTTGTGCCTTTTATTGTAAACTTTAAACTCTGACTTGGTAAAAACACCTAGGAAAATATATTAAAATATTTATAATACTAATATTATCATTCTTACCTTAAAATCTAAATCTCATTCCTCATTTTTCCACCATCTCTCTCTTACCTTATTTAGACCTTGACCTGCAAACCACATTAGGCCTTGAATCTGGCCTTCAATCCTCTTTCCATGTACTCTCAAACTTAGTTAAATTCTCACAAAACATATCTCATTCTAAAAAAGTTTCAAACATCCTTCATATGGCTTGGCAATAGATCATGATGCCTAATTAGGTGAAGTAGAGTCTAGAGGTGGTCTAGTTGAATACGAGGTCTATAGGTCCTACCCATGTAGGCTTACTCTAAGACTCTTATAAATGATATAATTCCTCATATTCATTATAAAATAACCTCATATAGCCTATTATGCCTCTATACATCCATATCACCATGACACCAAGCTCATACCTGTCAAGATCTAGAGCTCTGATACCACTTGTTAGTGTATACACAAAGCTTTGATACCACTTGTCAAGATATTAGAATACAATTGATTACTTTTGTATAAGAAAATAAACATGAAATTAAACCAAAATTAATAAGTAACTAGAAACCAGAAATAGCAAAGAATATGAGATATGAGAAATAATACAATCTATATTAAATTCTTCCAAAAAGAAATACAATGAAGAAATCTCTTTCTCCTCACACCTATTGGATGTACATTAATTCTCCCTCAAGAGTTATCTCTCTCAATCAATTACAACTAAATCAACACTGAGTTGTTCCCTCCAGTGACAATCAACACAATTGTTGTTGCCTACTCTTGTGACAATCAACACAATGGTTATTGTTGCCTACTCTTGTGACAATCAACACAATGGTTGTTGTTGCCTACATTGATTACAATACAGCCCCATGGGTCTCTTAAATAGAACCCAAAACAAACAATAATTATAAAAGTGGACTCAAGACTAAAATTAGTCTTTACATGCAAACTAACTATTCTCCTAAAATTAGAACAATTATGGAAACACATAAATGATCGATGTCGGTCTGAAGGTGACCGATGTCAACCAACCTTAACTGATGCCAGTTATTGTATAGCTAAAGATAACCAATGTCAATCGACCCCTAACTGATGTCAATTGGCTCTGACTGATGTCAGTTCTTGTGTAACCTAGCAACCTCCACATTTGCACATTCAGTAAAGCTTTTAGCTCCACAACTCAACAATCTCTCACTTGGAGATAAACAACTACAATTGTACCTATACAAAAACATCCTCTAATTTATTTTTGGCTTGTTTCTCCATCTTCAAGTTTAATCTTGAAGACCAAGAAAAGTTGAATGAAGATTCAACTTCTCCTTTATTACCAGCTTTGTTAGCACATTAGCAGGGTTCTTTTCTATATGGATCTTTTCCAGCTTCAACTGTCCATCCTCAATACCTATCCAATGAATGGTACCTAAGCTATATATGTTTGGTTCTTGAATGAAAGGTTGAATTCTTTGCCAAATGAATTGCACTTTGACCATCACTGTACAATCTGCAACTCTCTTGCTCCTTTCCCAACTCTTCCATGAACTGAGTCATCCAAATCATTTCCTTGCTAGCCTATATGACTATAATGTATTATGCCTCTGTAGTAGATACGATAACAACCTTCTACAACTTTGAAATCTAGCCAACCACCATTACACCAACAGTGAACACATATCCTGTGGTGCTTCTCCTGCCATCCAAGTCACCTGCCATATCTGAATCTACATACCCATGTAGAGAAGTGTTTGACATTGCATAGCATAAATTCCTACTACTAGTCCCTCTCAAATATCTGAGAATCCACTAAAATACTTTTCAGTGTTCCTTTCCTGGATTGGCCATAAACTTGCTGACAACTCCCATTTCTTGGGCAATATCTGGTCTAGTACATACCAACATGACCTTATGTTCCACATGTCCATTCTCTCCTTTCTTTAACCTGTATATCCATTTGTTTTTTAGTGCTTTCTTTTTGAATGGTAACTCAACCAAATCCTACATTTGGTTCTCTTCTAAGGAATCAATTTCCTCATTCATGCCATGCTCCCACTGTTTCCTAGATTCTACTTGCATTACCTCATCAGAACTTTTTGGTTCTCCACCATCAGTGAGCAAAAAGTAGTATAAAGAAGGGGAATAATGAATTGGAGGTTTACTTACCCTTTTAGACCTCTTTATGGGCATTTGAGACTCATTGACAACTTGTTGTCTGCCCAAATTTCTTTCTGATAATGACCGATCCTAGTTATCTCTAATCAATTTCAGTCTACACCTGACCGATGTCGATTCCACCTGACCACAAATGTCGATTTCCTAATCGACATTGGTCTCTACTTGACCAACATCGGTTCCCACCTAACCTACATTGGTTTCTATGCTTTCCTATGAGTGATGATTTTTACCCGTGAGCTCATTTTAGAACATAACCTTTTCCAAATCAAGATTACCCTACTCAAAATTATTCAACCTCTTGAGCTGATCACTGTACATCATTTTCTCATTAAAAACCAAGGCTTTCCAGTTCTTAAATCTGTCAAAAACATCATATTTTCTCTTTATGTAATAAACCCATACTTTTCTTGTAACATCATCAATGAAAGAAACATTACATTGTGATCCTCCAATAGAAGCTCCCTGAGCTGGTCCCCACATGTCTGTGTGAACAAGCTCCAACTTGTGCTTCTTCTTTATTGACCCAATTTTGAGAACCCTCACTTTCTTCTATTTCCAAAAAATACAATGCTCACAGAAATCTAGATCTATGCTTTTCAAATTTGAAAGCTTGCCTTTTGACTTAAGAACATCCGTTCCCTTCTCACTCATGTTACCAAGCCTATAGTACCACAACTTTACATCTACATCTGAAGTACATAAAATAGAAGGAGAATAATCAGTAATACAAGTAGATAGATAAAGTGTACCTACTTTCTTACCTCTTGCTAATACAAGTGCACCCCTAGAAACTTTCCAAGATTTAGCTGTGAGAGTTATTGTGCAACCCTCATCACCCAACTTTCCTACAAAAATTAGATTCCTCTTCAGGATGGGTACATGCATGACATCCTTCAACACCCATGTGTTTCCATTATGCAATTTTAGCTGCACTTTTTCTTTGCCAACAATTTGACAAGGCTCATCATCCCCTAAATAAAATTTTCCAAAGTCTCCATGGACATAATCATTGAAAAATTCTCTATTTGGGGTTGCATGGAAAGAGGCACCAGAATCTAAAACCCAAGATTATACTTTATCCAAAGAAAATATAAGAGCATCTTATGTAACAATACCTACATCATTTGCTTCTTTATTACCTTCATGTTAATTTTCTTTCAACCAACAATCTTTCTTTACATGCCCTTTCTTTCCACAATTCCAATAGGTTATACTTTCATTTCTGGATTTGGATCTACTTCCCATCTTTGACCTTGATTTCTCTTTCTCACCCTTCTCTCTTTGCTTTCTCATGCTTTCAACACTTAAAGCATTACATGATATTTGCCCTGTGCTTTTCCTACAAATTTTTTCATTTAAGATTACACTAACAACATCATCAACTTTCAAGATATTTGAAGCAGATGCAGTATTACTAACTGCCATTACCAAACTATGCCAACATTCAAGTAAAGAGCATAAGATTAAGAGAGCCTTAATTTCATCATCAAAAACTATTTTGACTGAAATTAACTGATTTACAATCATATGGAAATCATTAAGATGACTAGATACTAATCCACCTTCCTGCATTTGCAAATTAAATAATTACTTCATAAGATATACCTTATTCGAAGCTGAGGGTTTTTCATATAAATTTGCCAAAGTATCTATTAACTCTACCATTGTCTTTGCCTGTGATAAGTTGGAAATCACAGAAGATGCCAGGCTCAACCTTATAGATCCAAGAGCCTTTCTATCAAGAACATTCCCTTCTTCATCTTTCATATCTGTGGACTTACTTGAAACCCCACCCAATGGTAAGTATAGATCTTTTTGATACAGATAATCTTCTATCTGCATCCTCCATAATTGATAATTCTTGCCATTGAGTTTCTCCATTCTTAGTTTAATTTTTTATGCCATTGCTTTACTCCCACTCAATTAAAAACCCCTGTGAGTGAATCTTGTAATCAACAAACACTAACCTGCTCTGATACCAGCTATCAAGATCTAGAGCTCTGATACCACTTGTTAGTGTCTACAAAAAGCTCTGATACCACTTGTCAGGATCTTAGAATACAATTGATTACTTTTTTATAAGCAAATAAACACAGAATTAAACCAGAAGTAATAAGTAACTAGAAACTAGAAATAACAAAGAATAGGAGATACGATAAATAATACAATCTCTATTAAACTCTTCCAGAAGAAAAAATAATAAAGAAATCTCTTTCTCCTCAAACCTCTTGGATGTACAGTAATTCTCCCTCAAGAGTTCTCTCTCTCAATCAATTACAACCAACTCAACACTGAGTTGTTCCCTCCAGTGACAATCAACACAATTGTTGTTGCCTACTCTTGTGACAATCAACACAATGGTTGTTGTTCCCTACTCTTGTGACAATCAACACAATGGTTGTTGTTGCCTACCTTGATTACAATACAGCCCCATGGGTCTCTTAAATAGAACCCAAAATAAACAATAATTATAAAAGTAGACTCAAGTCTAAAATTAGTCTTTACATGCAAACTAACGGTTCTCCTAAAATTAGAATAGTTCTGAAAATGCTCATATGACCGATGTCGGTCTAAAGGTGACCGATGCCGACTAACCTTAACCAGTGCTGGTTACTGTATAGCTGAAGATAATTGATGTCGGTCGACCCCTAACCAATGTTGATTGGCTTTGACCGATGTTAGTTACTGTGTAACCCAACAACCTCCACATTTGCACATTCAGTGAAGCTTTTAGATTCACAACTCAACAATACCTTCTCACAAGGTCTCTTCATGCAATGATTAGTGTCATGACTAGGATTCTCAAGTACTTGAAGATTGACAACTAACATTGAAGCACTCCTTTATGTTTGTACACCTTTATCATATAAATTTCATTCTCCTTGTATGATATCATACCTCTCAATGATGTTATCAAATAATAACATTCTTCAATGACCTCATGAACACCTTTCTTAAGAACTTTTGACGTCAAAGTAAAACTTCAACAACAGGAACAATGCTCAATAATGCATTGTTAAATGTTAGTTTAGTTAGAAATTTATTCCATTGAGTCCCTCAAAAATAACTTAAATTTTTTATGTCCCTATTTTATATAATATTTCTAGGAATATCAATCACGGTAAATTTTAGTGGCCCATATAGAAATTAACATGGGTTTTCTTGGCAAATCTCTAATTATGTGTTTTGAAAGTCTTGGAAGACTTAATAGATGGTGTTTAGGTGAGAATTTTAATAGACATGAAAATCATAATAGGGTGTATAATCCAAATAGACGTTTGACCATACAAAAAACCTCTAGAGAGACTATGCCTTATTTTTTAATTAATCACACCTCTTCACTATCGAACAATAAAGTTGGTGGAAACTAAAAGTAATTCTATTGAGAGACAACTATGATAACATCTGGTATCAATGTTGTCAAACAAAAATAATGTTTCCTTACTAAAATACGTACAAATAATAAAAATTTTATCTTTTGACATCAATAATGTTGATGGACAACAATTTTGTTAATTGTCAATAATGATATCAATTGACAAAAATGTTGCTAAATGATAAAAATGTTATCTCTCATCAACAACATTATAATTTGATAATATTATTGTAGGATGATAGATATTATGTTAAATAATAGCATTGTTATCTTCTGATAGCCTTTTCATCATTTGGTATAATTATTTTTGAGAGAAAACATTATTGTCATTTAGTAGCATTGCTATCATTCGATAACATTGGTGTCACTTGGTAGCATGTTTTCATTTGACACCATTGCCTTAGACTTCATCCCTTTCCTACTATTTAATTTTGTCATTATGATTATATGAGAATAGGCATGTTGGCATATAAGTACAAATATGTTTATATTTACTTTTGATAGTGTGGTGAACTATATTTATATGTATGTAATTTATTTTAAACTATAGGAAAGATGATCAAGAAAACTAACTTGCACCTAAATAATTTAGGCAAATCCATGTTGTTCACCACCCCCTAAAATATCCAAATATCAATTTATAAAATGAAAATTTCATGAATTAATGAAGAATAACCACTAAAATCTAACCTAAAACCATGCAATCTCACAATATCTTTGATAAATAATTCTACTACTCTAGTGGCATCACTAGTTTTCTTACATGTAATAAAATTAACCATCTCCGAAACTATGTCTACAAAAAAAATTAATAAGTAACTCTCTCTATGTTTGGAAACCCTAACACAATTTCCATACTAAAATTTGTCTAAGGTCCTATTGTAAATCATAATAGTATGCAAAGCCATGTATTTCATGCATCATCTTTAGCCATTTAACATATTCTGCATATTGAAATGTATATTTTGTCACATATATCTTCATCTTCGAAAAAAATACTATTTCTTCACCAAAGATACTATTTTACTCTTACCAATTTCTCCACCCAAAAAACCACTATGAAATCAGCTTATAGTAATGTTTCTTAAAGACCCAACAATCTAATACATAATTATTTTCCCTTGACAAGGTACCTATCATGTATAATGTACTCGTCAAAAATAGTATTTATTTTGTCTATTAATGGATTACAAGATTGATCAATTATCTTTACATAATCTAATTCAATATTAAATGACCTTTTTTCAACATCAAATGCAAATAATTCACTCATTGTAAAGTTAACAATGCCACTCACCTGCTCAAAGCATCAACAACTTGATTTTGCTTTTCCTAATTTATGATTCAAAACAAAGGTATAACTCTACAATAAAGATAACCACTTTGCATACTTATTTTTAGTGTTCACATACTTCAAAGTCTCATGATTTTTAAATATTATAAACTCATGAGGCATGAGGTAACACCTCTAATATATCAATGCATGTACAATGACATAAAATTCAATAGCATAGGTAGAATACTTATATCTTATGTACTTATTCAATTTTTCATTAAAATATGATATTATCCTTCCTTATTAACTCAATAGAACCCCAATTCACATATGTATAGCATCAAACTCCACCTCAAACATTTATTTAAAATATATTAATTCTAAAATAGGTTTCTTTTTAATCTTCTTCTTAATAATTGAAAGCTTTATGTTGCTTTTTTGTCCATACAAATTCTTTTCCTCTCATGCAATTTTTTATTGGTGAAAAAACACCACTAAAATTTGTAATGAAATGTCTATAAAAAGTTACTAAACTATGAAAAATTCTTACCTTTCTAATTATAATTAAAATATTACATTAAATAATTGTCATTACATTTTATTTAGCCATTGCTACACCATCGACTGAAACTACAAACCAAAAAAATACCAAATTATTTTGCATAAACACATGCTTCTTTAGATTTGCATAAAGATTCTCCTTTCATAGAAATTATAATACAATTCTCAAATGCCCTAATTTCTCTTATTTACTCTTAATGAATATAAAAATGTCATAAAATAAATCATTGTAAACATACCAATATAATCTTGTATAATTATGTTCATCACCCTCATAAATATGTTGGGTGAATTAGATAATCCAACTAACATGACCATCAACTAATATAATCCATCCGTGATCTTGAATGTTATGTTTCATTCTTCATTCTTCTGTGATTGATAGTGTTTTACTCTAAAAATCACATCCAAATACATATCTTCCATGTCTCATATGTATTTGGAGGTAGTTATGTTACTATTGAACAAAGACTCATGATGTTTGTAACTACACCCTTTCTTATGAATTCAATAACCTATTTATTTAATTATGCATGTTATCTTTGACTCTTCTGATAAGTCACTTCATTAGGTAGAGTTTATCCTATAATCAAATTAATATCATTTTTAATGTCTCTGTTCGGGTGTAAACCATCTCATAGCTCATTAGGTGTAACATTTTCCTATTCTTTCAACACTTTTTCTTCGTCGACCAGTATTTTCCCCACTTCCATCTTTTATTTATTTGTTTTTAATGCTTTAAAATATCATATTCAAGTCTTTGATAAATTATTTTGTGGAAACCATGATTTATACATGGCCTTATTATTTAAGAGGTAATAATACTACCTTTGTAACACATTCAAAGAAAGTATATGTATTCTTTGCTCCATCATTAATTCATTTTATGTCATATTCCTATGGTCATTCCAATAACACATGGAATGCATCCATTGTAATAAAATTCCAATATATTTTATCTTTATAGGTTGTTATAGAAAACATGATTAAACACCTTTAATCTACTCTAAAATTATTACCTTTATTAAACTATCAAATTAGGTAAGGATAAGGATGCTTTTCACATAGGGATCTTATTTTCTCTACCATTTCTTTACAAACCATATTTTCACAACTACCACCATCTATAATTAAGTTGTATATCTTACCTCTTTAATTACACTTTGTTCAAAAAATATTTATATGTAGCCATGAATAACCACATTTTTATTATGGGAATGTTCTTTCTTTGGATCCATAATTATTTTCCTCATCATGAGATTTTATCTTATGTTTATTACTGCACTTTTTGTATATTATTCTTATATTTAAGGCTCCATCAAATTTACCCTTGGTGATACTCTTGATTCCTTTCTTGTTCATGATAGTGTGAACACTCAAAATCTTTGTGTACTTCTTATCCACATATTTGAAAAGCATAAGGCCTATGTGGATCATTCTATCCTCTATCTCTTCCATATCTTCTACCTATCTGAAATTCTCTTCCTCTTCTTTGATACTTAAAATATTTTCTATTATCCAATTATTTTTATGTACCATGGGGTGATCCTCCTCTAGTGGAATTGAACACACCTCATCCCCTTACTCAAGGTGATTTCCCTATTAATCTTCTAAATATTTATCTTTTTTACATTTTTCTACCTTCATATATAATTGATTCTCATCCATGCAAAAGATTATATGTATTCTCAATTCATCTTGAACATAAAATTTCAAACCATAGGCATACCTTGCAGCCATCTATTTTTTTATTTCCCCAGGATCCACTCATATGGAAAAGTTTTAAAACTCATTTGTATAATGCGATCCTTTTACCTTAAATTTTTAAATATTATATATAAGGTTTGTTTATAATCTATAAGAATAAATTTCTCCCCTAACCTCTTCTTCACTTCACTCGAAGTGTTTATATTTCCTTTACTATTTTTTTGTCTCTTTTTTTGTAGGTGACCCCACCAAATAGTTGCATGGTCATTCAATTTAATACATTTAAACTTTACTTTCTTGTCTTCTCTCAGACTTTTCCATTAAAAAACTTCTCCATGATATTTAATCAATCTATCAATTTCTCTAGTTTTAGACTATCTTCATACTCTAAAATTTTAACATTCATTCCTTTGTTCATTCTCTCTAAAGACAAAATCATCCTTTCTTTTATTGATGGAATTTGTTCTTATTATTTGGAAATTAATATTTTGTATACGCTACACAAGAATTATCAAATCTCAACATTTTGGATCCTTCTATGGAATGCATCATTAGAAGATAAATGTTTAATTTCCAGAAAAAGATGTTATAATATAAATAAGATATTATCTAATGCTTGGCTCTACATAATCCTATCCCCTAAATTATCATTTTTTCATTAATTGTATTATGATTTTCCAAGAGTTTCTTAAATTAAACCCATCACATTTATTCAAATTTTGAGGAGTATTTTATATTTCAAGTGTTTCCCTTTGTGTTCCTTCCAGTGATCCACCTTTGCCAATGCATATGTGATGATTAAAATTAAAAGAGTGCTCTACTAATGTCAATTTCTCAATTTGTTCATGTAAAATGTCTCCACTATGTTCCTTTAGTCATATTTGTAATGATCTTCCCATCTCTATAATATATTTATTACCACATGAACAAGGAATGGAGTAGACACCTCCATATAATTGTTGATCATGTGGATGCTTTGCTCTATCAAGGATATATCTTCGATTTTCATGAGGGGTAAACATAAGCTTGAGATTCATTTTTTTGTAAATTTCTTACAATTTTATGCATGACACCTTGTATGTAAGGTAGTTTGACCATGTGATTTATTTTAGTATCCTTATTTCCTTTATTATTTTTTATTTTACCTTCTTGAGTAATGGCCCGTTTGAATGAATTTTGTATTTGTCTATCCCCATATCCATTAGAAATGTATTTTTATTTTGATAAACATCTTATTAATGATATGTTTCTTCCACTTTTTCCTCTCACACTTGCCTTTGTCTTTGATTTATGACATTTGTGACAATTGTAGTTAATTGTTTCATTTGCCTCTACATTTATTGCATGATCTTGTTTATTTTTGTAATACCTCCTCATCTTTCCAACATATTTAATTATATTACTAAATAGTAGATATTTATAAAAACATAATTTCAAAACCTAATATAAATTCATGAATATATTTGCTCTAAGAGTCAAACTTCTTATAATATCAGATGATGAAACCACAGACCTGGAAAGTAGAAAGCAAAAATATCAATATGCACGATACTCATAATTTTATTAAACCATAATATTTATTAATTAACCTTGAATGATTAAAAATATTGAAAAAAAATTATTTAAATAAACATCAATTAAAAATTGGAGTTGACATGCAAAATTTAAAAAATTAAAAAAAAATAAACTACATATACTTAATTGCTCTTGTTATAGATAACAACTTTTTTCATAATACATTTTGCATGACACTTTACTTATAAAAAAACAAATTGTATTCAAACTTAATTTGGGTACATTAAATACTCATATTTATGTGTTGATTGAAAATATATTTATTTCCATCAATCATGGCCAAAGAACATATTCCTACAACAGTTTTATCTTGTGTCAATCTAGATTTCAATAAAATAAGAAAATTTCATCACTGTCCTTTTGAATTATGACTATTTTATCAAATTAAAAAATAAATGTGATTGGATGGTATTCTCTTTTTTAATATAAATTATATTAAATGAATTTTAAATAACAACAAATACTACTATTACAACCATCATCATCATCATCATCATCATCATATTTCACTTTGTATTCTTCATAATTATTTAAATATTATGAATTACATAAATTTTATTATTAAAAATAATTTTAATTTGTTCATTTGTTAGTAAATATTATTAAAAATATAAAAATTATCATAAAAATATTTATTTGGTCAATAGTTAGACTAATAAGACCTATCATTTGCTAATCCTTTCATTATGTTGTCTGAAGATCCTATTAGGGTTTCTAATTTTTTTGTCATTGATGGAAGGTAGGTCCTACAGGGTCACAAAATTTAGTTTCCAAATTAAGGGTAATTTAACTATTTAGAATTTTATTTATAAAAGAGATTTTTGTGGATCTGTTATCCTAAATTCATGAAATGACAAGTCTCCAATAGTGGTGGCTGGTGTGATGGCTTCCATCTCTAACAAGTTTGGTGTTTTAGATTTGATTGTCCAAGGTTTATCCATGTGAGATAGGCATACTGAGTTCACATACTAATTTTTTCAATTATTTTGTATTTTGATTCGAGGTGGATGTGAATATTATCATAAAGGCTATAAACCTAACTATGTCTACACGTTCAATTTATTTAAGGGATGAGACACTCGTAGATGTGTTGGAAGTGAGGAATGGTTTAGGTCTAGGGATCTCATCTACAAGTTTTGATTATCTAAGGCCTAGGCTCCTTGTGCTTCACAAGTGGATTTCTAATTTTTTGTGGCCTTTGATGAAATAAATTGTTGAGATTTATCTTCATGTTAGGATTTTTTCATCATGGTATTCAACCTAATTAAATACATGAGTAATATTATCCTAGACATTGTTTAGAAATAGAATCAAGTCCTTATCATTATGAATCCTTGGTCTCCTTCCTTTAATTATCTCTTTGAATCCCTCAAGCTAGAGGCTATTTGGTTCTATTTGTAGACTCTTCCTCTTAAATTTTTATCATATTCTTGATTCACAAATATTGATAATGCATTGGGGAAAGTAATTACAAATGATGTAGTCACCTTAGATAATGCTCATACTAATTTGGCTCAGATACTTGTTTGCAAGGATATCTCCCAAGACCTTCCATATACCATTGATCTAAAAGTCATGGATCCTTATTGGAATCAAACCCTAGACTACAAGGGGTTACGTTTTTGATGTCAAATGTGTTATTCAATAAGACATGTAGTTTTTGTGTGTAAAGGTGGATTCCTTATAGTGGAAATAAGCTATTCCTACTCATCTCTTAGTTGAAAGTGTTAATGTCCTAGATCCACTTATGAGAAGGAAATATAATCCCCCCATTTATTGATCACATGGATCCCATGCCTAATAAAAATATTCTCCCCCATGTGGGCATTTCAAAATATACTATAGTAAATATTTCATAATATACTAGTTCTTCTATGGGTGCACAAGTAGGCTTGTCTACCCCTTTCAACCATGACCAAGTGGACTCATGTGAGAGAGTGGGTTGGATAGTTGATAGCAATAAGAAAAATGATGAATCTGTGAGGCCATTGGTTTACCATCCTTGATGTGTCATTATCATAGTGACATTGGTAAGGGTTTTTATAGGGGTTAAACTGATAGGCACTAAAGGAACCAGATAATATTTTTTGGTTTCTTAGTCCTAGGATCTTGGTAGTTGGGTCATTGAGTTTTACATATGAAGGTGGTGGTTTATGGTTAGATGATATTTTGGTGATTTTTTGGGTTGAAAATTATTTTATTTTTTGGTGGGCCTTTGGTGACCTATTTCTTCATTTTAATGGCATACTATAGTTTTAATTTATGTGTTCAAGGATATTAATTTTTTGTGGTCTTTTTTTAACCTTACTTTCCTTTGATAAAAGGGTGAGGGTCCCATCAACCCTCTTTACTAAGCCAAAAAATACTTATATTGAATGTTTTTGGTACATAATATCTATATTATAAATATTTCTAAATAATAAACTTTATTTTATTTTAACATTTTATTGTTATCTTTATCATTGTTATTTTTTTGAAAAGTTTTTCATATAAAAGAAATCAAAACTATACTTTTTCAAAAAAACCATCTTCTACATAAATTAAAAAAGATAATAAATAGGAATAATATAGTTTTCTACTTGATAATAAAGCCATAGAGTGTTTGAAAACAAATACTAGACACCTTCAAATTTATATCCTTGTGTAATACTTTTACCCTATATAATGTAATAACTCCACTAGGTTTGACATAGGAAAATATGATACCTTTTTAAAACTTTAATCAACATAATCTTTTATTAGACTTCACCATAAGAATTCAATTAATGATCTAGATATAAAACTCTAAGTATGTCAACTATAAATTAGAAATGGTATCTAATAGTCACTGATCACTATCAACATATGAAATATATCAAAACTAATTATGGAAAGTAATTCTAAATGTCTAGCCGTGGCTAGTACAATTACAACCACTACTGTCTAAGTATAGATATGTAAATAATTACATCTCATCAAGGATAGTATATCAGTAATAACAAATATAATACAATGTATAATATACAAGATATAAAGCTCTATGGAGTACCAGTTCTTAAATTCTAGTATTTCTGGAAATCTCAAGTGTTGTCTCCAATGAAGCACTATTGTGGGGAAGGAGAACATTATCCAAGAACTTTTACAAACCAACCATATACAATCGATTCCATGCATAATTACCCATCATGTAATTTACCTCCCTTCATAAATGAGTAGATAATGATCATGCATAGTACTTGTGGGTTATATGATTTATTTAAAAACATGTGGATTACGATAGAAAAACCCATTATAAAAATATATCACACAAACATGTAAATCATAAACATGAAATGAGAATATATCACTAACACTACCTAGTCCAATTTTTTCAATAGTTATTGATCTCTATGATCAGTCAATTTCATACACACCACTCGATCAGATTACCTTGATCTAGCATTGTGATGCTAGTAAGTTAGTGAAGTTAATCTTACTACTTGCTCAATACCAACAATGTGAGAATTGGTTATATATATCTGTGTGTGTGTGTGTGTGTGTCTGTATATGTATATGTATATGTATATGTATATGTATATATGTATATGTATATATATATGTATATATATGTATATATGTATATATATATGTATATGTATATATGTATATATGTATATATATATATGTATATATGTATATATGTATATATATATATATATATATATATATATATATATATATATATATATATATATGTATATATATGTATGTATATATATATGTATGTATATATATATGTATGTATATATATATGTATATGTATATATATATATGTATATGTATGTATATGTATATATGTATATGTATATATGTATATACATATATACACATATATACACACACACACACACACATATATATATATACACATATATATATACACACATATATATACATAGATATATATATATATATACATATATACATATATACATATACATATATATATACATATACATATATACATATACATATATATACATATATATATATATATACATACATACATACATATATATATATATATATATATATATATATATATATATACATATCTTCCTAATATCCATGATAAAATATTCTAAGCACATTAATAATCAAATGCATACATTTATTCCATCAAATGTGCGAATGAATCTTTAGAATATCATTTATTACATTAATAATAAGTGAATATGTGTAGATTACATCAAATATATATATATATATATATATATATATATATATATATATATATAAGGCTGTATATTCCAATTTATATAACCAGACACAATACAATACTTTCTACTAGCTATCATAAAACATGCTAAATGGATACATTTAATTTGTCAAACTTATGAATGAATCTACACATAATAATTACATTTTATACCAATGGGATATAACATACATTTACGATACACTCTATGACATCCCATTATATCGTAGTTCATTGTTTATGAGCACAACTGAATTATGAATAATTAGTCTTATAATTCAAGAATCAAATGTCCCATAATCCTAAATAATAAGTAAGCAAGTACAATTTAAACCAATATTGAATATATTATGTTTAAAATATATTCTACTATAACTAATAGACATAGATCTCGATGCACTAGTATAAGCTCTACATGTCTAAACACTTTGTACATTTTAATTTACCCATAATATGTATTGCTCACTAGTTTTCATTACTATATATATATATATATATATATATATATATATATATATATATATATATATATATATATATATATATATATATATATATATATATAACCAATCTATACCTCATATTAACATAATTCAAACAATTTATTATGTTTCTAAGAGACTCTATTCATTTGGATATAGTTTGTCCATGGGACTCCAATGACAGTCCATTAAATATAGATGTAAGCATATCACCAAATACACCTATACATGTGATATATTTATATGAATACTTAAATCCATGTGTAGATATATTTCCTTTACATACACCCTTATACATATTAACTATATTCATACAAGTAATCAATAATATACAAATACTACAAATGTCAATAGTCACCTAAAATTCTAATCAATGAATTTATATGATTTCAATAACCAATCACAAAAAAAGGTCATAGTTCTCATGAAACACATAATCTTCAATTTTAACATTTTTTATAATTTTTAGGAGGTTGTATGCATGCATAAATAGGGTTCTGCTATTCAAAATTCAATGACTTACTTTTCAATCATCAATAGAAGATAGATTAAAAAGAGACTTATCCTTCTGATGATTCAAAGATCATCAACATGGTAATTTGGGAATCAAATTCATGGATTAATATTTATTCTTATAAACATTATATATTTGGTCATTAAATTACACACATGAATGAATTACACCAAGTTAATTATGTATTCAATATTTTGGGATTTGATGGTAATTTTCAATGTTAGGGTTAACTATAGATACTTTGTATGTCATTTATTCATTAGCCAATATAATTAAACTACTCATGTTCCAAGAATTATTTATCAAGTGATTGGTACTTTTTAATCAATGTGAAGTGTCTTGGATCTTCATGAACCCCATCCATTTTACTCCTGCCAAGTGCATCCCTTCATTCATATACTTTACTATGAATGGATAAATTTAAAAGGAAAGAGATATCATGTAGAAACCTACATAAGACATAACACCAAGTTCCCAAAAGTCCAATTGTTGTTTTTACTTGCAATAAAATGTATCAATTAAAATGTCTATCATTAATTGACTTGAAAATAATAGTATCCCTAACAAGCATGATAACCTCTTAATCAACTTTATTCTTTGTATCTAACACTACTGTGACTATTGTAAATGACCCACCTCAAAGAAATTCCACCTTTTTGGTATTGTGTGTAACATGGGGTGCCCTTTGAGCATTGATAAGATGCCAAGACCTTGACCATATTACTAATTTTTCCCATGTAGTTTTTATAATCTTTCTCTTGTCTTTCTATGAGGGGTTTTTTTATTTCTCTTCTCTTTTTGCATCTTGTGACAAAGGGTTTTGGGTTCCATGGTTTGTATACATTTTATCATTAAAATTACAATTGACAAGGGGATTAAATCTTATTCTCTTATGCATACTAAGTATTTATAGTAAGATAAGCAAATGGGAAGCTGGAGAACAGTACATAATAGCCTTGGAAAACTATATTGAAACTCGAGGTTTAAACTTAATCAAGGACTACATATTTTATAATACCAGTGGAAATAAATCATTTTTTTATGTATTTACATGATAAAGTCTCATACGGTGTGGACCTTCCTCCTGTTAAGCTTACAACCTAAGTGCTTAGCAATTTATTTCAAGAATATTGCTTATGTTCAAGTATACTTCTAAAGGAATATAACTATCTATTGTTTCATCTATAAGCTCTAAAGGAATATAGATCACCACAAATATTTTTATAACTCCATCTATAAATTGATGTTGCAGATGACTATAGATCACTGCTTTCCAAATTTTTTAACATAAAAATTTAAGTATACTTCTAGTTCACCATTTATAGATCATTATAATAATAGTAAATTATCTATGCAGATCGTCAGTTATAGATCGATGTATACTTATACTTTTCTTCATTCCAAATCTAATCTAATAAAAATATCGTTAATATTATAAGCCAAGTTATTATGACCAATTCAATATGTAGTCTAAATTTTCAATAATACATTACTTAACATAACATTTTCTAATTGAATTATTATATTGCAGTTAGAATAATTCATTGTTTATGCAAGCTCATAACTGAAATCCATATATAAATAATATGGTATCATAGTTTTCAAATAGTTATACACAAGCTGAATTTATATATGATGTTTTTACGCTATTTTGTATTACAAATATTTCCCACTACACCTCACTCCTTAGCTATTAATTTATACATAAATTGATAGGTATACCAATCAAAATTCCTATTATTAGATCACTATATAATGTAATATTATATAACTAGTATTCATCTAAATTATATAAATAAAAATTGCTATGTATATTTAACAAGATCGCTAAGCATTGCAAATAGAATATTTATTTCACATAGAATTATCGCCAATTTTTATGAATAAATTTAATAACTTCACTTACCTGGCAATGTGTTCTATATTGCAACAACATGATATAGATAATTTCAATTGTATAAATTTCTTTTTCCTCCATGCACTACTATCTTCCTCTATATTTTATTTCCTTTCTCCTCCTTTTTTCTCTTCTATGTCTCCCCTTCTAAATGCACACCCTTCCCTTTTAACTTTTCTTCTTTTTCACAAATGTGGCACTGCTTTTTATTAATATTTTCTTTTGTTTTATTTTTTATTTATTCTTTATTTTATTTTTATTTTATTCCCTTTTTTTAAAGCTTACTCTTTTTATAAATCCCACTAGTTTATTCTAATTTATTTTATTTCCCAATTATAATTTAATATAATTATTTTATTTATTTTATCTAAATGGTCACTAGACTAATTATATTTTCTAATTATAATATTTTGTTTTATGTTATCAAAGTGGTAAACTTGACACTACTATTCCAATCCTACTTTATAAAAACACAATTATTATGTCTCATAGCGTATTTATGTCCTTTTTCCAACTATTAAGTCAAAAATTGATATTACCAATATCATAAAGGTAACTAGATAATTTACTAAGACAAGTTGATTAGCCTACATATAGTAGTACCAACATAATTCATGAAATTTTACATTTTTGAAAAAAATTAACAATCATGAATATAATGACATGTCATAATGCATAGTAATATTTACAATGTAAATAGATGAGATTATATCATCGAAACATAAATCTAAACTAACACACACACACACACACACACACACACACACACACACGTAATTATCCAAGTGTAAATAACATAATAAATGTACTAATGCTAACCATTCAAGTAATGTATTTAGCCTATACTATATAATATGTTGTCTGTAAGGTTCTATCTATTTTTTTATTGTTCCCCAAAATATTCATATATGCCACTCTTTCTGATGATGCTCTCCATCCATCATATTGTGAGGGGTGAGTCTCTCCTATGTCCAACTCACGATAAGCATGTAGTTAGTCCATTACATCATGACATATATAAAATACTATTGAAATAATAAATAAACATGATCATAATGTAAGAATATTTACTACAACTAACTCATAGAAATGAAATCATGAAACTAAAGCAATATTCAATTGTCTCATAACAACATATAACTCAAAGTTGGATTGGTTGGAGCAGAGCATGTGGACAGTACTTGAAACTAGTTTTTTCTCGCCTGGTTGGGCCCCCTAAGTGCGACAGGTGGGACCACAGATCTAATGGAGGTCACTGTAGGTAGCAGTACCTCTGGGGATCTGCCCAAGAATATATTAGTGGATAGTCCATCCAATGGATAAAAGAAGGCACTCTTAGGTGACAAGAAGTGTCCATCGAAAGGCATGTCTACCCTCCCTGTTCTCTTAGAGGGCAAGGCGTTGAGTATCGTAGACGATCTGGTGGAGGAAATAGCGGCATCCATGGACCTTACGCTGGTTGGTAAGTTTTTTCTTTCCGTCCTAATTCTAAAATTCTTAGAAAATGAATTCTATTTAGGTGGGAAGTCAAAGGTAGTGTTTCAATCATAGCCATGGCTAGAGGTCTATTCCTTTTTAGATTTATGAATAGGGAGGACATGATCGCTACCCTTGCTGGAGGTTCCTAGCTGTATAGACCACATTCTCTAGCCTTATGCTTGTGGAAACTAGGATTTGATCCTAACTCAGACCTCAATAAGATAACACCTGCTTGGGTAAGATTACCAGGATTCCCTTTGGAATTTTGGGATGAAATTTTTTTCATACCTATTGGCAATTTTATTGGTCAATATGTCACCTCAGATCATATAATCTGAACTAAGTCCAGATGTGTGTATGCTAGACTCTATGTAAATGTTAAAATAAATAAGACTCTCCCTACGTCCATTGAGCTAAACTCTAAATATGGAACCTGGACTCAACCAATTACTTATGAGAATGCTACCACTTTCTGTCAAATATGTAAGAAGAAGGGACATCTAAGGACACAATGTAAAGTGAGGCAAAGGGGGATGCAAGAGGATTCTCAGAATGTAGAGGAGGAGCAAGGGAACAGCAAGTAAGAAATAGAGAATAATGTGGAAATTCATGACGATAAAGGAAAAGGAGAGGAGGGGAAGGGAAAGGAGGCTACCCTAGCAATGAAGGTGAAATTGTCCCAAAGGAAACTATAGGATTAGATGATAGTCAGAAGGCTATAGAAAAAAGAGAGGAGGAGAAGAGAAAAGAGGATATCATTAGTAGTGAGGGAAAAGAGGTCCCAAAGGAGAATATAGTATCTAACAATAGTCACAAGGCCACATATAACATAGTCTACACTTTAGAAAAATAGACTAATATGTTTAAGGAAGGGGCAAGAGGGGACCTTTTGCTAAAGGAAGATAATGAAGATGACAAAGTTTCAAGGATTGAATAGGAAGAAGTAACACCCAAAAGTCACACTCAACATGTACCAGATTCACAGTCAAATACAGACATTTTTTGTGCTCTAGAAGATGGAGACCAGTTAGAAAACTACTTGGCAACAGGGGTAGTAGGACAAGATGGTAGCAATGAATAGGAAGAATGGGTTACCCCAAAGAAAAATATCTGAAAAGGTAAAAAATATGCAGATGTTGGTACTGAGCTCAAACAAGGGAGGCCAACCCTAAGGGAAATAAGACAAAGAGAGATTGCTAGGGAGATTGCCAGTGGAAAATAGAAAACACTGCAGTCTGAACCCTCCAAACTATCTAAATGAGAATATTATCATGGAATTTGAGGGGCTTTAATAGTCCCTCAAAGCAATTTGAGGTTAAAAACTACATTTTAGATAATAAACTAGATATTCTGTTACTCCAAGAAGTCAAGATGAAAGAGGAGAATTTTGTGAAAATTGCTGACTATATATGGCCTAAGGCGGCTTTTTGTATTAGTCCTACTGAAGGGGCTTCAGGAGGGATTGTCACTATGTGGAATAGTGCTAAAATCCAAGGATCTCTTATGGCCCATAATAAGCACTTTTTTATTACCAATTTTTCCATGAATTCCTTGAATTGGACGTTGGTAAATGTTTATGGACCGAATAACAGAGCTTTGAGACAAAAATTATGGATAGACTTGAATAGCTATAGGAATAATCCTCAAAATTCTAAATGAATGTTAGCCAGAGATTTTAACACACCTTTATACCCTTCTGAAAAATAGGGTGGAATTATTGGTTACTCAGATAACATGTTTGACTTTACTAAATTTATCAATGATTGGGGATTATTGGACATAGAGCTGCAAAACCAAAATTCTACTTGGACCAATAGAAGAAGAGGAGATCAAATGATTCAAGTTAAATTAGATAGATTTTTAATATCAAGAAACTGGACTGATTATTAGAATATGTAGGTGCAGGCTCTACCCAGAACCATGTCTGACCACTGCCTGATTATCCTCAATTAGAGAGATCAGGGACATCATAGACCTCCTCCATTTCATTTTGAAGCTATGTGGATTAAACACAAAGGTCTCAGACAAATGGTGGCTCAATGGTGGAATATTCCCATTCAAGGTACTCCCATGTTTAGAATAGTCAAGAAACTCCAGCACATTAAACAAGAAGTTCATGGCTAGAATAGATACAGTTCTGGGCAGGTTTTCCAGCAGAAGAAAAATATAATGGGAAAACTCAAGGCTATTCAGAAACTAATTGATCAATGGGATGACTCTGAGAGCACCTTAGAAGAAGAGAATAGCTTGTCTTTCGAATGAAAGAATCTGATGGAAAGGGAAGAGGTTTTCTAGAAACAAAAATCCCGTGTTCAATGGCTTAAAGAGGGTGATAGGAACATTGCTTTTTTTCATCTCTCAGCTATGAAACATATAAAATCCAACTCAATAACTAAACTTGTCCTGGATAATGGAGACACTATTATTGACGATAATGAAATAGGGGAGCAAGCCAGGGCATTCTTTTAGAACCTGCTTATGGAAGAAAACAATGATGATAGAATTGATAGATCTATGAGTTAATTCATTGATAAAATCCCCTGTTTGATAACAAAAGAAGACAATTTAGAAATGTTAAAGCCTGTATCCAATGAAGAAGTACATGTTATTTTATTCTCCATGGGTGCTTTTAAATCCCCAGGTCCTGATGGCTTTCCTCCTATATTCTTTCAAGAATATTGGGAGATTATTAGAGGAGACCTCACAGCTACATTTGTGATTTTTTTAGATCTAGAAAACTTTTGAAACAAGTCGATAATACCTTCATTATACTTGTTCCTAAAAAATCTTAACCTTTACACCTTACTAATTTTAGACCCAATAGCTTATGCAACACTGTGTATAAGATATGTACTAAAGTGCTGGTTATGAGAATTCAACCCTGGCTTGACAAAATTATTTCTCCTGCTCAAAAAGGTTTCATCCTAGGCAAAAAGATTCTTGATGCTGTGATCACCACTCATGAGACTATCCACTCCATGGATAAGAGCAAAATCCCTGGGATGGCCCTCAAAATTGATATATCCAAAGCTTATGATAGAGTCTCATGGACTTTTCTATTCCAGTGATTAGAAAATTTGGGTTTAATGATAAATTACTTATTTATTATGGAACACAGTTTCTTTTGCTAAATTCTCAGTGCTGGTTAATGGTGTTCCTAGAAGGTTTTTCTCCTCCTCGAGAGGAATTTGTCATGGAGACCCTGTCTCCCCATACCTATTCATCATTATGGTTGAGGCACTAGGAAGATACATATAAGCTGATATAGTTTCAAAAAAGCTAGTAGACATCAAACCTGCCTCTTCCCTGTATCCTATGGTTATATAGCAGTTTTTGTATGATACCATCTTATTTGGCATCGCATCAGTGATCGAACCTAGAAGATGGAATAATATACTTAATGATTATGCTAGAGACTCGGGACAAAGAATAAATTTCTAGAAAAGTAATGTGTACTTCTTCAACACTCCCAATGAACTTAGACATATAATCATTGATATCTTAGATTTTGTTGAGGCTGGCCTACCAACTACCTACCGAAGTCTCCCACTCTCAGTCAAAGAGGTATCTTCAAGTTTTTGGAATGGTATTGTGGAATGCACACAGAGGAAACTTCTTTGGTGGAAGGGGAAACTACTAAGTAGTGCTGGTAAGCTGCAACTTCTTCGGGCATCCTTGCAAGGTATTCCTACTTACTTCATGTCTCTTTTTAAAATTCCTATATATTTTACTAAAAATCTGGAAAAGATCCAAAGGAAATTTTAATGGATGAGAATGGAAGACAAACAAAGAATGTCTTTAGTCAGATGGGAAAAAGTGTGTCTCCTAAAATCTCATGGTGGACTTAATATAAGATCCATCAGGAATATGAATAAAGCCCTCCTCTCAAAAGTTAGCTGGAATCTGATCCACCAAAATAGTGAGTGGAGGGAAATAATGTATGCCAAATACATGCATACCATTGATGATTTCAACTTTCTTCAACAGGCAGGATTACCCCAGGGGTCTGTGATATGGAATAAAATGCTAAAAAGTAGAAGTCTTCTCAAATAGGGAATTATGTGGAAGCTTGGAAATGGATGGAAAATTAAATTCTAGGAGGATAATTGATTAAGGGACAATCCTCTCATCTCCCATGAAAACTATGGAGAAATTATAGACTTGACTACTCAGTTCTTTGGTGATAGGGTTAGTGATTATATGGAAAATAACAATGGGATAAGGAGCTGGAAAAACCTTTTGGATTGTTGTGTGCATAGGCCTGAGCTTATCCCAAGAATTTGGGAGATCCAGCAATGTGTTCAAGAGATTAAAATACAACTCTTCCCTCAAGAGGATGAACAATACTGGTGGCCAGATAAGAATGGATCATTCTCTGTCAAATATGCCTATCATCTGCTTACACCTGAAGCTCAGAATAAGGAGGTATGGAAAAAAGTTTGGAATCATAAATTCATTCCAAAGATTAACTTATTTTGGTGGGTTGTTGCCCATAACAAAATCCTTACTCAGGACAACCTTCGAAAGAGGGGGTTTACCTTGGTCAATAGATGTTTTCTATGTGGTTCTAGAGAAGAATTACTTTCACACCTATTCATACACTGTGAGTTTACTTAAGATTTATGGGGCATAATACTTAACAACTTTGGCATTGAATGGGTTTGTAATTCTGACCTTAAAGAAGTAATTCTTAGCTAGAACTCAACCTTCACACATCCATGGATTAAGGAATTATGGAAGCAAGCTCTGCCATGCTTGAGCTAGACTTTATGGAAAGAGTGAAATCACAAAATTGTTAGGGACACTACTAGAAATGTTGCTTAGGTGTTTAACTCCTTTGCTAAGACCATCTTGGAAAGTATTACAATAACTCATATTAGTGTTGCAAAAAAACCCTATCCCAATTTGAATGCTAAATTGCTACCAAATGGAAGGTTTTAAACCTTATCCTTGGGCATGATAATTCTAATATTCTTCAGAGACTTCATACTAAATGGATATCACCTAAACCTAATTGGATGAAACTCAATTTTGATGGGGCATCCAAGTTAAATGGTAGAGTAAGTGGAGGAGGAATAATAAGGAATGAAAAAGGAGGGATGTATGTTGTCTATGCTGGTGGCATTGGTTGCCAGAGCAATAACTATGCTAAAGCTATGGCTTTACTTTGGGGATTAAAGCTAGTTGTATCCCTAGGAATCAAAATTTTGAATATTCAGGGAGATTCTAAGTTGGTCATAGATGCCATTAATAAAGCATCTAATGTTGGTATCCATCTAAAATACATTATTACAAACATCCAGTTTCTTCTACAAAAGTTTTCCAAAGTTGAGATTACTCACACCTACAAAGAAGGTAATAGGGTCATTGATGCTTGTGCCAACCTTGGTCAGCAATTCTCAGGATGGAGGGTATGGCAAGAAGGGGCTCATATACCCCTAAAATTAGAGAGATCATTTAAAAGGAGATGATAGAGCATGAATGATGCACATTGATGATGAAGATAGCTTTTGAAGGTGGTCCACGTGGAGAAGGCCATTATGGATCTTGGAAAATGATAACCTTAGTAATTTCTTGATTGTCATGATTAATACCTTGTATCATGAGGTGGAGGTGCAAGAGTCACATCATGAAAACCAAGGGGGAATTATTTTCAAGCATGAGAGTAGATGTCACCACAGCGGGCCACCTTGTAAAATGAGCCTTCACATCTGTATTCAGTGCAAACAGAACTGAGGGCTAGTTACTTGTTTGAAGCTCAAGGTGGTAATTGGGAATTTCATCGGTTGGGCCTGTAATTATAGAATAGGGGGAGATCATATTCATACTAAACTAGTCTCATGTTGCAAATTTAAGGACAACCCATTAGTCTTGCATTACTATAAAGAAGGAGGTATCATCTCATACTTGGAAAGGCTGAATGGTTATGAAGAAAATTTGTCTGAGCAGTTCGTAAGATCCTGGTTGAATAGGCAGGTCACTATGGGGGGTATTACCTTTGAAATCTCTGAAAAGGTGATTTTAATGGCCACAAGAATGACCATGCAGGGTTTAAATCTCCAAAAGAAAACCAAAATCATGGATTTGGCTAGTCACAAACTATTTTTGGGTGAAGGAGAAGAACTTGTCCCATATCACGAAGGGTTTGAGCACGCCAAACTACCAGAACCATGGGATGGTGTCTATTTCATTCTTATGAAATACTTCACTCTCAAGGGGCAATATACTAGGTTTTATAACTAGCACCTTCCTTTTTTGAATCATTTTAGATGCAATGCTATTATCAGCTTTCCTTTCAACCTTCTATCCTCATTGGAACACTCTATCCTGAGGGTGAGAGCCAAAATGGCCAAGAAGCCAGACTTAAAACCTATTCCCCTTCACTAGGGGCTTAATTTTTGTCTTTACAATTTCCATCACTCCCTTGAGCCAAACATGAATATCAGAGGTGTCAATGAAGACATTCGCTCAGACCCAATTTATGGCAATGCAATTGATGAATCTTGGGTTTCCCCTAATCCTACCAAGACTAATGATGCCCCTCTCTCCACCCCTGTTACGACCCATGCTAATAATCTGATCTCCCTTGTGAGCAAAAAGGGAATGAAGAGGAAGGTTGATTGAGAAAAAGGAAAATTTGAAGAGACTAAGGAAGGGACCCACAAAAAACATGATGGGGCCATGGGGGGGCCAACGTGGCAAATCCCACAGGCCCTCCAAAATCAGTAAAGATGGTTTCCCTTCGGGAGTGCGTAGGTCAAGGCAGATCACTGGAAAACTAGCCCTGAAGATAAGGTTAATTGAGTATTCTTAAAGTTCTTCTGATGATGAAACCCAGGATGATGAGTATGAAGAGCTAAAAATTCAAGAAATTTTGAAAGACACTGGTGGGAAATAGGCTTCTCAAGTTTTTGAGGTAACTAAAGAGCAGGGTGTTGATTCTAGGGGAACTACTGATAATAAGGAAAAGATGCATGTAGAAGAAGCTGGTGAGGGTTCAGAGAATGAGAATGACTAGAAAATAGAAATTGGGGCCTTGAAGGACCGCATTCAAAAGCTAGAAAAGGTCTTCACCAAAGGCCTTCGAAATAACATTTTGTTGAATATGACTATGTTGGAAGTGGTGGGTAATCCAGGGAATGCTAATAATGCAGACAATGAGAATCTCAAGGATCTTGTTAATTCTACAGTTATGTAGTTTTGTCCTTTCTAACTCTAGTCTTTCTAGTGTTTTGTTTTGCTTCTGACTATGTTTCTCAGTTGTGCCATTGGTTCGGTGCTGGCATCTTTTGTTTTCTAGCCTTCCTATCTTTTTTGACTATATAGGGTTCAGCCCCTGGTTTGCCACCTTAATTAATCAAAAACAACATATAACTCATAGCTTAGTGAATGATTACCAAATTAAATTACTAATTATAAATATCCACATATAATCATGTAAATTTGATTAATGAGGAAATTAGGATGTAACATCTTTCCCCTTAAAGCCAGTCATCATATTGGATTACACTTATTTAAACATAAGTTATGAATTAAAAACATTCTTCAGTAAAAAAATAAAAAAATATCAAATATCAAATTAAGCAAATAAGTGTGGAAATCACCTTTAGAACTCACCATGGTTCTCCTAAATAGTACTATCCATAGAGTATGTGTCCTATAAGACCCTACACTATGACACCTCTTTATTATGCAAATTAAGTTTGAAAGTGTCAATTACTTTGATTGGTTCTACCATGACCACCCTGGGGTCCATAACTGATAAATAATTCCAATCCAATACACGTGAAGAATCACCTATACACTTTTAAGATAATTAATATGGAATACATTTATGAAATGGAGTTAGAGTTGGTGGTAATGCATGCTTATATGCTACAAGATTGACCACTCCTAACACCTTGAAGGTTACCACCTATATTTATTATAATTGTTTTATCTTCTCAAATTTAATATTTAACCATAAAAACATACAGTCATCACAAAATCCAAAAACAATGGCCAGGAGAGTTCCACAAAGCCTTCCAACCCCTATGCACACTTCTCTAACCTAGAGAGGGTTTTTCTCATTCTTGAGAAAAGTGTTTAGATAACTTGGTAAGAATGATGTTTATAATTCAATACCATCTCTAATCCATGTAGCTTTTGACTAGTATGAGGATGAATAGTAAATGGAAATAATATATTTATAATGGTTACAAAATTAAGGAATAAATGTTTATATATATATATATATATATATATATATATATATATATATATATATATATATATATATATATATATATTATATATATATATGAATGAATTTATCAAGTCTCGTTTACAAAATCCTTAATTCAACAAGGTCTCCTTTTCAGATTCAAACCTAGTAATTATCAAGTTATATATATATATATATATATATATATATATATATATGAATGAATTTATCAAGTCTCATTTATCAAATCCTTAATTCAACAAGGTCTCCTTTTCAGATCCAAACCTAGTAATTATCAAGTCAATATTAGACTAAGTATGATGCAATCCATCTCTTAGTAATTAGGTTCCTAATTAACAATGTGTCCCCTTAGGTTCCCATGACCTAATGATCTCCAAAATGTGCACAAGGTTCAATGAATCACAAATATATAGTAAGAAATCTTAAGAGTTAAATGTATATGCTAAATACAACACAAGAAAAATCATACAATCGTTCTATAATTATATTATGTTACCTTTAATAAAACATACATAGTATCATATTTTACAACTTAACCTATTACTTTATATTCATAGTCAAGTGGAGGTAATGTTAAATTTATCATAACATATAAAGGCTAAGGATTATAGTGTCCTTATAACCTTATAAAGGGAATAAGTGATTCAATGTCTCATTTCTTAATTGGATAGTTACATAACAAGTTATAAGCTTATCTCATCCCTTTAGACTAACAATATGTTATGCACCTTTGATCCATACTTGCTCTAGTCAAAAGGTACATAAATGTCTCATCAACATTTCCCATGAACTCAAGAAGATATTATCAAAACAATATTTTATAAACAAGTTTAAGATAAAGGGAACACCAATTCAACATCATGAAAATTTGAATCATCTTAGTGGGCTTATAATGATGTCAAATAAGGGTGAAAAAATAAAAACTCACCTCTATGCTAACTATGTGAGATGACACCTCTTCCCAATCCACATAAACATATGAAATATCATTCCATGAGTAATAGTCCTAACACATAAGAATCCCCCAAAAACATAAATACACTTTACTACAAGGAGAATTCCAACTGCATTAGATGGTTCCAATCCATAAATAATATTTTATGATTTCCCCTACTAAGACCCAAAACTCTATCTAAAATGCACATATTTTTAAGTGGGAAGCATCCCATGGTTTATGAACACTCACTATACTAAACATAAATGGTGGAGGTTAATTGATTTCTAATTAAATATGTAATCATACTCGAGTTGTTCAATCTAAGTGATCAAAACTATCTTAGGAATCTCTTATTCATGACTCATGAACTATACTATATACTCACCTACCCAAACATCATATATAACCATCACCATCAATACACTTGATAAACCATCCCTTTACAACTCTAAGAGGGTATGATTCATCAAAAAGGAACACACTTAATGTACCACATAATATTTCATAGAATCAATAATTACTTATAATAGTCATCAAATCATACATGAGGATTTACTAAATCTCACAACTTTAGTCATGGTGTAGTATGATTCTACACTGAGGCACTACAAAGGGACTATTTCAGTTAATTTGGACTTATCTATAATCTAACTAAAAAACAAATATCAATAATACACCTAAATTATTCAAAATTTTATAATTGTAAATTCTCTCCAATATAATAAATTAGAAATAGATCCAAATTATTACCATGCTTTCCATGCGCAACTTATGCAAAACCCAAAAAATCATAGATTATCACCCATCCAATTTAGAGACATAAGTCCAAATTATCTAAAATAGTCTTGACAAGTACAAAATATACTTCACTTAACTAGTATAATAGTACCTATACTCTCACATCCTAAGGGTTTTATTTCTCATATTAATGCTCTTTATTTTCATTTTGGTATTCTTCCTCTTTATGGCCAAGAAATTCTTGTTCATAGGGCTGAAATTCAATCTCTAGTTTCATTCACAGCTGTGTGGATCTGATCTAACTTTATTTTTGTTAGGATCCCAAGGAAGCACAACTGATTACCAAGCAACTTAGCATGCATAATTTAACCAGAAGTAACAAGTAACTAGAATTCAGAAACAACACAGAATTTGAGAGACAATACCCAATTGTATTAATTATACTCTTCCAGAAGGAAATACAACAAAGAATATGCCACAGTCTTCTTCCTTACACTCCTCTAGGGCTCCCACACCTCTAGGGAATAAACAGTAAATCTCTTCAAGAGTTCTCTCTCACTTACATAATTACAAGCAAACAATCAACTCACAAACAGAGTTGTTGTTTCAACTAGTCAGTACAATACTGCCAGTACACAAGTGCTCCACGCACTCCAAGTCTGAGTATTCCATGCACTCCAAGTAGATCTCCCCTGATCTTGCTCTTGTTGTGTTGTTGTCACCTTAGACCTTGCTACCCTATAGATCACCTTTGACCTCACACACACACACACACACACCTACAAACCAATGATCTTACTTACCAACATGTAGATCAACTCTACATCCTGAAGAACCCTTGTCCTTGCCTCACCAAGTCCTTATGATTCTTCAACCAGAACCCTGGTGGATCTTCTACCAGAACTTGCACAACCTGTAGCTCTACTTGATCATACACTCTCAGCACCCCTTTGGAACTAGGAGGAACACACCTTGCTCTCTTCACTCATAGAAGGAGCTAACCTTGCTCAACTCAACTAGAACACTTTACAATACAGCCCATGAGTCTCTTAAATAGATCTCATGTAAACAATAATTAGACATCCAATTACAATAATTAGATCCATAGCTTCAAGTCTAAAATTGGTCTTCTTCATGCAAACAAGTGTTTTGTTAACTAACTATCCATGAACTGGCAGTTTTGGAACCGCACAGGCAATCGACGTTGGTCCCTATTTGGTTGGAAATGATCGACATCGGCCGACTGATGACCGATGTCAGTTGCCTTCTCACTATATATCACTGATGTCGATTGATCAAATTGACATCAGTTGCTCTGCACCTTAGTAACCTCTCAACAACGTCCTCCATGTCTGCAATAGTGAAGCTTTTAGCTCCAAAACCTAATAATCTCCCACTTGGAGATAAACAGCTACATTGTACCTATACTTGTACCCTGTCTAATCTATTTCTTGGCTTGTATCCCTCTTCAAGATCAATCCTGAAGACCAACCACCACACATCCTGTGGTGCAACACCTGTCATCCAAGTAACCTATCACATCCAAAGTACTTGACCCTGCATATCATGTATACCTACTACTAGTCCCTCTCAGATACCTGAGAACCCACTGAACCACTCTCCAGTGCTTCCTTCCCAGATTGACTATAAACTTTCTGATAGCTCCCACTCCTTGGGCAAACTCAGGGAGTACACATTTACTCAACCTCATAATGTGATTGGGGACCTTGTTCTGTGAACTATCCATCCATAGGTGTGCTTGCCATTTCTGCATCCTGCACTACCTTCACACAATCATCCTGTGACAACATCAACTAGTGATCTTCCCTGTCTCTAGGATTACTCATGCCAAAGCATTTTGCTGCTCCCAAATCCTTCATGGCAAACCAATAAACTAACCTTACCTTTAGCTCAGCAAAACCCTATATGTCTGAACCTCTAGCTAGCATACCATCCACATACAGTAACAAGATAATGTCATGACCATCATCTACCTGGTAAGACAAACACAATGGTTACAATGACACTAACTAAAGCCCTACTTTGTCATCCACCTGTCAAACCTATACCACTATCCTATAGCTTCCTCAAGACCATATAACCTGGCCTTCCATCTCATGTGTCTATTTTCTCTATTCTTTAACTAAGGTATCCATTCGTCTTTCAGTGCTTTCTTTCGACTAGCAGCCCTACCAAATCTCCCATTTGGTTCTGCATCCTAGGAATCAAATTCCTCATTCATGCCATGCTCCCACTGTTTCCTAGATCCTTCCTACTCTACAGTAAGCAATGAGTATAAAGAAGAGGAACAATGAATTTGAGGCTTACTTACGCTTTCAGTCCTCCACATGGGTGTTTGAGACTCCTTCACAGCTTGCTATCCACCCAAAATCTATTCCAGTGATCGATGTCAGTCACTACACAGTCTACATCCGACCGATGTCAGTTCCATGTGACTATCTAGGTCACCGATGCCGATTATCCTGCTAACATCGGTCTCCACCTGCTCGACACCACTGACTTCTATGATCTGCACATGACTGACATCGGTGCTTGTCTATTCGATGTCAGTTACCTTTGACTGACATTTGTACCTATGTTCACCTATGAGTGATGACTTTTTATCCGCGAGCTCTCCATGGATCAAAACCCTATCCAAACTGCCCTGCTTAGAGTTATCTAGCCCACTCTACTGATCTCTGTCTGTCATCTCCTCTAGAAACACCAAGGTTTTCTAGTTCTTAAGTTTATCAAATACATCTGACTTCTTCTTAAGAACATGCATCTCCTTCTTGCTCATGTGACCAAGCCTACAAAGCCATGTCCTTGCACCAAAAGAAGAATTAGTAATATAAGTAGATAGATAAAGGATACCTACTTTCTTACCACCAGCTAATTCAAGTGCATCCATTGTGAGAGTTCTTGTGCATCTCTCATCACCCGACTTTCCTGAAGCAATTAGCCACATCTTCAAGACTGGGACTTGCATGACCTCCTTCAACACCCATGTGTTGGCCACCTATAATTTCAGCCGCACTTCCCCTTTGCCAATTCTTTGGCAAGGCACACCAACCCCTAAATAAATGTTTCCAAAGACCTTAACATGGAAAAATACTCTATTTCGGGCTACATGGAAAGAGGCAACAGAATCTATAAAACAAGATTCTAATTTATCCAAGGAACATCCCAGAGCATCCTATGCAACAACACCTGTAACATCTACTTCTTCAGCTCCTTCATGTTGATCTTCTACCAACCAACAATTTTTATTTTCGTGCTCTTTCTTTCTATAACTCCGTAATTGGCCATTCATGTTTTTCAGTTCCTCCATCCTTAGCTTACTTTCTTCTGCCATTGCTATACTCCCACTCAATTAGAAACACTTAAGAGTGACCTATAATCAAACACAAACCTACTCCCTATAACCTTAGCTCTGATACCACTTGTTAGGATCCCAAGGAAGCACAACTGATTACCAAGTAACTTAACATGCGAAATTTAACCAGAAGTAACAAGTAACTAGAATTCAAAAACAACACAAAATTTGAGAGACAATACCCAATTGTATTAATTATACTCTTCCAGAAGGAAATACAACAAAGATGATGCCACAGTCTTCTTCCTTACACTCCTCTAGGGCATAAACAGTAAATCTCTTCAAGAGTTCTCTCTCACTTGCACAATTACAAGCAAATAATCAACTCACAAACAGAGTTATTTCAACCAATTAGTACAATACTGCCAGTAAACAAGTGCTCCATGCACTCCAAGTCTGAGTACTCCATACACTCCAAGTACATCTCCCCTGATCTTGCTCTTGTTGTGTTACTGTCACCTTAGACCTTGCTACCCTACAGATCACCTTTGACCTCGCACACACACACACACACCTCCAAATCAATGATCTTACTTACCAACATGTAGATCAACTCTACATCTTGAAGAACCCTTGTCCTTGCCTCACCAAGTCCTTATGATTCTTCAACTAGTACCCTGGTGGATCTTCTACCAAAACTTGCACAACCTGCAACTCTACCTGATCATACACTCTCGGAACCCCTTTGGAACTAGGAGGAACACACCTTACTCTCTTCACTCATAGAAGGAGTTAATCTTGCTCAACTCAACTAGAACACTTTATAATGTAGCGCATGAGTCTCTTAAATAGATATCATGCAAATAATAATTAGACATCCAATTAAAATAATTAGATCCATAGCTTCAAGTCTAAAATTGGCCTTCTTCATGCAAACATCTACTTCGTTAACTAACTATTCATGAACTGGCAGTTTTGGAACCGCACAGGGGACTGATGTCGGTCCCTGTCTGGCTAGAGATGACCGACATCAGTTTCCTTCTCACTATTTATGACTGATGTCAGTTGATCAGAACTACGTCGGTTACTCTGCACCTCAGCAACCTCTCAACAACCTCCTCCATGTCTACAATAGTGAAGCTTTTAGCTCCAAAACCTAACAATCTCCCACTTGGAGATAAATCGCTGCACTATACCTGTACCTGTACCCCATCTAATCTATTTCTTGTCTTATATCCCTCTTTAAGATCAATCCTGAAGACCAACCACCACACATCCTGTGGTGCAACACCTATCATCCAAGTAACCTATCACATCCAAAGTACTTGACCCTGAATAACATGTATACCTGCTACTAGTCCCTCTCAAATACCTGAGAACCCACTGAACTACTCTACAGTGCTTCCTTCTCAGATTGACTACAAACTTTTTGACAGCTCCCACTGCTTGGGCAAACTCAGAGAGTACACATTTACTCAACCTCATCATGTGATTGGGGACCCTATTCTATGAACTGTCCATCCATAGGTGTGCTTGCCATTTTTGCATCCTACACTACCTTCACACAATCATCCTGTGACAACATCAACTAGTGATCTTCCCTGTCTCTAGGATTACTCATGCCAAAGAATTTTGCTACTCCCAAATCCTTCATGGCAAACCACTGAACTAACCTTACCTTTAGCTTAGTAAAACCCTGTATGTCTGAACCTCTAGCTAGCATACCATCCACATACAGTAACAGGATAATGTAGTGACCATCATCCACCTAGTAAGACAAACACAATGGTTACAATGACACTGACTAAAGCCCTACTTTGTCATCCACCTGTCAAACCTATACCACTGTCCTGCAGCCTCCTCAAAACCATATAACCTGGCCTTCCATCTCATGTGTCAATTCTCTCTATTCTTTAACTAAGGTATCTATTCATCTTTCAATGCTTTCTTCTGACTGGTAACCCTACAAAATCTCCCATTTGGTTCTGCATCATAGGAATCAAATTCCTCATTCGTGCCATGCTCCCACTATTTCCTAGATCCTTCTTGCTCTGTAGTAAGCAACGAGTATAAAGAAGAGGAAAAATGAATTTGATGCTTACTTACCCTTTCAGTCCTCCACATTGGCATTTAAGACTCCTTGACAGCTTGTTGTCTGCCCAAAATCCATTTTAGTGACCGATGTTAGTCACTACACAGTTTGCATCTGACTGATGTCAGTTCCATGCAACTGTCCAGGTCACTGACACCGGTTATCCTACCAACATCAGTCTCTACCTACCCAACACCAATGACTTCTACGATATGCACATGACTGATGTCGATGCGTGTCTATTCAATGTCGATTACCTTTGACTAACGTCGGTACCTATGTTCACCTATGAGTGATGACTTTTTACCTGTGAGCTCTCCATGGATCAAAACCCTGTCCAAACTGCCCTGCTCAGAGTTATCTAGCCCACTCCATTGATATCTATCTATCATCTCCTCTAGAAACACCAAGGCTTTCCAGTTCTTAAGTTTATCAAATACATCTGACTTCCTCTTAAGAACATGCATCTCCTTCTTGCTCATGTGACCAAGCCTACAAAACCATGTCCTTACAATAGAAGAAGAATCAGTAATATAAGTAGATAGATAAAGGATACCTACTTTCTTACCACCAGCTAATTCAAGTGCATCCACTGTGAGAGTTCTTATGCATCTCTCATCACCCAACTTTCCTGAAGTAATTAGCCATATCTTCAAGACTGAGACCTGCATGACCTCCTTCAACACCCATGTGTTGGCCACCTACAATTTCAGCCGCACTTCCCCTTTGCCAATTCTTTGACAAGGCACACCAACCCCTAAATAAATCTTTCCAAAGTCTCCAAAGACTTTAACATGGAAAAATACTCTATTTCGGGCTACATGGAAAGAGGCAACAGAATCTATAAAACAAGATTCTACTTTATCCAAGGAACATCCCAAAGCATCTTGTGCAACAACACCTGCAACATCTACTTATTCAGTTCCTTCATGTTGATCTTCTACCAACCAACAATTTTTCTTTTCCTACTCTTTCTTTCCATAACTCCGTAATTTGCCATTCATGCTTTTCAATTCATCCATCCTTAGCTTACTTTCTTTTGCCATTGCTATACTCCCACTCAATCAGAAACCCCTGAGAGTGACTTGTAATCAAACACAAACCTGCTCCATGCAACCTTAGCCCTGATACCACTTGTTAGCATCCCAAGGAAGCACAACTGATTACCAAGCAACTTAACTTGAAGAATTTAACCAGAAGTAACAAGTAACTAGAATTCAGCAACACAGAATTTGAGAGACAATACCCAATTGTATTAATTATACTCTTCCAGAAGGAAATACAACAAAGAAGATGCCACAGTCTTCTTCCTTACACTCATCTAGGGCTCCCACACCTCTAGGGCATAAACAGTAAATCTCTTCAAGAGTTCTCTCTCACTTGCACAATTACAAGCAAACAATCAACTCACAAATAGAGTTGTTATTTCAACTAGTTAGTACAATACTGCCAGTACACAAGTGCTCCATGCACTCCAAGTCTGAGTACTCCATGCACTCCAAGTAGATCTCGCCTGATCTTGCTCCTATTGTGTTACTGTCACCTTAGAACTTGCTACCCTATAGATCACCTTTGACTTCGCACACACACACACACACCTGCAAATCAACGATCTTACTTACCAACATGTAGATCAACTCTACATCCTGAAGAACCCTTGTCCTTGCCTCACCAAGTCCTTATGATTATTTAACTAGTACCCCAGTGGATCTTCTACCAAAACTTGCACAACCTGCAGCTCTACCTGATCATACACTCTCGACACCCCTTTGGAACTAGGAGGAACACACCTTGGTCAACTCAACTAGAATACTTTACAATACAGCCCATGAGTCTCTTAAATAGATCTCATGCAAACAATAATTAGACATCCAATTACAATAATTAGATCCATAGCTTCAAGTCTAAAATTGGCCTTCTTCATGCAAACAATTGGCTCATTAACTAACTATTCATGAACTGGCAGTTCTAGAACTGCACAGGCAACCGACGTCGGTCCCTGTTTGGCTAGAGATGACCAACATCGGCTGATTGATGACCGATGTTGGTTGCCTTATCACTATATATGACCAACGTCAGTTGATCAGACTAACGTCAGTTGCTCTACACCTCAGCAACCTCTCAACAACCTCCTCCATGTTTGTAATAGTGAAGCTTTTAGCTCCACAACCTAACATTTTCTTGTTCCATGTAAAATTGATTAAGATCACATGGAGGGTTAATGTCATTGACATTTCAAATATCCTCTCCAAAAATTATAGCTTTCACCATTATATTTTCTAGTAACATAAGGATATGAAAATGCTAGTGGACTCAATAGGTCCTAAAGTTTGAGATATAATTCTAATACCGCATGTAACAACTCTACTAGGTTTGACATATAAAAATGTCATAATTTTTTTAAAAATTTAATCAACATACTCATGTATTATATTTCACCACAAGAATCCAATTCATGAACCATATTTAACACTCTAAGTATGTAAAATATAAATAATCATGTGACATCTAATAGTCATTGATCACTATCAACATATGAAGCACATCAAAACCAATTATGGAAAGTAATACCAAATGTCCATCCATGGATAGTATAATGATACACCCACTACTACTAAAGTATAGATAAGTAAATAATTAAATATCATCAAGGATAATATCTTAATAATAATAAGTAAAATACAATATACAAGATAAAAGCTACAAAGCTACAGGGAGAATGAATTTCCAAACTCTAATATATGTGGTAATCTCAAGTGTCATCCCTAATGAAGTACTGTTGCAGGTATGGATAGCATCATTGAAGTGATTTTCCACACTAACCATAGACCATCAATCCCATGCATAATTTCCCATGAGGGAATGATCCTCCCTTCACAGAGTAGATAGTGATGTTGTGAGAATTTAAGAAGACAAGTTAATACATTTGTGTTGTATGATTTGTTAAAAAATATTTGGTATACCATAAAGAAACTTGTTCTAACAAGATATCAGATAAACATGTAAATCATACACATGAAATGAAAATGTCTCACTAACATTAAATAACTTGAGTTTTTCAATAGCTATTGATCTCTAGGATTAGTCAATTTCATACACACCACTTGATCAAATTACCTTCATCTGGTATTGTGGTGCTAGTAAGCTAGTGAAGTCCATCTCACTACTTAGTCAATACCAATAATGTTATATTTAGTTAACATATATATAATAAAACAATTTTTTATATATTAATTCCTACTAGTAATAACAAAACATGGAAAGCACATAAATAATCAAATCCATACATTGACTCCATCAAATATATGAATGAATCTCCACAATATCATTTATTATATAAATAATAAGCAAACAAGTGTAGATTACACCAACCAGGTATAATATATATATTAGACTGTATATTCTAATTTTTATAATTGGACAAAATATAGTACGTCCTAATAGCTATCATAAAACATGCTAAATATATACATTTTATCTGTCAAACATATTAATGAATCTACACATAATAATTATAGTTTGTACCACTCAAGTATAACATACATTAAGACTGTAGTTTTGAAACATAATACACTCTATGATATCCCATAATATCATAGTTCATTGTTGATGATCACAACTATTCAATTACGAACAACCACTCTTAAATTTAAGAATCAAATTTCCCATAATGCTAAATAATAAGCAAACAAGTACATTTTATAAAAATGAGGCATATCCTATGTTTAAAATCCATACTAATATAAATTATAGGCACACATATCGATACAATAATATATATTGTACATATCTAAACACTTGTATATTTTAATTTACTCCTAATATGTACCACTTACCATTTTTTATTATTTTTTGTGTGAGTGTGAGTGTGTGTGTGTGTGTGTGTGTGTACAATAAATCATGATGTTTTCAAAGAATAAGATAACTCATAAAAAAAATATACCTCATATGAACACAAATCAAAAAATTTATTATGCTTTTAAGAGGCAATATTCTTTTGGATATAGTTTCATGTCTATCAGACTCCTATATTATTTCAACAACTAGTCATCGAAAAGAAAGTCATAGTTCGTATGAAACAAATAATCTTAAATTTAAATTTTTATTATACTTTTTATGAGGTTGTATGCATGCATAAATAGGGTTAAACTATTCAAAATTCTATAACTTAATTTTGAATCATCAATAGAACCTACGTTTCAAAGAGCCTTATCCTTGTGATGATTCAAAGATCATTGACATGGAAATTTGGGAATCAAATTCATGAACTAATATATATCCTCATAAACATTATATTTTTAGTATTTAAGTTACACACATTAACTAGTTACAGCATGCTAATTCTATAATTAATATTTTGAAATTTAATGGCAATTTTCAATGTTAGAGTTAGCTATGGTTATTTTGTATGTCATATATGCATCAGCCAATAGAATTACATTACTCATATTTCAATAATTATTTTTCAAGTTCTTGGAAATTTTTAATTAATGTGAAGAGTCTGATGTCTTCATGAACCCCATCCATTTCCTCCTACTAAGTGTATCCCTTCATTCGTATATTTTACAATGAATGGATAAATTCACAAGGAAATAGATATCACGTGGAAACCTACATAAGACATAACACCAATTTCATAAAAGTCCAATTATTGTTTTTATTTTTAATAAAATGTACCAATTAAAATGTGTCTCATTAATTAACTTGTAAACAATAGTATCCTTGACAAGCATGCTAACCTCCATATCGGTTTTATTCTATGCAGCTAACACTACCATGGCTATTGCAAATGACCTACTTCCTAGCATTGACACCTTATTTGTATTGTGTAGAAAATGGGGTGCCCCTAAATCATTGAGAATATTTCAAAACCTCAACCATATTACTAATTTTTCCAATGTAGTTTTTACAGTCATTCTCTGCTCCTTCTCTGAAAGGTTTTTAATTTCTCTACTCTTTTTTACTTCATATGACAAAGGTTTTTTGGGTTCTCCTAGTGGTATATATTTTAGTATTAACATTATGACTAAAAAATGGATTGTGTCTTCTTCTCATGTGCTTGTTATGTATTTATAGTAAAATAAGTGAATGGGAAGATAGAGAACAATACAAAACAACCATGGAAAACTATACTAAAACTAGTGGTTTAAACTTAATCAAGGATTGGATATTTAATGATATGAGTGGAAAGAAATCATTTATTAACTATATTTAAATCATAAAATCTCATACGGTGTAGACCTTCCTCCTGTTATACTCACAACCTAAGTGCGAAAAAATTATTTTAAGAATATTGCTCATGTTCAAGTATGCTTCTAAAGGAATATGACTATCCATTATTTTAGCTATAAGTTCTAAATGAATATAGATCACCAAAAATATCTATATAACTCCATACATAGTTTGTTGTTGCAGATGACTATAGATCATTGTTTTCTTATAAAAAATTAACATAATAACTAAAGTATACTTCTAATTCACCATTTACAGGTCAGCGTAATAATAGGAAATTATCTATAGAGATCACCATTATAGATCACTGTATACATCTAATTTGATTAATACCAGACCTAATCCAAGGAACATATCACTAATATTATAAGCTAGGTTATTATGACCAACTTAATGTCTAGTCTAAATTTTCAATAATATATTGCTTAACATAATGTTTTCTAATTGTACATTATATTGTGGTTAGAAAAATTCATTGTTTATTTAAGTTGCTAATTTAAATCCATATATATAGAATCTTGTATCTTATTTTTCAAATTATTATACATAAAATGATTTTACATATGACACTTTTAAACTATTCTATATTAAAATGATTTCCCACTACGCCGTGTTGCTTGGGTATTCATTTGTACACAAATTCCCATGTATAACAATCATAACTCCTATTATTAGATCATCATATAATTTAATATTATATAACCAGTATTCAACTAAATTAAATCACTATGTATATTTATCAAGTTATCTAAGAATTGTGGCTAGAATATTTATTTCACATAGAATTTTTGCCAATTTCTATACATAAATTTAATACCTCTACCTACTTGTTAATTTGTCTTATACTATATCATCATGATCCAGACAATTTTATTTGTCTGATTTCACTTCTCCTCCATGTGTTGCTATCTTCATATCATCTTCATCTCCTTTCTCCTCCTTTATTCTTTTTTGTGTCTCCCATTCTAAATGATCCCCCCTCCCTTTTAACTTTTGTTCCTTTTCAAGAGTGTTGCACTGCATTCTTTTTTTTTCAAATATTTTCTTTTGTTTTCTTATTTTTTTATTCCTTTTTTTAAGCTTAATATTTTTCTAAAGCTCATCACTTTATTATAATATGTTCTATATCCCAATTATAAAGCACTATAATAATTTAATTTATATTATCTAAATGGTGACCATACTAATTATGTTTCCTAATTATAATATTTTATTTTATGTTATTAAAGTTATAAATTAAACAATACTATTCTAATTATACTTTATAAAAATGTAATTATTATGTCTCATGGGTTTTTTATGTCTTTTTTCTAATTTTTAAGTCAAACACTAATATTCTTGATATCATAAAGATAACTGACTATTATTACTAAGACAATCTAGTTAGCCTTTATACAAAAGTGTCAACATAATTCATGAAATTTTAAATTTTTAAAAACATTAAAAATCATGAATACAATTACATGTCATAATTCACAATAATATTTACAACACAAAAAATCAATATTATATCATCTAAACTAACACACATACATATGTAATTATCCAAGTGTAGATAACATGAGAAATGTATGAATGCTAACCATTCAATCAACTCACTTAACATATACTATCTAATGTGGTATGTACAGGGTTCTATATTTTCCTTTCTCATCCCCCAATATCTCCATCTATATCACTCTCTTCGATTATGCTCTCTCTGAATCAAGATTTAAGGGATGAATCTTTGCTACATCCAACTCATGACAAGTAGGTAGTTAGTCCACAACATCATGACATGTATATAAAATACTACTAAAATAACAAATCAACATGATCATAATGTAAGAATATGCACTACAACTAACTCATAGCAGTGAAATCATGAAACCAAAAAAATATTCAATTATCCCATAATAACATATACATCATATCTTAGATAATGATAAACAAATCAAATTGATAACTATAAATATCCATGGATAATAATGTAAGTTTACTTAATGATAAAATTAGGATGTAATATATAACATAAATTTAGCCTATATAACATAAATTTTGTGTTTCACCCTTAGATAAGGCAAAATGAATGAGCATGGTGATATCATTTTATGAGTGAATAGTGTAAATAATTTTGTTTTTAATTATAATGAACATAAATATGTTCATTAATGGGCATTTTATGAATGACATTTTATTTACAATCAAATAATAAGAATAAACATTCCTAGAAGCTATGAAGTGTCTTAATATTTTTAGTTTGTCATCCGAGTTCAATATGCAACAAATTAAGAATCAGATATGACCAAATGTATTATCCAATTTAATTAAAAATAAATTATGTATGGAAAAAAATTCAAATTTCTTGGCATTACTTTTGCCTTTTAAAATTATCTAATAAAGTTGTGGTTGTATGTCATCCATAAATGGAGAATACGGTTGAATATTGTATTACCAATACATTATACTCAATAGGTAAATTTTAAATTTACACTAGGATTCTAGATGCCACCCATATGCATTATTCCTCTTTTTTAGCTCTCTTACAAGCATCTTCTGATAGTTTATCTAAAATTCTCAAGGAATTTTGTTGCTCTAATTCTAAACATGCCAAGGGATTCCATTGTGTGGTCTGGGATATTTGATGCCTTCTTTAGGATAAAGGAGGTATGGGAATTATTGAACTTCAAAGATAAAGTCTAGCCTTATGTGCCAAATGGGCAGTCTATGTCATTGAGGCCAATGAGTCCTATAAAAATCCATCTAAGGAATTATATCTCCTTTGGGGTGCCTTATGGTAAAACCAATTGGAATAATATGGGTTTTCACTCCGTTCTCATCATTATATCTCCTATAAAAAGTGAAGGATTTTTTGTTGCCAGAATTATATAGAAATATTTAAGAGAAGCTAGACATGAAATGTCTTAGGAATGGTTATTTTACAAGTTTATCTTTCAATGATCATTGCATCTAGTGATCTCCTATAATAACATTCACTAATTTTTTTGGTTTAATTATTGGTAATTAAAGCGCTCACACTCTTTCAAAAAGGTATTCCTATGATTCAAGATTTGGTTTTTGCTAGGGATTGGACTCCTTGGTCAAATTTTAAATTTACATTTCAATTTGTACTATCTACATTCAAGAGATTATTCATGATGTTATGTTTCACAAGATAGGCTTGCAACCATATAACACATGGTGGAAATATTGGTGATATAATTGTGACACCCATTTTAAAACTTATTCTTTAGGCAATCTGTATCAAGTCATGGACCCCTTTTCCCCTGCTCTTTATATGAAGAAATATATGTTGGGGAATTAGATCCTCCCCTTCAGCTTAAAATACTAGACATGAAGTAATTTGGAATGTCAGGATGGAACTTAAGCTAGCCCACTTCATATGGTGCCTAGTCGATCAAGGTCTTATACTTGGGTCACATGATCATTGATCCATATAAGTTTCCTACCCATAAATAATATGAGCCTTTCAATTACCTTTTTTTCTTGCCCACAAGCCCATTATTCTTGGAAGTGAATCCATATCCTATTCTATCCTTATTTAAATTTATATTATCTCCACTCAAGAGATTATTCATGATCTTATGTTTCACAAGCTAGGCTTGAAACTATCCCACACATGGTGGAAATATCAATGATGGAATTACGACACCTAGTTTCAAAATAATTCTCCAGGCCTTCTGTATCAAGTCATGGACCCCTTCTCCCCTACTCTTTATAAGTGAGAAATATATGTTTGGGAATTAAATCCTCCCCTTCAACTTGAAATAGTAGACATGAAGTAATTTGGAATGTTAGGATTGAACTTAATCTAGCCCACTTCATATAGTACCTAGTCTATCAAGGTCTCCTACCTAGGGAATGACTGTCTCACATGAGCATTGATTCACATAAGTGTCCTACCCATCAATGATCTGAACCTTTAAAGCACTTGTTTTTATTTTTCCCACAAACCTAATATTCTTGGAGGTGGATCCATAATGTATTCTATCCTTACCATCCCGAACCTTTTTCCTTGCAGCTTGCTCTTTTGTGGAACATACCCAACTAGGCTACATTTTTTAATTTTATATGGAACTTTTTCACATCCATCATTCTTTTACACTAATGAAATGATATAAATAATTTATATTTAACAATAATAAAGTATATTTTCATTTTTCTATCAATGATAAAGTTTATGTTATTTCATTAACCTATATGCATATTCAATCCCAAATGAACAAGGTAGTAATGGAAGTCTCCCACCTCAAGGAGATGATATAACACTCAAGGCATTATCCTTTCACTATGATTCAGGTGTTACCCAGTAAACCACCGTAGGTTCCACCTCCTCAACTCCTAAGAGGAAAATAATTTGGTTGCATAATTGTGGTAACTTCTCCCCTTGTTTTCATGTAGGGGTGGGATAGATTATGATACAAATTTGGATACCCATGATGGCTCTGTGGCACTAGATCCTCCTACCATAGAGCCTTCCACATGGGTGACTCTTCCACTGAAGGATTATATTTTATCTCTTCCTTCAAGTGTCATATCTTGTGATTAATTTATGTGATGTAGTTTTTTTCATGACACATGCTGACTAGCTTTGTTTCTTGTTTCCTTATTTTGATCATATTGAGATGGGTTTCTTTTTTTGGCAAAAATTTTGAGTTGTGAATACCAATTAGCTAATATGCTTTGTATCCTTCATGTATTATTATTAATTTTTATATAATATATAATATTTTGAAGCATTCTAATAATATAAATACACTTTTTTATCACATTTATATTTTTTGAATTAATAAACAATTGGTTTGTAAAATATTCACACATTTTATTCAATATATAAAAGGCATATATTTCAATTTATAGAACATCACTTTAGTATCATGTTCTGAAGTCTTTTAGAATATTTTTCTATGGTACGTAGGTCATGTATTTGGTGTTCATACAAAGTTTCCTTAAATTATATTTAAATTACTTAATTTAAATTAAATAGTATTAATTTTATTGTTAATTATATTTTAATTTATATATAAAAGTAGGTGATAGATTAATTTTATATCAAATTTAATTAAATTATATTAAAAATTATTAGTTTTATGGTAAATTATATTTTCATTTATGCATACAAATATGTGATAGTGAAGTATTTATATTAGGTTTTGTAACGCTACACTTTATTTATTTATTTATTTACATCAATATTTTTTAATAGATTATATATGGGTTTTTTGATATCAAATTCATTAATGTTTTTATAAAATTATCATATAGTTAATTATCATAAAATAATGGAGAAGTTGTGATTAGAAAATATCATAACTTCTCCATTACTTAATGTTAATTCAATACACTATGATTTCTAAACTAGTAATAATAGATAAATTATAAAATTATAAAAAGAATTATTAAATTTTTAATTTTTCATAATATCATATTCCTATTTTGGTTGGATCAAGAACCAACCTAGACATGGATGGATGTCTAGGTTTCTGGAGTCAAATAAAGAGAGAGAAACTTTAAAGGGTCCCCAATAGGGCCTAAAACTAGCAAAGCCCAGCTATGATTTGGGTGAGAGAACCATGCAAACCAAAAAGGTGTTAAATGGGGCCCCAAACAAATCTCTAGAGAATGGAATTATAAAGCAAAGCAAATTATTTCCATATAGCAAAGCAATGGCTAGCAGAATAGAATCAAAAACACCATGGCAAACTTTTCAACCTCCATATTGATTTCGTCATGATCTAATAAACATTGATAACCTAAATAAATCTCCCTCCTTTAGGCCCATAAATTCCATCAAAACCCCTCAATAATGTAAAGCATGGGTCACACATCTAAATGACAGAGAAGTTAGTCCCAAATAATAAAGTATGATTGTAGCCATGAAAATAACTTCCCATGAAAGACCCAAACACAAAGCAAGATTTTGAAGTAGATTTGATACCTATCTTATAAAATATAGTTGAATCACCTGAGTGAGCCACACTTCAAAGAGAAATACACATAGAATAGAAAAAACCTAAAACTTATAACCCTTAATTACACATAAAAGATATTAGGATAACATAAACTTGTGTTGTATCTCAATCTCAAGTAAGATAGATTCATTACCTCAAAACTAGCATTCCCTCCTTTTAATTCTTTCAAACAATGATGTTTATATTTCAATTGAATGGAATATAGGAGAGCATTATCAATGAAAACATTAATGCAAAATCTATCAAATGTGAGCCTACTTATTTCTTTTGTAATGGAATAAATGGCCACAAGAAGCTCAATAGATTTTACAATCCCCATTAAAATATTGACATTCAAGAATTCTAACAGAAGAGTTAGAATTATAATCCAAAGGGGAACTAATATCTAAGATTACTTGAATGCATCAAAATCATGTTCTATTTTTTTCAAAACCGTAAAGGACTTACCCAAAATCCATGGTCCTCCTTGAAGAATGAAGAGGTAGTCTTCATGATTCATGAATGTAAACAAGAGGAAACCATTACCCATGGCTACAATCACCAACTTGCCCTTCATTATCCACCTTATACGGGTCCAATCCTACACTAAAACTATGTTATTTATGATGCCTATGAGATTTTATTATTTATTGAGAATGATTATTTTTTGGTGGGTGGGGGGTGATGGGTGAGGGGAGGCCAGGGGGTAATTAGAAGAATATGCAATTTACATGTTAAAGTAAGGCTATTATATAGAATGTCATTTAAATTATTTATTTGATACTAAGTAATTGGATGGCTCATAGTAGCTAGTATGGGTGGTTTAGGATCCACAAAAATCCCTCATGTGCTTCAGTAAGTTGGATTTGAAATTAAGTTGACCCAATTTATTAGTAACCTCCACTCGATTAGGGATAATTTTATTATATTTTTAATAGAGAATTAGTTGTGTGCACAAATTCAATGCCTAGTCCATCTCATTTTTTATACTATAAATTTTAAAATAAATTTTATTAAAATAATAAATTTATTTATTTTAAAATTAAAATTTATATTATAAATCATTTTATTAAGATATAACATTACACATTAATTTTAGCTACAAGTCATTAAAATAATTTTTTTATAATATTTTAGAATTTAAACTTCATTTTTCAAATATATTTTATTATCATATTCAAATCAAACATATTATAATCTATAACTATTATTAAAATATAAATATTAAGTAATTAATTTTAATAATTCTATTTACGAATTAGATATTAACAACTAAATAATAATAAATAATCGTGACTCATTCATTCATTCATATATATATATATATATATATATATATATATATATATATATATATATATATATATATATGTATGTATGTATGTATGTATGTATGTATGTATGTATGTATGTATGTATGTATGTATGTATGTGTATATATACACATATATACACATACATACACACACACACACACAGAGAGATCTATATATATATATATATATATATATATATATATATATATATAATTTACAATTACATTACAAATAATTATACAAAGAAATTATTTGTATATTATATAATTTATATTAATTACATATCCACAAAAACTAGTATTGTAAATAAAAGAATAAAATTATAATTTTATTTTAAAAATAGAAAAAAATTACATTTAATTGATAAATAATAAATATATTATATAAAAATTTAAAATAAAATAAATAATGACTAAATTTTCAAATATAGTATACGAACATTACAGTATAATTTAATAATAGTTAATAAATCTAAAATTAAAATTAATTTATTAAATAGCATACATCATATCACACCAATGATTCATAAACTTAATTTATATATTTAACTCACTTAGCCTTATTTAATCATAGAGTCATTAAAATGATACCAATATAATAAGTTTAAAGAAACATTTATTTCAATTATATATTAATTTTAATGATATGTTTATTTTTGTATGTTTTAATCATTTAAATAAATTAACTTCATGATTATTCATTTATTTAAATGATATTATTTTATTCATATATTTTTTCTTAAAATCATAAGGTAATGGAATTATTTTAGCACATAGTCATTGTAAGTATTTGTAATGCAGAAAAAAAGGTAAAACTTACAGAGGCCATAACTTTTGATCCATATCTCTATATGAGCCCATCTTCATGCCAGATTGACCATCTTAAAAAATTTAATTCAAAGAGAAAAAATATTTCAAAGAGGATGAAGCTATAGTGTTTCTATAGAATGGTTTCCAAATTAACCCAAGTCTTATGTTTGTTAAAAATGTGGAGAATAGAGCATTTGAGTGTCCACACTACCAAGATCAAGCAAGAAGGCAAGTGGAGCACCCAAGAATGAATTTAGTTGAAGATGAAATAGAAGATTAAAATATTGAAGTTATAGTAGAAAATCTTTGAAAAAATATCATGATGAGAATAATAATGATTGCTCCAAGGAAAGAACGTGTGTAGAATAAATAAGGTGGTGATGCATGGATACAAAAAATAATATTTTAAACAAGGTGTACATTAGGAGGTAAGATATGCAAAGTAATTATAGATGATAGTAGTTGTGAAAATATGGTTTATAAGGACATGATTGAGAAATTAAGTTTACAAAAAAGCAATCTAGTCCTCATCATATTTCATGGTTTAAGAAAGGGAATGAAGTTATAGTAGATAAAAGGTGCTTAACCAAGTTTTCTATAGGTAAAACATACACTGATGAAATATGGTGTGATGTTATACCAATGGATGCATGTCATGTGTTATTGTGAAGGCCATGACAGTTTGATACAAAAGTGGATCCCAAGCCAAAAATATGATACATCTAAATCTAATTAGTCAAAAGACCACAGTTTACATGACGAGAAAATTTCTTATGTAAACCTTATTGATAATCATTTTGGAAATCATCCTGGCTGTGATGACTGTATAAGCTATACCCATAAAATGTAGAATGCTCTACATATCAATATCTTCAGAGGAGAACCAATTGAAGAAAGAAAATCCCTTCCAAAAGAAGATGAGCTGAAAATATCAGCTGCCCTAAAAAAGGAAGCCAATGGTGTTGATATTAAATATAGTGTACTGGAAAATATAAGAAGATTTCCCCCAAGACAATTATATATAAAATTCACATTTGATGGCCAATATGTCATGCAACATGACCCAATTGAAGTAGTAGCTAGAGGAAAACATAACTTTACTATAAGAAGGCAATTAAACTATTGTAACTCAGCATTAATTGAGTTAGGAATAAATATTGATGAGCTTTATGAAGAAATTTCCCAAATTATAAGCTTTCTAGATAAAAATCTAGGAACACTGGAAAAAAGACCTTTTGCTCAAACCCAAGACTTAGCTCCACTAGTTAATACCAACGATAGAATTCAAAGAGAAATAAATGTAGCCAAATCTGGTCTAGTTGAGCTAAACAAAGGCCAAGAAAAATAGATCATAATGATAAATGAAGCTACTAGCATAATTAATCATGTGGAAGAAGTCCTCTCTGAGCAAAAACTAAATCCCTCTCTAGAAGCCACAAAGCTTGAAGAAATAAAAGATGATTTGAAAAAGTTAATTATGGCAAATATGCAAGGCTATGATATGCTTAAAATAGTCCACAATAGTATATTTGATCTTCTAAGTGTTGCTACTAGCACAAATCTACAATCCAGAAAGATGGACATTAACCTTTAACAAATAGAAAAAGTTGTCATGAAAATAAATGACCAGCAGAATATTAGGTCTGAGGAAACTGAAAAAGAAATACAAAAAGTTCAAGAAAAGGTTGATACCTTGAGAGGATCATCCTAAATTATTTTAACTTGGATACATGAACTACAAGAAAGCATGAAAAAGTCTTTAAAGACAAAATCTCTGAGTATGGTAAAATTGGAGGAAAACACTTCTTTTAAGATTACTCCATTAAGACAACCTACTACTAAACAGGGTTTTGATCATGCCAAACAAATCAAAAAAATAATATATTTTATAACTACTAATTCATTTAGCATAAGTACTCTATTGAAATATTTTGATGATACTTACAAAATCTTGAGAGGCTTGATAAGAATACAAAAGTTTTCAAAGAACTAGTTAAGCTATTTGAAGACATAAACTAGCAAAAGATCATTGAATATAATTTTACTAGAGCTTGCTTATATTTCAACAAAATAAATGAGTTAGATTGGATCCTAGATAACCTACTTACCCTAGAGGTTCTATATCCCTTAGATGCTTCATAGGATTAGATTGAGTCCCTACTCGCCAACTTGACAAGTGTGCAAGAGGAAAAGGTTGTACTTACCATTACACCCAAATGGTTAGAAGAAGTATACTCTTCCAACACTGAGTCATCTAGTATGTCTTTAGCCATACCTATAATAAGATAAACCTTTCCCCAATTAAATTTTGGTAATGTTGAAGCTCTTGACTAGGATATCCAATGAAACCAAGGAAGACAACCTGATGATCTAACTCAAGTCCTTATAATCCCTTATTCACTAAACATTGAGGGTTGGTGTGGAGTGGGCAATGATATAAGATACAGGATCCAGAGTCTAATAGAAAGACTCCATGGATGGGCAAAAACTTAGTAACTTGTATTTTCAAAAACTAAGGAAGAAGGTATGGACATTATAATAGCTAACCTTGATGGTAACATAAAGGGATGATGGTTATCCTTTACATAAGATCAAAGAATCATGGCAAAAAAAATTAGTTGTAGACTTTGCTACGGTATTAATCTCTAAATATGTTGGATATATAGTGAATTTTGATGCTATTGAATATAATAAGTTGTTTATAATGAATCTCTATAATATGCAATACTAGGAAAAATTTAAGTGTGATTTTGCTTTGTTAGCAAGAAAAACAAAATAGAGCTGAAAACTAGAAACTAAACACATGTTTATCAATGTACTTCCTAGAGAAATCTCAGATGGAGTATTGGCCTATATAGAAACTAAGAAATAATCTACGACTATGGAAATAACCATTATTTCAAAATTGACTCTAGGACAGATTATCCAATCTATTGAAGAATATCTATATAATCGATGTAGGATGAAGCAGTGGCTAATTTTATTAAAAAAATGAAATCCATTGATAAAAGTATCCATAAAAATAGTGGATATAACAACCTAGGATTCTATGGATCTGATAAATCCCATTGTGAATGCAATAAGGGAAAAATGAAAAAATTGGAAAGATGAAGAAAAACATAGATATAAAAGAAGGTTCTCTAAAAATAAAACTTACGTAAAACCAAAAATAATAATCCCAGGAAAAAGGAAAATAAAATGTTATATCTTTGGTGAGGAAGGTCATATATCTACAAAATTCCCAAATGAGAAAAAATAACCCAAAAATATGAAGAAGTTTTGAGTTATACTTCCTAATGCAGAAATGAATATAGTCTTTGAATTCAGCTCAGACAGTGATGTCTACTCCATACCTACTAAGAAATATATTTCTTCTAGTGAAAATGAAAATTATGTAAACCATTTTGAAGATTTATCCTCTACTGATGACTCTAAGATTGAAATTTATTCCTATAATATGATGTCTAGTTTTGTTAATGGAACATGAATACAACAACTTGAAGCTTTCCTTCATAATCATAAGCTTCACCTTCATCTTCTTCCAATCTACCAAAATGAGCTTACTCTAATACACAGCTAGCATAATGACTCTAAAGGGAAAACAATTTAACATGTAGAATTTCAAGAAAATCCAATGCTAAATGCACAATAGGAATGTAACAGAAAATAAAAGGCCAAGCCCATAAATCTAAGTACAAAGAATCTGGAAAAATACCAAAAGCCACCTGTTGAAATCCTTAAAGCCATAAAATCAAAAAATGGAATATGCCTCCCAAGACATTAATGAAACGATAAAATATTTTAAAGACCCAAAAGAATAAAATAGCCCTAAGAAATTCCTCCTAACTAAGGATGTTTTTATGCTCCAGAATAGAAATAAGTCATTATTTTAGTAAACATCATTAATCAAAATAATGAGCCCTTAACTTGATACTATCTAATTGACACTGGAGCAAATATGAGTATTACTAAATATGGGCCTATTCCAAAATATTTATGGCAAGATTCTTCTTTAGATTTTGTTTTTGTCAATGGATAAAGGACTACTATAAACAAATTTGCTCCCATAGTTTTGTTAGAAGCAAATGGCATTAAGGCATATTTAAATCTTGGGATATTTGATAAAATGACAATAAATATCATTCTAGGAATGAATTTCTTGAATTAATTTATGTCTTATACTGTGTACAGTAAACATTTATCTTTAAGCTTCTTTGGTAAGGAATACCTAATTCCTAAGAAATCCCAAGCAACTATTAGAATTGTTGTAAAACCTCATGAAGGAGAAGAGAAAAAATTAAAAATGAAAATTTACATGATAGTTCAAGATTTTAAAAAGAGAAAAGATATCCTAAATATTGTCATAAAAAAAATTAGAGGATTCTGTGACAATGATCCAAAGAGATTTTGGGATAAATGTAAGTATATTGTTTCTCTTGATCTAAAACCTGATATTGATCATACCAGAGGTATCATGTCTAATACTATTCCATTTTCCCCCTCTCAATTTAAAATGGGAGAAAAAGATATCAAATAGTTACTACATAAAGGACTGATACAAAAAAGTCACAATGAATGGACTCCTCCTGCATTTTATGATAACAAGCATTTAGAATAAAAAAGAGGGAAAATGAGATTGGTAATAAATTTAAAAAATCTCAATGATTGGATTATACATGTTAGGCATCCAATTCCCAACAAGACTGTGCTTATCAATAAATTAAAGGAATATTGTATATTCTCTAAATTTGATTTTAAAAGCGGATTTTGTAAAATTACAATAGAACCTACAGATACTTATAAGACTGATTTTAATGAAGGTAGTTTTCTCACCTCATAAATAAGAAGGGCAGGCTAAAAGCATGTTGACTTAGAAATAATTTATCAAAGACATGAAGATGATAGATTGTTATGATGCATTAGTAGTGAAGAAAAAAGACTCAAAAGTGGTGTGAATACCAACAAAAATAGTAATAATGTTAAAAGAATATGCAGATATTATACTTGATGAGATACCATATGGTTAACCACCAAAGAGATATATTCAACATCATATTTATTTGATTCTAGGATCATCTCTACCCAATCAAGCAGCTTATAGGATGAGTCCAATATAACTTGTAGAATTAAATAAACAAGTTAATGAATTAGAGAGAAATGGTGTAGTAAGGGAGATCATGGGTCCTTTATAACACAAGCATTGCTAACTCTATATAAATATGGAGGGTGGAGGATGCATGTGGATAGTAAAGAAATTAATAAAATTATAATCAAGTATATATTTTGAATTCCTCATTTAGATGATGATGAGCCCCAAAAATGTTTTATTCTTGTTCTCATCTATCACACTTATTGCAATGCTTTTGAACACTTTTCCATATTGCTCCTTCCTTAATATTACCATGAATCTATGAATAGCACTAAGTTTCCATACTCTTTTAAACAGTTAGAATTATGTATTGGAATTAAATATATGATGGTTATTTTTTGCTTTAGGATATTATTTTTATAATGTGTTTTAAGGATGTTTTGGAGAAATAGGTATATAGCACAAAACATCCTGTAGCAAAGGAATCTCATTACATAGACCATCTTTTAGTCATTACATGACCAAAGCTATGGATGAATAGATTTTAATTTTCTTCCAACCGACTTGTAGAAACAACTGTAACCTCTATAAAACCCAATAATGAAGCGATTGAAGCATGAAATGGTTTTGCTTATCCTACAACAATGTTACAAATTCACATGAAAGATGCCTTTAACAAAAGGAGATAATTTTGATTATCTTAAGTCAAATGTATCTTAGATTAGAATATATATATATATATATATATATATATATATATATATATATAATAATACAATCTCCTCTATAGTATATATATATATATATATGTAGCAGCAGAGTTGAGATATAGTAGATATTGATTAGAGATTATCATAAATACATTTTGTCAAGCAATTGTTATTGTAATTTCTTACAAAAATTCGTTGTTGCATTTTTTATTAATATGAACAAGAATTTATAAGTTCAATTAAGTTTTTTGAGAGGAAGGATTGAAGCTAAAAGATAGAAAGAGGAAGGGCCCCCTTTGGAAGCCTTACAGCAACAATCCTACTCATTTAATAACTAAGCATTTTATTTGATTTCTTTATGCATTATGTGTTTTATTTTTGAATTATGTGATTCACATTCTTGATTATATTTAAATAAGCTTCTAATGCATAAGAATTTATTTTACAAATATTTTATTTATATTTAATTTCCAATATTTTATTTACTGCACTTCAACATCTTAGATAACAATTAGCAGAAGGTCAAATTAGAAGATCGAGTGTGCATATATAGTGACATCATCCTATCAAGTCTACATCCTTGGATTGACATTTAAATGACATATAAGGTACAAGTCCATGGTAAATCTTTTTTTTTTTCATTTTTTTATCAAGAGAAGTATATATGATTATGAATTGACTCCTAATCATTTTTGGTATCATTGTTGGGGAAGGGTGTCACACACTTTTAATCTTCAATATTGATAGCAATTAATTTTGGATGTTTATTATTTTTATTTCCAAATATTGTTTCTCTTTAGATTAAATATTTATTGATTTATATTTTAAATTTCCTTTTTGAAAGTAGGATAGTGTAAATTTTCAAAAAAACCCATATTAGTAACCCTATGCAAGCAGGGTGGGAAAAAAGTTTTAAAAAAAAGTGGTTGACGTATGTAAATCAAAAGGGACTATACAAGAAGATTTTTCCCTAAAATCATTACTTCAAGATTGAAAATTCATCTTGCATTAACTAAGGAACACGAAGGATTTATTGAAGATCACTCCCAATTATCAATAGAAGAGGTAGAGAAAGAAGAGTTTTTAGCTGCACTGGTAGCACAAGCTGGAGACCTTGAGGAGGTTTATATCCATGGAAGAGACCCGCATGTATTACCTTTTATAATTCCTACCTTATTACCTCATACTTAGGAATCTAAAATTTTCCTCCCTCTGTTGCTCAAATCTATTGATGAGGTATTCAAAGCTATTCTTGCTCCGAAAAAAACAACAGGCCAATAGAATTTTCTAATTTATAGAGTCTCTTTGTTGAGACACTAGTTGAATCTTTTGAAATATCCACACCATCCCCATCATATAAGAATCCATACATTCTTGGGGAAATAAATAAAGTATCCATCTTATACACCTTAGGAAATAAAATAATTAATAGGATTTTTTAGCGGTGGGTAGCAACAATCTCCTGTCTACCAACACAAATAGTATTCATAAGGGATCACTAAGAAGAAAACACTACCAATGAATCTGCTACTTTCAAAATTTCTATCTTTAATATTGATGCAAATGCACCCATGAATAATATCCCTCATTCTTCCCTCTCTAATTTAAAGGAAAATCATGTGAGGATCCAAACACAATTCATTTTGAGTCTGACATCTTATGCCATAGCTATGATTATAATCAAGATACTTAGAAACTTGATTTTTTTCCAACAACACTCAAAGATGCAACACTTACATGGTTCATGTGACTTTCAAAGGATGTTATTTCCACTTGGAAAGAAATGAAGGAGAAGTTCCTAATGAAATATCTACACTATTGCAAAGGAAGGAACTACAAGAGAGATGAAATATTATGAATGACACAAGATGATGATGATTCATTGAAAGAGTATATGGAAATATTTTTGTTCAACTTGAAAAAATCCAAGCAGACTACAATAGACAAAGATTTACTCAAGATGATATTCCTAAAGGGAATCTAAGATGATTGTCTAAAGGCACTAGATCTAATGTTTGGTGGTGATGTTTCTACACTGCCATTTGATGAACTATTAGTTCTATGTACGAACTACTCCAGATCAACCATGAAAAAAGTAGGGGTAGAACCCTTCTGGGAGCATCTATTGTAGGACTATCTAAAGGTGAATTTACTAACCTACTCTAGGATATGAAGCAGGACATTATAAACCACATAGCTACTCAGTTTGATACATTACATACATATAGGAAGCAAGAATAAACTAAGAAAGCCTTCATTACCTACTACCCTAAATGCATAAATAAGAAGGAAGCTTGCACATGCCATTTAATGAAAGCTCAAGTAGCTAATATAACCATGGAGAATCATGAGATGGTGGAGCTGCATGTCATAAGAGAAGATGAGAATCAAATTTTTTTTGGCTCAATGGAAACCATGGGTACAAAGACTAGGTATGACATCAAACTCTATGTTTCTAAATTCTCAATTCTTAAATAATCCTCAATATGGCTCTTGTATGAATATACCCAATCAAAATTGGTCCCAAATAAATTGGTAGCTACTCCTAAGTCAATTATGGATGTAATAAAATACATAACAACCTCAACTTGGGAAATTTTAAAACCAATAATGATTTTATCCTTCTAATCCATGGCAAAAACAATGGAGAGGTAATCAAGGCTTTCCCTAGAAAATACAACAACAATATGCCATAATGCCAAACAGTCAGCAACCTACTTGAGCCACTCAATTACCCACCCAACCCATCCTCAATCTTGCCAATAAGTTAGTTCAACCAACACAAACCACTAAAATAATGCAATATCCCACATACACCTTGCATATTAATCAATTTCAACTTCACTTAGGTCATGTTCTACCATAACCGACCTCACCCATAACCACATAACACTTTAAACCATATCCACTCCATACTAATTCACAACCACCTATGACCAATTCTAAGGCAAGTCCATCAAAAAATAAAAAAGAATCTAACAATCCTCCTCTTCTAGATACATTACACATATCACGTCCTAAATTTAATCTTGAATTTGATATTTTAGGAAAACATAAGAATGTGTGCATGAAAATCCCACTATTTCAAGAAATAAACGATGTTTCTATCTATAATAAAGTTGCTAGAGAGCCATGTTTGAAAAAATTGGGAAGAAAAAAGAAGGATCCTAAAACAATCTAGGTCATTAGCCAACTATCAGATATTATGTTAGGAAACATAGTTCTCCCAAAATATTTTGATCAAAAAAGTCTTGTAGTTAATGTTAGCATCCGTGGCTAACCCATATCCAATACTTTAGTTGATATGGGTGTAACCATCAATGTGATGACCATAAAGACCATGAAACATATAAAACTTACCATCCTCCATCCAACACCCATTGTCCTTCAAATGGCTAACAGATCAAATGTTAAACTTGAAGGGATTGTTGAGGACCTTGTTATCACTTTGGACTCCTAGATATATCTAGCAGAATTTATTGCCTTGCATCTAAAGAAAAATTTAGGGGGTTATCCTCTCATCCTTGGTCTCCCATTGTTGGCCACCGTTGATGCTTTTATTGGCTATAGGTTAGGAAAAATGCTAATTTACAATGAAAATGACACCAATAAATTGGTTTTGTATCCATCAGCTTAGCCTTCCCAAAATTATGGACTTGTTGTCCCCAAAATTGGCTAGTCATTTTTGTAGTCAACATACTATCTATTTTGGTCCTACATGCCAAAAAATGGTTTCCTTCCTTCTCAAAAATGTTCTAAGTAGTCAAGTTATCCAATTACCCAAGTCTTTTCGGCAAAAGGAAATCTCTCATTTTAAAAGTGTTTTTCAGTTGAAAAAATGAACAAGGAACAATTCAAAAGACTTGAAGGCATCTCTTAAATAATTGATAAAGATGGTTCAATGACATATGGTTCAATGGCAGGGTTTAATGATTTGAAATGAATGCCACCAAACCATTGAACTCCACTTCAAAATAGTTCTCAAAATGTTTCAAAGGTTCAAAATGGTTGAAAGGTTCAAAACAGTTCAAAGGTTCAAAATGGTTCTAGCGAAAGGTTCAAGCTATTGATTCAATTATACATTGAATTGAATTCATAAGAAGACTGGGTGAACGTGAATCTTTTAAAAACATAAAATAGTGAGTCATCGAACCGTTAACCCATTGAACCATTAAACCGGTGAACTCTAAAAAGATGGTTCAAGGTTCAAAATGGTTCAAGTGACTAGTGATGTCCCCATAGACGTCAAATTTAGGATAATGGAATAACTGTTGATTTTCAAATAACATAGACCTGAGGACAAATTTAGTGATTCACTGAGAAAGGAGTTGAAGAAGCCAGCAGAAGGTGAAAAGATAGCCCTAAGAACTCGAATCACTAGGAAGAGACAAAATATAGCAAGCAAATAAGGAATCAAATAGAGAATCTAGAAGCATCAGCAGAAGAGTTATTCTAGTGGGTGGAAAAGTCCACCAGGTGGATATTAGAGAGTGTAAGCATTCAATGGCATAGCCTATTTTCATTCATTTGAGTAAAGACGAGTGGACAATCATGTAAGTATCATAAAGAGGCACGGCCTATTTTTCTTCGTTTGAGTAAAGACGAGTGGACAGTCATGTAAGTATCATAAAGAGGAGTGGCCTTGCCTTTTAGAGGATCAGGCAGCCCATGCTTTAAATAAGACATTTGATATGATTTAAATACCAAAGTCAGTACTGGTAATCTGCTCTAGCATGGCCCCTACACAAAACTTCTTCTTTCCAATGCATTCGATGCAGCATGGACCATTTTGTGAAAACAAGCCCCAAGTCTTTCTTTGGATGCTATATATTGTAATTTCTCATTTTGAATGAGAGAGATCTCTCAGTTATTAGAAGCAAAACTCTACCCAAATTGAAAGGCATTTTTGAGACTTTGAGCTCAAATTTTTAATCATATTTTATCAGGTGAATGAGAAAGTAAGTGAACTTTCAAACTTTGTGTTGAAATAACTTGTGTTATGTAGGAAATTGTTCTTATGTCTTTTTCCTAAATATAGTCTTATTTGTTTGAATAAATAAGTAGATCAAGTGAGAATAATCTGGAAGATGTCTTGAAGTTGATTATGGAGACTTTGTGCTAAAATAATTGTCTTTAGCTTGTGTGTTTTATGTGTCAACACAAAAGATATTGTAAAGGCTTTGAACTACTTTTATCCTTTATGATCATATACTCTATTGTAGTTTGTGGTGAAGACTTTGGGCTACACTTCATTTTACTATGGTATCAGTCCTTAATTAGTAAGAGAATCAATGAAAGACTTTGTGCTTTTATGGGTTTATTGTGGATCCAGTTATTACCCAGGAAGTTTTCCTTTTGTTTTATGAACATCATTTCTAAAAAAAGAGAAATGGATTTAGCTATTACACACGAGTTTTCCTCTATTTTGTGAACATCATTTCTAAAAAAAGAGAAATGGATGGTGTGATTCTAGCCCCCAATTAGTATTTAGTATAAGTCTAGTTTATAATAGTTTATAGGGAGCCTCCCCTTGCTAAGAGGAGAGATTTATCTCATTATGTTTTGGCTAATATAACAATTTTGTCTTCAGTTAGTTGATGACAAACTATTCACCCAACAGGACCAATACCTTAGATTGATGACTTGAGGAAGCTATCTCCTTGTAAACTCTCTGTATAATTGAATGTATCCCAGTTATATAGGCCCAAGAAGAAGACACTATCCTTACTGATATCCTACAAAAAACCTATCAATAAGATCCTATAGATACCAACTTTCTAAAATGTACACCGTGTCCTCTTTAGAATACCGTTCCTGAAAATGATTTTGCTGAAATTGTAAGAGACATTTTGACATTCCATCAATTACTCTCCCATTAATGTAGTTATGCTCCTTCAATCACCAATGTATAAACCATGATTTTTTGATAAAACAAGTAAGCATCCTACCAAACAAACCTTTCAACATCAACACCTCCTTAATACCCTGGTAATAAATTTAATTACATATAATGCTAAGAAAGTACATAACAACATTTGCCTAAGATTACCATGACAAGAGAGGAATACCCCCATATTTATGCATTCATAAAATTTATATTAAATAAGAATGAAAACCTATTCACCAACACCAATGATGAATGAATCCTGTAGTTAAAGATATTATCAAAACTTAGTTGTAAAAACTCTTGGTTGCAAGATTTTTTTATCTTACTTCAGATATCCAGTGGGTTTCTCAGTTGGTCATTGTCCCTAAGAAAGAGGTAAAATGGCATATTTGTATTGAATACTGAGAATTAAATGCATCTACCAGGAAGAATAACTTTCTCCTTATATTTATTGATCAAGTGTTGGATACATTAGTAGGAAAAAGGTACTTTTCCTTCCTAGATGGATATAGTGGTTATAATCAGATACAAATTGATCCACAAGATCTATATAAAACCATGTTTACTTTTCCTTGGGTAACCTATGCCTATGATTTTTTTCCATTTGGTCTTTGAAATTCCCTAGCTACTTTTTAAAGGGATGTTTTCAACATATTTTTTGATCTCTCCCATGATTGTGTTGAAATATACATGGATGATTTCACTATCTATGGGAAGATATTCAAAGATACAATCATTAAACTGAAGAAATTTCTTCAATGTTGTTAGGACCACTAATTATCTTTGAGAAATGAAAAGGGTTACATGCTTATGACTAAACGAATTGTGTTGGGGCATCACATATCACCTGTTGAAATTCATGTTGACCCAACAAAGATAAATATCATTAAAGATATACCCACACCAAAGAAGTAGAAAGACGTTAGAGTTTTTTTAAGACATGTTGGTTATTATATATGATTCATCAAATATTTTAGTAGAATTTCCACCCCATTGTTTGGCATGCATACTAAGGATGCTAAATTTACATGGACAAGTGATTGTCAAAATGCTTTTCAACAATTCAAATACCTTCTCACAAAAAATCCTTTTATGAGAGGACCTAACTGAAATAATCCTTTTCACATCTACACAAATGTATATGACACAAATTTAAGAGTTATCTTAGGCCAAGAAGATGAATCCCTAAGTTATGCAATCTATTTTATCAATAAAAATATTCAAGGGGTTGAACTCAACTACACTATAACAAGGAAATAATTTATCTCCATTGTCTATGCCATCAATAAATTTCAATACTAAATTATAGGTTACCAAGTATTCATCTACATAGATCATGAAACAATAAGGTATGTAATGAACAAACCTATTGTAACATGTAGGATAATTCATTGGTTATTTTTAATATAGGATTTTGATATTATCATTATGAATAGACCAGGAAAGGATAATGTAGTAGCAGATTTTCTATCTCAGTTTCAAAATAATGAGCATAATCTTAATGTTGATGATTCTTTTTCTAATGAACATTTATTTGCTATAACAATTCATTCTCCTTAGTTTCTAGATATTGCTAACTATCTTGTTGTAGGATCACTACCATAACATTTATCAACTAGGGACAAACAACATCTGATCTAAAAGAGTAGATATTTTTCTTGGACTGTAGGATATATATTTATCACTAGACTAGATTCAGTTATGAGATGTACTTGAGAAGATCAAGCTAATGACATTCTCAAAGCTTTCCATGATGAAACCTTTAGGGGTCATTTTGTTGACAAACAGACTACCAATAAATTACTTACTATCAAATATTATTATCCTTATTTTCATATGGATGCCATGATGTACACCTATAGATGTGATCAATGCCAGCATATGCGAAAATCCACTCACTTTGATGAAATGCCATTACAACCAAAATTGGTTCTAAAACCCTTTGAAAAATGGGGACTAGATTTTGTAGGTCCCATTGATCCTAAATCCAAAAATAATGAATACATACTTGTATGCATTGATTATGTCACAAAATGGATAGAGGTCAAATCCTTAACCCACACTTGAGGTGAGAAAGTATTTGAGTTCTTGTATGAGTAAATTTTCACCCATTATGGAGTACCAAGATAAATAGTCATAGACCAAGGCCCATAATTCATATCAGACCTCACAACTACCTTGGTCAAAGAATACGAAATCAAACATAAAAATTCTACCCTTTACCATCCTCAATTAAATGGTCAAGTGGAAGTGACAAAAAGAGAATTGGAAAATATCCTCAGTAATATTGTCATCTTGTATAGAAAATATTGGTCAACTCATCTTCTAGAAGTAGTCTAGGCTTATAGAATCACTTGGAAAACCACAATTCGTTTCACTCTATATGATCTATTTTATGGTAAAAATCTCATTTTTTCCATTGAGTTTGAACATAAAACATTAAGGACAACACTTAATTTGAGCTTAGATATTTCTCAAGCTCAACAAGATAAGATCATATAACTAAATGCACTTGATGAACTAAGAAAGGAAACATTTCGTCACACTAAAATAGTGCAAAGACAACATGTGGGTGGCATGATAAGAACATCAAAACTAATAATTTCTAATCTAGTGACTAGGCACTTCTTTTTTACTATAAATACAAAGATCATAAAGGAAAGCTATAGTTTATATGTCTTGGGCCTTATGAGATCGATCAAGTTTTTGACAATGGAGTTGTAAAACTCATGACCATTGACTTTGTTTGGTTTTAACTTCTAATTAATATCCATAGGATCATGCTATATAAGAAACTATTTTCCAAGAAAAATCTCACTCACCAACTTCTAGAAGAACAACATCCATCTCTTTTTAATGAAACAAATTAACCTATTCCTATATCTGAAGGGTATTTCTATCAACCATTCTCTAATATTTTTCAAGAGTAATAAAGCTTTCTACAACCAAGAAAAAGTCATTCATAATGAATTCGTTCCAGATGAATAAAATCCTACCTCCTGGATTCTTGTGATTCTAATTGAGTTTGGACCATAAAATCTTTTTAAAAAATCAAAAAATTCAGCAATGAAAACCTTTTGGAATTACGTGTGGATGTTGTCTAAGAAAACTAGGTCACTAGTTGATCGACATTCATTAAAAAAATAAATAAATAATAAAGAATAGAGAGAGAGAAGACACTATTGTAATAAAACTTTTTATTTTCAATAGTTTTTTCTTGTAGATTCATTCCCTTGTGTTAAGCACAGGATATACTGAGGGGGGTGAATCAGTATATCATATATCTTATAAATATTTTACTTAATCAAACTCCACTTAACCATACATTAAATATATGCAATAAAATTGAAACAATAATATGCACCACATAAGAGAGAGACACTATATTTTTAAATGGAAACCCAATGTGAGAAAAACCACAGAGAATAATCTCAAGTATATGAATGATTACTAACTCAAATTACAAATTTCAGCACCAACTTGTAGGAGCACCAACCCCTTTATCAAGAACCAACACAATAACTATTTTTGAGCACCAACCCACAAGAGCACCAACCCTTCTTATCTATCAAACAGAACTATCTCTCAATGTTGCTTTCTCAACAAATGATAGAACTCTATAATATCTCTTTCTATTCTCTCTTCTTTTCTTATATAAAACAATTACAAACCATGCACTCTCTTGCATATTAAAAATGGCTTCTCAAGTCTTTATTTATAGCTATCCAAATGACCTTTGGCATTCACCCTTTGTGACCATTCACTCCTCATGGAAAAGGGTGCCAAACATGCATGACCCTTCCAGTCCTTTCATTTGAAAAGTCACATGGTGAAACTTCATGAGAAAATGCATCCTTTCCCCTTTTGTAATTATCTTGGTGACCTTTCAAACTCCTAAAGGTGACTCTTCATGGAAAAATATGCCTTGCCTCTTTTGTCTTCACTTGGTAACTCTTCAAATTCCTCAAAGTGACCCTTCATGGGAAAATGCATCCTTTTTGTCTTTTATCTTTTCCTCATGACTATTTGACTTCCTCATGGGCCCTCTTTTTGACTTTGTGCAACCAAAAATATATTCATTATTATTAAATAAATATCAACACATTTAGCCAAAATATAAAAATTAAAAACATCTTTATAAAATAAATGCTATGGGGCCTTTGTCACCAATAATGGTAGAACTTTGACATCAATGACAATATTTCCAACAATCTCCCCCTTTGTCATTGATGGAAACATCAAACTAAAACTACCACATCTTGAAACCTATACTGTACATCCCAACTTGCACATACTACCTTTGTCATTGATGGAAACCTCAAACTAAAACTACCACGTCCTAAAACTTGTATTGCACATGTCAACCTACATATACTGCCATCTAAAAACATATAGTAACTCCCCCTTATTCTAGTGTCATGTACCTATTTTTGTACCTTTTTTAATACTTATTATTTTTCTTCTCCCCCTTTGACATCAATGGCAAAGGGTCTATCCTAGAGTTAACACTTAGCTCCCCCTCAATTGATGTTTTTCCTCAATGGTAGGAAGTAATAAAAATTACTCCCAACTTATCCCATAGATACTCAAATGTTTCTTTTGTAGTACCTTTTTAAAAATATCTACAATGTATTCTATAGTAATGATATATTCCATTTTAACCTATTGATCTACCACTTGCTCTTTCAAAAAGTAATATCTAATAGGAATATGTTTTGTTCTTGAATGCATCACTATATTCTTAAAAATATTAATAGCACTTGTGTTATCATAAAAAATAGAAATAATTTCATTATATTTTACCTTGATGTCTTCTAAATTTTTCTTCATCCAAAGCACTTGATTACAACACAACACCACTGCAATATATTTTTCTTCCACTATATAAAGTGATACTGAGTTCTACTTCTTGCTTAGTCAAGATACAAAGTTGTCACTGAGAAAGAAAGCTCCCCTACTTGTACTCTTTCTATCATCCAAACAACCTACCCAATCTGAATCTGTATAAGCAACCAAAGTGAAATATCTACCTATGGGATACCACAATCCATTATCTAATGTCCCATTGACATATCTGAATATTCTTTTCACCAACTGAATATGACTCTCCTTGAGAGCTAACTAATATCTTGCAACCATGCCTACTACATGCATGATGTCTGGCCTTGATGTTGTCAAATATAAAATATTACCAAACATAGATCTATACAAAGATTGATCTATAATAGGTGAATATTTATCCTTACATTGTTTTCTTTACCCATTGGTGTGCCAACTAGTGCATAATCCTCAAAACCAAATTTTTTTAACGTCTTTTTGGCATATTTATTTTGAGATATGAAAATTCTTTTTTCTGGTTGAAATATTTGCAACCCTACGAAAATGCCAATTCTCCAAGCATATACATATCAAATTCTTTTTGCATATTATCATAAAAAAATTGTTATATTTTCTATGTTTCCTCCAAATATTATGTCATCAACATATACCACAAAAATCAATTAATTCTCACCTTCTATTTTGATGTAGAGATTACTGTCAGCAAAACCTCTCTTGAAAACTTGAACTTACAAGTACTTATCAAGTCTTGCATACCAAGATCTAGGAGCTTGTTTTAATCCATATAGTGATTTATTCAATCTACATATATGGATACTATCATTTGAGAGAATAAATCCCTCAAGTTTCTCAATATAAGCCTCCTCTTCTATATTCCCATTTAGGAAGGCAAACTTGAAATCCATCTAAAACACTTTGAAATTCTTAAACACTGCATATGCAAGAAACATTCTAATAGCCTCTAGCCTTACCATTGGTGCAAAAGTTTTTTTAAAAATCTATACCCTCAATTTGATCATATCCTATACATACTAGCCTTGATTTATTTTTGGTAACTTCACCATCTTCAATCAACTTATTTCTATATACCCATTTTGTTCCTATCACATTTTTATCTTTTGGTCTAGGCACTAATTCTCAAGTATCATTCTTTTCTATCTTATTTAATTATTCATACATTGATTTAACCCAATGCTCATCATGTCTATCTTCTAAAAAGGTTTTAGGCTGAATTTTGGATAACAAATAAAAATTAACTTGTGAAGATTCACTTACCATCATCCTTCTGGTGTGAACTCTTTTATTTATGTTCTTGATAATGTCACTCTTATTATGATTTTTATGAAAATATTTAGATGGGGTCTTGGTGTCCTTTTACTCCTTCTCATCCTCATCTAATTCTTCAAAATATTCTTCTTCAATAATTTTATGAGTGTCTACTACATCACTAGCTCTTTGTCCTACATCTTCATCTATCCTGATACTTACACTTTTAACAATTTTCTTGGTTATTTTGTTATAACATTTATAAGATTTATTTTTGCTATAATATCTAAGAAATATACCTTCATCTATTCTAAATTCAAACTTACCCAAATTTTCATCAATTCTCTTTATGAAGCATCTACTACCAAAAACTCTAAAGCAATCAATTGTAGCTAGTTTATCTTTTCATAGCTCATAAGGAGTCTTGTCACTGTTGACTCTCAACAACGCTCTATTTTTAATATGCACTATTGTACCTATTACCTCTCTCAAATATTTATCTGGTATCTTGGATTCATTTAGAATTATCCTTGCCATCTCCTAAATTATTCTATTTTTTTGCTTAACTACTCCATTTTTCTACAGAGTTTTGGTTACTAAATAATGTCTCTTTATCCCATGGTCTTCACAATACTCAATAAACTCATCTGACATGAATTCTCCTCCTCGATCTGATCTCAAGCACTTAATCTTCAAATCAGTTTCATTTTCAACAAAAGCCTTGAATGTTTTAAAGCAATTGAAATCTTATAATTTTTTCTTCAAAAACATCACCCAAGTCATACGTGTAAAATCATCAATAAGCAACATTAAATATTTCTTACCTTGAGTAATTTGAGTTTGCATAGGTCAACACAAATCAATGTGAACAAGCTCTAACATCTAAGTGGTCTAGTATTATTTTGTTTTGAACCATCTTCTGACCTAGTTCCCATGTTGACATGGTTCACAAAGCATGTTGGAGGGCTTTGTAATCTTTGAAAGATCTCTAACTACTTGCTTCTTACTAATGTTGACAAGATTGTTAAAATTTATGTGTCCCATTCTCCTGGACCATAGCCAGTTTTCCTCAACCTAACTCAAACAACATTTTTGACCTTTGATATCTAATATCATATATAAATTATTGCTTGTCCTCTGAGCATCTACAATCAACACATTTGAATATTTTTTCCTAATATCAAAACCTTTTACATAAAAATTTAGTGTGTCCCTGATTACACATTTGACTTAAACGCAATAGATTATGCTTAAGACCTTCTACATATAGAACATTTTCAGTCTTAGTTTTACCAATATCCAAACTTAATGTACTTTTTTCAACTATTCTGGTAGTGGTATTATCTTCAAATTTCACTATGTCACCATTGATATTCTTTAGAGTTATGAACTTGATCTTGTCTCTTATCATGTGCCTCAAACATCCACTATCAATGAACCATGGATTTTTTTCATTTATTACATGGAAAGCTATCTAGACTAACATAGACTTTTTAGGTTGTTTCTTCTACCATGAACCTCTTTGAACTTTATTCTTGATGAATGGAGCCTTGAATGTTAGGTCCTTATTAAATAACTCAAAAATGCTTCTATAATACTGGGCTATGTGTTTAAAATTATTTCACTTATAGCATATTATGGCCTCTTCATCAAATATAAATAGAGCAGCAAAAGAGTTGTGGCTTCTACTTGACTTTGCATGAGTTTCCTTCTCCTTGTTTTTGAAATTATTAGCTCTTTTCTGACATTCTATTTTCTTATGACCATAACCAGTAAAATAAAAACAATAACCATGAAAATATAACTTGTTCTAATTTGTGTATCTTCAAGCTGATTATCTTTTGTAGCTTTGTTCCTCCTAGCCTTCTTTGTTTAATCTATCATCTGCATTCTTAACTTTTTCCCCTTTTATTTCTTCTTTTGTAATAGATTCAACATAACTCTTTTTATTTTAAAATATGATGCTTGTCTTATGTGATATTGACTTTTGAATTTCTAATATCTTATTCAACATATTAGTGATATTCTTAAATTTTGAATCATTGGCTACTTTATCTTTGACTGATTTATTTGTTTTCTCAAGATTTTATTTTAAAGAGGTAATTTCAAAAATGTACCTTTTACATTCTTCACTTACTTTTTGCAATTGAGTTGTTAGATCTTTTTCAATATTTTTGGCTTCTTCAATGTGTGCTTGTAGATCTTCAATTATTTCCTTTGACTCCTTTTCATTTTTCTCAATCTGAAGATTCAATCTTCGATTCTTCTGCGCAACAAATTTTAATTCTTCTAAGGCAAAAATGATTTATCCTTCTAGATTCACCTCAACTTCATTATGTTCTTTTTTATCATCTATACTTTTGCTTACAGAGGCATCTTCATGTATGGTCATGAATATAATCTCTTCTTCATCTAAGTCACTAACTCCACTATCTTTAGTTGAGCTAAGATCTTTAGAATATAAACTCTTCTTCTTGAATCCCTTCTTGAATTTGCCTTTGAATTTCTTCTTGTATGTATGGTTGAGCTAAGATATTTAGACTATAAACTCTTCTTCTTGAATTTGCCTTTGAATTTCTTCTTGTATGTAGACTTTCCTTCTTCATTGTCACCATTATTCTTTTTTGGGTACTTAGCTAGAAAGTGTCCAATCTTACCATATTTAAAACATTTAAATAGAAATTTTCCTTGATATTTACCTATGCCTTTTTTTGGCTTGTGGATGAATAGAGCTCCATTTTCATCTTCCTTATCACTAGAGTTGTCACTTGATTATTGAATTTTAACCTTGTCTTTCTTTGATGTCTTAAAAGTAGCTTCACTCTTTGATGTTTTCTCTTATTTGATCCACATCTCATATACCATAATAATACCATGTAGTTCATCCATTTTTATCTTGGCTAGATTCTTCATCTCCTTGATTGCCAAAACCCTTGCATCATATCTCATTAGTAGAGATCTCAAAACCTTTTCTACCACCACTAATTCTTCTAAATTTTTTCCAATGCCTTAATTTTGATTAAATATTTGATCAACCCATAAAATATAACTCGCTATGTTTTCTTCCTCTTCCATCTTCAAACTCTCAAACTATCGTCTAAAAGTCTGGAGCTTAGCTTGCTGAACCTTTCCATCACCTTTGTGAATATTATCAAGATTTACCCAAGTCCCATGAGTAGATTTACATTTCATAACTTTACAAAAAATTGATTCACATAAACCACATAAAATATCATTTAAAGTTTAGCATTATTTTCACTTGCTTTCTTTTCTACTGGAGTAGTTACAAGTGTATGTGGCTCTTTGTATTCCTCCACCACTACTTGCCAAATGTCTAATCCAAGGGACATCAAATAAGTCATTATCCTTATGATCCAAAATTCATAATTTTTCCCATCAAATAAAGGTGATTTATTTGTATAAAAACCTTCATGTGATCCATCCATCATGCTTTCCCCAATCTACCTTCAATCTGTTAAACTCTTTCTAAAAGAACTTGCTCTAATACCAATTGTTAAGAATGGGATATAGTAAGAGGGGGTGAATCAGTATATCATATATCTTATAAATATTTTGCTTAATAAAACTCCACTTAACCATACATTCAATATATTCAATAAAACTAAAACAATAACATGCACCACATGAGAGAGAGAGAGAGAGAGAGAGAGAGAGAGAGAGAGAGAGAGAGAGAGAGAGCAGATTTTTATGTGAAAATCCAATGTGGAAAAAACCATAGAGAATAATCTCAAGTATATGAATGAGCACCAACTCAAATTACAAAGTTCACAAGCACCAACTTGGAGGAGGACCAACCCATTGTTTGAGTACCAAAACAATAACTATTTGTGAGCACCAACCCACAGGATCACCAACCCCTTGCAAAGATTTGTGAGCACTAACCCATAGGAGAACGAACCCCTCTTGTGTATAAAACACAACTATCTCTCAATGTTTCTTTCTCAATAAATGATAGAACTCTATAATATCTCTTTCTATTCTCTCCTTTTTTCTTATACAAAACAATTACAAACCATGCACTCTCTTGCATATTACAAATGGCTTCTCAAGCCTTTATTTATAGATTTCCAAATGACTTTTGACATGGACCCTTTATGACCATTCACTCCACATGGAAAATGGAACCAAACTTACATGACCCTTCGAGTCCTTTCATTTGAAAATTCACATGGTGACCCTTCATGAGAAAATACATCTTTTCCCTTTTTGTCTTTATCTTTATGACCTTTCGAATTCCTTAAGGTGACTCTTCATGGAAAAATGGACCCTTCCTCTTTTGTCTTCACTTGGTGACCATTTGAATTCCTCAAGGTGACCCTTCACGAGAAAATTCATCCTTTCCCTCTTTTGTCTTTTCCTCATGACTCTTTGAATTATTCATGGGCCCTCTTTTTAACTTTATACAACCAAAAATATATTTGTTAATATTAAATAAATATCAAAAACATTTATCCAAAATATGAACATTAAAAACACCTTTAGACAATAAATGCTATGGGGACTTTGTCACTGACAATGCTAGACCTTTGACATCAATGACAATATTTCCTACACCTTAGAGTAGAAATATATTTTTCTTCTTGCTACAAGATGAAAAACTTGTTTCTATAGGATAAACTTGTTACTGTAGGATAAAAATTATTGCTGGATGATAAAAAATTATGGCTAAAGGAACTATTTCTTGCTACAGGATGTATTCCTATCATTCCATCCTACATTCCATTCTCATGAAGTTTTTTTCTCCCAATCATATGACAACACACACTAGACCGCCACTTTGAATCATCATTTGCACATTAATGGAAGGAGTCCCTCTAAGTAACAAGGTAATTATTTCAAAAAAGTCATCCATGTAAACAATAATGAACTTGTGGTTAAAAAGTTTTGAAAAATGGTTTTTTCCCACCTTATAGGGCCCTCTAAGTGTGATCTGAGTGCTTACAGATCTAATGGAGGCTACTACCCATGGTAGTGCCTCTAGGGACCTGAATTTGATAGAGGACATTCCCTCTAATAGATGGAAGAAAGTGTTAATGGGGGAAAATATGTGTTTTACTAAAAGCATGTCGAGCCTTCCTATCAAAAATGATTCCACTTAATGTATGGCCCTGACTATCCCGAATGATCTAGTTGAGGAAATCATGGTGACTATGGACCTTATGTTGGTAGGTAAGTTTTTCTCCTTCCTTCCTAATATTGAGATGGTTAGGAAATGGGTAATGTCTCAGTGGAGAATTAAAGGTAGTGTCTCGATCACTGCTATGGCAAGAGGCTTATTCATATTTAGATTTATGAATAGGGAGGATATGATATCTATTATTGCTAGAGGACCATGGCTGTATGGTCCACATTCGATTGCCTTGTGCTCTTGGAAACTGGGATTCGACCCTAACTCAGACCTTAGCAAGTCTGCTCCTACTTGGGTAAGATTGCCAGGATTCCCATTAGAATTTTGGGATGAAAAAATATTCAAATCTATTTGCAACTCTATTGTCCAATACGTCACTATATATCATACCACTAGAATGCAATCCAGATGTGTGTATGCTCAATTGTGTGTCAATGTAGAGATTAATCATACCCTTCCCATGTCTATAGAGTTAAACTCTAAATATGGGATTTGGACTCAGCAGATCATATATGAAAATGCTACCACTTTCTATCAAATATGCAAAATAAAGGGACATATGATGTCCCAATGTAAGGTGAAGCAAATGGGGAGGAAATATGATTCCCTAGTTGAAGGTGACGATCAGTGTCACAAATCTAGAAACTTTGGCAGTTAGGGAATGGGGGTAATGCAAAAAGCACTGATAATACTAAAAGGTTAGGGAAAAGGGTGGTCAGGAGGAGGTCTCTAGTAATGGGGAAAACGCTGTCCTAGAGGAGAATAACAAGGTCTTGGACAGTGATATTCAAAAAGTTATAATAGACACATATAACTCTTTAGATCAACAGACCAATATGTCTGAGGAAGGACAAATATGTGCCCAACTAATAAATGGGGATGATGCAGAAGACAAAGTGTTAAGAAATGATCAGTTGGAACTACCTCCAAAAATAATAGATACTGAGGGAGAAAAAACCTTACTTTCAAACACAGATACTTCCCATGCTCTAGAAGTAGGTGACCAACCAGTCAATTATTTAGTGACAGGTTAATTTAAAATATATATAATTTTAAAAGTTTAATTTAATTCCTTATGTATAATTAATAAAACTCTCCCAGATTAAAACTTTCCCCTTGTTGCTGAGGTTCAGCAAAACCCTCTCCTAGGCATTTGGTTTCTTTCCTGAAATCAATTCCCTGATTAAAAAAATAAATTAATTAATTATTAAATTTTAAAAAAGGTAATTAAATGAAAATAAATTTGAAAGTAACTATGTAAAGAACTTGAAAATAAAATGTTGTTTTTCTTAAAAATCTTACATATTTTTTGTTCTTGTCTTATTCCCCACGGAAACAAATGATTTGTATCAAATCTCCATTTAAAATATGGTGTTCCATCATAAAGTTCCTTGCAGGTTATTACGTCACAACCATTAATATAGAAGAAAAAATAGTGTTTGCAGAAAAAATAATAGGTCAGAAGGCAATGGATAACAAAGTATTTTAATAATAAAGTATATGTACTTATATCAAAAAGAGCGTATTCATCATCTTTGTTTTTATGTTTAATAGGCCTATAAGTAATTCAATAAAATAAATACCTTAATTTAAATGAATCAAATATCAAACAAATTAGTAGTTAAGAAAAATACTTGTATATAAATTTCCATGTTTTATTGTAGTCCTTAATTTCCCTCATCCTTATCTATTCCCAAAACTGCACTTCTCCCTCGAATATATCCTGTACATTATTATTATTTTAACCATTATATCATTAAATAATTAAAAAAGTAATTCATTACCAATTACATATATATATATATATATATATATATATATATATATATATATATATATATATATATATATATATATATATATATATATATATATATATATATTTACTATTATATATATAAATAAATAATTAAATGATATTGAATGCAAAAACTTTAACCCTGAATACCACTAAAAATAAATTTAAAACATCTCTCATACAACATTTCAATTTAAATTATTTAGATGCTCCAACTTTAGTTTACTTTAAACTTACATTAGACATATTAAGTCGTCCACTATTTCTGTGGGAATTGAAAATCTTCTTGTTTAGAATTATATCCATTAGTCTTGGCCTTGGCAAAAGTATTGATACCTACAACAGTTTTATTTATCCAATTTTTTTTAATATCAACTTTTTAAATAAATTTAAAAGTAAACATAATTTGATAGTATTCTCTATTTTAAAATAAATATATTTACAATTATTATTTTTTTAATAATAAAAAGGGGTAAAAACTTTATTAAAGCTCAGAATAATGATTACAAAGCATCAAAGGGCAAACACCCCAGAAACCAAAGAATACCATAGAAAAACACAAACAAAAACCATCACTCCCCAATACCATTTCCATCTTCTCCTAGAATCCTCTCCAGTTTCTAGCATAACTCGTTGGGCAACTGCACCCATCCATCCACCTTCTAACCATCAATATCCTCTGATGCCCACTTTGCCAAGCAATCGGCTGCCCTGTTCCATTCCGTTGGAACGTGGGCATAAGATACTAAATCCATGAGCAAAATAATCTATAATATCTGTTGCACTATCATAGATAGTTGCCAGCTCACATCTGTAATCTTCCTCTCAAGGAGCATATTGATCAATATTTACGAGTCAGTTTCACACATCACCCTCCTCCATCCTAAAGCATAAGCTCTCTTCAATGCATATATAATAACTAATCCTTCCATCCTATTAATAGTCTGCTCACCCATATTAGCTGAGAAAATAAAAACCACTGATCCAGAGGAGTCCCTACCAATCGCTCTAATCCCAACTAGCCCTAGATTACCCCTAGAAGAACCATTAGTATTAATTTTCAGAAGACCCTCGGGAGGGGGCATCCATTTTCTGCTCCTTTGAATTTTTTGCTTCCCACATCTACCTCTCCTAATGCAAGTTGAGGCATGTGATATACCCTATGCGCTGAACTTGTCAACCATCTCCGCATCCCCCTTCTCTAGAGGCGAGATAACCTCACTCTTAGCTTCTATAGTCTCCTAGATCATTCTTATAATTCTACTCCAAACCTATTGAACTCCCAATTTTTCATCTCTAAAAATTATGTGGTTCCTTTGTAGCCAGACTTGCCACAACAGAAAAATAGGTCTAGCGTACCATGTTTCTTGCAAGAAGTGAGCTACGGAGGGTGGTTTGCCCAATATCGACCAAAAATTAGCAAGGGAGGAAGCATGCACACAATGAAACCTCCAAACATCCCACCAGGCGTGCCACAATTGGCGAGTGAAAGGGTAGCTAAAAAATAGATGTGGTGAATCCTCCTCCTCGCCTCTACACAAAATGCACCTCAAAGGACCAACAAAGCCCCTCTTCCAAATATTCTCCCAAGTCAGGCATCTGTTCTAGGCCAAAGTCTAGGTAAATAAATTACACTTTGGCCAAGAGTAACTGCTCCAAACTCTTTTCCACCAAGGAACTTCCCCCCTCTTCAAATTGCTATGTAATCAATTCCTGATATCTAGCCAATACAGTGTACTTCCCCTTTGGGTTAGGGGACCAAGCTAGCACATCACCACCCTTAAATGCACAATAATTGTGACTAGATAAGATGATGCTCAGCTCTGTGCACTCTACCTCCATTCCAAGAATCAGCCACTCTTTTAGAGCCTTCCATCTCGCTTTCAGCAACTGGCCATGAAGGAAGAGGGACTTGTAGTCGCACACCCTATTCCACCCAACTTCATTGAATCTTTGTGATAGAGCATACAGATGAGGATATTGAGTAACTATGGGGGGATAGCCATCCCAAGAGTCATGCCAAAATTGTGCCTCTATCCCAGCCTTGCAAATCTAGAATAGACCTCTCTTGGTCAGTGCAGCTCCTTTCTTGATAGTAGCTCAAATCACCGATCCACTCCCTGACAAATTGTACCTTGGGATATCTTTCAGGGGGATCCCAAAAAAATACTTATGAGATAAGATCCTAGCCCAAACATGGTCTTGTTGCTCAAACTATCTCTAATACAATTTGGCTGCCAGGGTCGTACTTGCTAACACTGACTATCATAATCCTTGACCCCTAAACCTTTTCAAGCTACAAACAACCTCCCACTTAATAAGGCTCCACTTCATCGAAGATAAGTTACCAGCCCATAAGAACTATCTTGCCAAGGAATGAAGGTCCTTGACAAAACTCACTGGTGCCACCTATAACATGCACCTATATAGAGGAAGAGCTTGAACCACTAATTGAATCAGTTGGACCCATCCAACAAAGGACAACCATCGGTGGGTCCAGTGATTCACCTTGGCTTAGAACTTATTCAAAATCACTTTCCATGATTCCTTAGACTGCCTACCTATAGATATGGGTATCCTGAGATATAATAATGGGAGGCTTCCAATTTAGAACCAGAGAATATCAGCCACTCTTAGTTGAATGGGCGGTGGGGTGTTGAAAAAAAAATGGAAGACTTGTCCTCATTAATTACCTATCCTAAGGTAGCCAGATAATCATCCAAGCCTTTACGAATATTAGATGCCTCCCTTATAGTAGCCATGCCCATAAAAGCTGCATCATCCACAAATTATAGGTGAGATAGAATAGGAAGGCCACCTCCCCATTTTTAGCCCTGAATAGCACCTACATCATTATTCCTTTTAATCAATTGTCCTAGACCTTCTGCCAATAGGAGAAATAGATAAGGGGATAAAGGGTCACCTTGACGCAAACCATGCGAGGCCCCAAGGTGATTAGAATGCTCCCCATTAACCAAGACTGAGAAAGAAGTCAAATTCACATAGCTCATGACCCAATGGATCTAGTCTTCTCCAAAACCAAAGCTAACCAAAACCTTCTGGAGAAAGGACAAATGAACCTTATCATATGCCTTGGACATGTCTAGCTTAATAAACATAGCCTTCTCCTTGGACTTGGTCATGGAATGGAAAGCCTCAGTAGCCACCACTATCCCATCCAAAATCTAATGACCCTCCCCAAAGCCACTTTGCTCCTCTAAGATCAGCATAGCCAGCCACTTTTTTAACCTTTTTGCAATCAGCTTAGATACAATTTTATAAATTACATTGCAAAGGGAAATGGGATGAAATTGACTTAAGCGATTAGCCCCCTCCCCCTTGGGAATGAGAGCCAGCAATGTAGAGTTCAGGGCTCAGAGCATTTGCTTACTATTCTGGGATTCCTGTACCACATCCAATAAGTTTAATTTGATAATTTCCTAGAATTCTTGAAAGAATTCAATTAGGAAACCATCAGGACCTAGAGCCTTCCCTTTTTGCATCATGAGAACAATCTTCTCTAGTTCCTCTAAGGCTATTGGTCTCATCAACTGCTCCTTCATATCCTGAGAAACTAAAGAGGGCATATAGGAGAGTACCTGAGCCTCTGCATCCACTTGCCCCTGCCATTCCTCTCTAAATAAGGAAGCAAAATACTGCACTACTTCATTACAGATATCCTGTGTAGAAGAGATAACCTCTTCGATGTCCGTCACCAAGGATGTTATCACATTACCGTGTTGTCTACCTCTTATCGAATTGAAGAAGAAGGTGGTGTTCTTATCCCCCTCTTGCAGCCACTCGATCCTAGCTTTCTGCTTCCAAAAGATTTCCTCTCTCAGCTCCCAATCCTCTAAAGTTTGAATAGCCTTAGTTTCCTCCCTCAGCAAGAACTCAGACATCCCCTCCTCCCTAATAGATATGGTAATGTCATTCAGCTCCATTTGGGCCTCCTTTTTCTCCTGAAAGATGTTCCCAAAGCTCAGACAATTCCACCATTTGAGCTGGTACTTAATGAATTGGAGGAGCTTAGCAAAAATATACATTGCTGTACCAGCAGCTGGCCTGCCTACTGTCCACCATTCAGCAACTCATCCAAACAAGTCTGGGTCCCTGAGCCACATGAGTTGAAACATGAAAGGCAGCTTATGAGGTAAATGAGCAAAAAAAATGGTGAGCTTAATGGGTCAGTGATCCGAGCCTCTCCAATATAAAATCTCGAAGCTCAAAGACCACAAGCCACCCACCCAAAAACAAGAGGCCATAAATTGATCAATGCATTCAGCAATACAACTGTCGCCCACCCTTCTATTGTTCCAAGTGAACCAACCATTACATGGCTTAATATCCACCAGATTGAGTGCCAAAATCTTGTCCCGAAGCAAGATGGAGGATGACTCCAATCTTGCATTACCTCCCCTTTTTTCCATTAAGTCCATAATAGCATTGAAGTCACCAACCATAATCCATGGCAGGTAAGGGAAAGCATTGTGAACTAGTTGAATATTATTCCAAACAGAAAGCTTACCTTGAAAATTTGTAGGGGCGTAGACATTCGACAGAAGAACATACTCACCTGACTCAATGCATAAGGAGATCATTGATAATGAAGATTTGAAGGTGATCCAAGACACTGATTGAAACTTATTATTTTATTATTATTATTAATATATATATATATATATATATATATATATATATATTTTTTTTTTTATATATTAATAAAAATTCTTAAAAATATAAAAAATATTTATTAACTCAGATAATTAATTAAACAAAGAAAATTTATATTATTTATTTTTACTATTTATAAATATAAATTTAATTTAATAGATAATATTTTAATATTTAATATTTAATATTTATTTTTATTAAATAATATTTTAATATTTATTTTTATTATAATATTTTTATGTAATAAAATAATTAAAATTAAATATTTTATTTAAATATATTTCATCTTTTCATATATAATAATAGAATTTTTTTTTAAAAAAACATTGAAAAATATAACATGAAAAACTTTATATTTTTTCAGGGTAAAAACTTACTCTTTCGAATTACTATCCTAGAGTAAGACTTCAACTCATAACAACAATTTTACGTTTCACAGCAAAATGAATATGAATGGGAATCACTTTCTAGGGTGTATATATATATATATATATATATATATATATATATATATATATACTTTTTTCAATGAGAATATGGCTTCCGTATCACATCTGTTTCTATTTTGTAAATTAATCTTAACTATAATATAAACAAGTGGTCTGTCAACATTGTACACTTTCTTTGAATGTAAAAAAAAAGATATATTCTAATTTAAAGGACAACACAATTATATCATGTTTCTATTTATTTATTTATTTTGGAATCTTTTGTTATAGCACTTGGGTCATCCATTTGATGTTCATGTAATTTAATTTTTTTTTAAAAGAATATTTTTATATGAATAAAATTTAATAATTTTATGATTTATTATATTTTATTTTTATATAAAAATATGTGATGAATAAGTATTATATTATATTTTGTAAAATTATTTTATATATATATATATATATATATATATATATATATATATATATATATATAACATTTAATTATGTAAATTAAATTATTAATACACTTTGTAAAACATATAATTTTTAGATTCAATAATTAAAATATAATACAAATATTTAATATTATCATAACTAAATATACATTACAATATTATTTGTTTATAATAAAAGTTTATCCAATTAAACTTGGATTTTTTCAAATAAATATACATTTTAATTATATCAATATATATAACATTTAATTATGTAAATTAAATTATTAATACACTTTGTAAAACATGTAATTTTTAGATTCAATAATTAAAATATAATACAAATATTTAATATCATCATAACTAAATATACATTACAATATTATTCGTTTATAATAAAAGTTTATCCAATTAAACTTAGATTTTTTCAAATAAATATACATTTTAATTATATCAATATACATATTCCTATCTAAAAAGATCACATGAAACCCACGACCTAAAATTATTTCTTTTTATCGGGGACATTTACTTATTTAAATCAATCATTCACATTGATCAGAGATGAGGATGATGCCTTTATTTTTATTTAATGTCATTTTCATGTTCTTTTTATAGATTACATTTATTTATATTTGATTAGGTTTATGTACCTAAGTTTGGTGTTCATGGAATGAGTGCTTAGGATCATGTTACGTGGTATAATCATGCTACTATTTAAGAATATATTGATCTCTTTACTCTTTTTCTTTTCTTTCTTCTTTTTTCTTTTTCTTTTTTCTTTTTTAAATTATGTGTATTCTATGATCTTATGAGGTTAAGATGGAAATATGGAAATAAGTTTTATCATTCTAATGATTTAATTTTGGTTTCATTTATATAAGTTTTAATTTAATATTAACTGAGTGGATTCATGAACATATTCAAAATATATAGATTTTTGAAATAAGATTTTTTATTGACTTATAATAGGATAAATAATATTTTTATTAGTGTTAAATTATTTTACATTCATATAGTTTACTACTTAGGATTGCATTTATTCTTACTCAATCAAGATGAAGGAATTGTTGGTTAAAAAAAATTAAAGATACATGTAAATCGAAAGAGTGAAAAGAAATGAAGGAAAGCATTTTGAAATATATAAACTTTATAGTTATTAATTATTATAAATATCTTAACTATATTTATTTAAAAGATGATTAGAAATATTAATAATATAACAATATTGTGAATAAGTCTGAAAGGCTCTACATGTTTACTTTTTTCTTTAGGGTTTGATTTGACTTTGTATCTTTGTACCTCATGGGTATGGTGGGTACTACCTCGGGCAGTACCTCTAGGCCCCTACCAGTGTTAGGTGTCAGAAACCCTAATATTTGGAAAAATGACTTCATAGGATAGGATGAACTTACCTCTAAGGTTCAAACTATGGTCCCTTTGTAGATGGAGACTTCAAAGGGTTCAACGCTTGTGGTTCTTGATGATTTGGTGGAAAAAATTATTGCTTCCATGGATCTTACTTTGGTGGGTAAGTTTTTTTCTTTGCACCCTAACATTTAAATGGTTAAGATGTGGGTATCTAATAGATGGTGCCTCAAGGGTCATGTAACTATCAACATAATGGCACAGGGTCTTTTCTTATTTCATTTTACTAGCAAGGAAGACATGCTGGCTATTTTAGTTAGTGGGCCATGGTTGTATGGCACACATTCACTTTAATTATGTAGTTGGAGACCTAGGCTAGATCCCAGTATTGATCTGAATAAAACCACCCAGTTTGGGTCAGAATCTCAGGATTTCCTTTCGAATACTGAGATGAATTAGTGTTTATTTCAATAGTTTCTACTTTTGGCCAGTTTGTTACTCTAGATAACACTACCCATGTCAAATCCAGACTTGTTTATGTTAGGTTTTGTGTTAATGTTGAAGTTCATAATATCTTACCCTTGTCCATAAACCTGAACTCTAAGTATGGAGTTTGGACACAACCCATTTTATATGAGAATGTAACCACTTGTTGTCAGCTCTACAAAAAGAAGGTTCATTTTATTTGACACTGTAAGCTCAAGAAATCTGAAGAATCTAAGGATAAATTTGACGACCCTAATCTCATTCTGGGGACTTGCCTAGAGATCTTAATGAAGTTGAAAACATTGAAGAAATCCCTCAACAAATTTTAGATGAGATAATATCACCAAATCTGGAAGATAGTGAGATTAATATTAACTTTAAGGATATTATCTTTGAAGGAAATAAGCATGCTTCAACTGCTAATCATGAAGTTCAAAGACCAAATAGTGAAGAGCTTCACCCCACATATCTAGGACAAAAGACGAACCTAGTAAATGAAGGATTTACCCCTAAGAATAAATACCTCTGCCATCTTCAAAAGTTAGTGGAGTTCATGATGCAAGCCACACCATGGGGGAAATGTTCTCTCATAACCCTCTAACCAGAATACTAGTTCCTCACACCTCCCCTCAGGTGTGGGACCTAGTGAAACACATGGTGATCAAGATGATTGGATTATCCCCAAGAAGAAATGTTGTAAACTAAAGAAGTTTACAGATGTGGGCATAGACTGAAAATTGGGTAGACTCTCTCTAAGGGAAATAAGGAAAAGAGAAGCAGTAAGGGACATAGCTAGTGGCAAACAAAAGACAATAGAGATTTAGTCTTAAAAATTATTTAAATTAAAATTATGTCATGGAATATGAGGGGTCATAATAGCCCTTCAAAGCAGTTTAAAGTCAAAACTTGTATTTTGGATTTGAGAGTTGATATTTTATTACTCCAAGAAGTGAAAATGTTAGAGGAATTTTTCAAAATGATTGCTATGAAAATCTGGCCTAATGTAGCCTATTGTATTAGCCTTGATGTTGATGCTTCTAGTGGAATTGTCATGATGTGGAATGTTGCCAAAGTTGGAGGTATGCTTACCTTTTTAAATAAACATTGTCTTGTGATTAATTTTTCTCTACCTTCTTTCAATTGGACTTTGGTCAATGTATATGCCCCAAACACTAGGGTGATGAGGAAGTCTCTATGGGAAGATTTATTTGATAATATTCCTTCTAATCTTGACACCTTTTGGATGTTGGTGGGGCATTTCAATACCCATTTATATCCTTCTAAGAAGTTTGGAGGCATCCTTCATTATTCAGATAGTATGCTTGAACTTGCTAACTTCATTAATAGTTTTAGGCTTTTAGCTATAGAGCTGATGAATCAAAACTTTACCTAGACTAATAGGAGAAGGGGGGATCATTTGATTTAGGATAAGCTAGATAGATTTGTCATTTTCAATAATTAGGATAATTCTATCACTCTTAAGCTAGTAGGTCTCCCAAGAACTACTTCTGATCATAATCCTATTCTCCTATATTGGGTGGAATTGAGAAAAAGGGGACCTTTTCCTTTTAGATTTGAGGCTATGGGGATTAAACACCTAGATTTTAGAAATCTTCTTTCTAGATGGCGGTAGCTTCCGGTCCAAGGCACCCCCATTTTCAGACTTAATCAAAAGCTCCTTCATGTCAAAAGAGAGGTGAGGGATTAGAATAAGTATAGCTTTAGAAATGCTTTTTGCTCAGAAGAAGACTATATGTGTTCAATTAGTTGATATCCAGAATAGTATGGCTTGGGGAGCTATTGTTGAAGAAACTACTCAAGCTGAAAGCATCTTAATTAGGGACTGGCAAAACCTTAAGATCAAGGAGGAATTGTTTTAGAAATAAAAGTCTAGAGTGCAGTGGCTCAATGAAGGAGGTCATAATACTTCTTTCTTCCACCTTTTGGCTATGAAACATAGGAAATCTAATGCTATTTCTAAATTGACTTTGGAGGATGGTAAGGAGATCATTGAAGATAAGGAAATTGGTATTTAGGCTACTAACATTTTCCAGAATTTGCTATATGAATAAGTGGTTAATGTTGATAATTTGATGGTTAGAGAGTAGCTCGTTAATAATATCCTTACTTTGATTTCTGAGGAGGACAATGTTGACATATTGAAACCTATTTTTGAAGAGGAGGTCGTGGTGTTATTTTTTCTTTGGGTTCCTTCAAAACCCTTGGCCCTGATGGTTTTCCTCACATATTTTTCGAAGAATTTTGGGACATTGTGGTGTATGATGTTACTGCTACTATCAGATATTTTTTAGAATAGGGAAGCTCCTTAAACAACTCAATAACACTTTCATTGCTCTTGTTCTAAAGAAACTAGACCCTATGTTTCTTGATGACTATATACCTATTAGTTTATGTAATAAGGTCTATAAGATATGCACCAAGCTCCTTGTTTTTAAATTTCAACCATTTTTTGATAAAATTAGCTCTCCCTCTCAGAAAGGTTTTGTGCCTATGAGATAGATTCTAGATCCTATTATTACCACTCATGAAACTATTCATTCTATAGAGAAAAGTAGAGTAGTAGGTATGGATTTCAAACTTGATATTTATAAAGCCTATGAAAGGGTTTCTTGGCAGTTTCTTTTTCAAGTCATTCAAAAATATGGATTTAATGAAAAAGGGACTCTCCTTATTTGGGAAGCTATCACCACTGCTAAATTCTCTATCCTTGTTAATGGAGTCCTTAGATGTTTCTTCTCTTCTTCTATAGGTATCAGATATGGGGATCCTTTATCCCCTTATCTCTTCATTATTATGGCTAAAGCCCTAAGGAGGTCAGTTCAGTCTATGAGCAATTCTAGGGAAATTATTGGCATTAAACTGGCCTCTACTCTTCATCCTATATCTATTTAGTAGTTTGTGGATGATACCATTCTCTTTGTCATCTCCTCAGTTTTGGAATCCTATAGTTGGAGAAAGATTCTTAATGATTATGCTAAGGCTTCAGGTCAATATATTAGCTTCCAAAAAAGCATTATATTTTTCTTCAACACTCCTACTGATATGCAGAGGAAAATCAATAACATCCTAGGGTGTGTTGATGTAGTTTTACGTTCTACCTACCTTGGTCTCCCATTGACTATTAAGGAGGTTAACCCTAGATTTTGGAATAATATTCTTGAAAGAAGTCAAAACAAATTGGTTGGTTGGAAAGGAAAACTATTAAGCAGTGCTGAAAAATTGCCACTTTCACAAGCATCTTTGCAAGGTATCCCTACCTATTTTGTTTCTCTTTTCAAAATGCCTAATTATCTAGCAGATAAACTTGAATAGATCCAAAGATATTTTATATGGACAGGTTTGGAGGAAAGAAGGACAATATCTCTTTTTAAATGGGAGAAGGTTTATCTCCCAAAAAATCATGGTGGCCTTAAAATCAGAACCATTAAAAAAATGAATAAAGTTATATTATCTAAGATAAATTGGAATTTTATTAATAATAACAAATGTTGGGGAAAATCATGAGATCTAAATATTTACAAGGCCATAACATTTTTAATTTCATAAACTTAGAGAGCCTCACTCAAGGTTCTTTTATTTGGAATAAGATGATCAAATCTAGGAGCTTAATAAGGAAAGGAATGAAGTGGAAACTTGGGGATGGGACCAATATAAAATTTTGGGATGATCCTTGGTTGGCTGATCATGTGCATTCAACTCAAGAAGGTAATGGGGCCTTGGATTTTTTGGCTAAGCAGTTTTTGGCACAAATGTCAACCAATATATTCAATAGAGACATGGTTTTAGACAATGGAAAAATATGCTCGAATGCTATTAGAATCACTATGATATTCTCCATCATATGAATGTTATACAATAGTTGCTTTGGAGAGTTAGAATCCCTCTTTTTCTAATACTTGATGAGTTACATTGGGATGCGAATACAAGAGATTTTTTCAAATATGTCTACTTATCATATGTTGATCAATGTAGGTCAAAAAGAGGACCTTTGGAAGAAAGTTTGGAATCATAAACTTCTCCCATAAGTTAATTTCTTTTGGTGGCCTGTGGTTCATAATAAGATACTAAGTCAGGATAATCTCAAAAAAAGGTGTTTTCATTTGGTTAATAGGTGTGTTATGTGCCTTAAGAAGGAAGAGACTATCTCTCACCTCATTCTTCATTGTGAGTTTTCTAGAGAAATCTGGAGCAAAATTATTTTTAATTTTGACATGCCATGGGTGCAATCAATAGGTAAAAGAGGTCATCGTTAATTGGAATTCTCCTTTTTATCAACCCTAGTTAGTGGAGCTATGGAATCAAACTCTCCCTTTCATGGGATGGATTATTTGGAAAGAAAGAAATAATAGAATATTTAGGGATATTGCCAAGAACCATAATCAAGTCTATCATTCTTTCTCCAAAATTTTGATTGAAAATGTGGCTAGTTCCATAATTGAGACTAATGACAAACTACATACCCAGTTTGAAATTATCTCAACCACCAATTGGGGTATTCTCAATCAAATATTTGTTTATGATAACTCCAAGAAACTTAAGAGATTGAATACTAGGTGGTCTTATATGAAGCCAAAATGGTTCAAACTAAATTTTTATTGGGCCTAGAAATTGAATGGTAAAGCTAGTCAGGGTGGAATCATCAGGAATGATAGAGGGGAGCTTGTTGTAGCCTATGCTGGGGGTCTTGGTTATCAAACTAATAATTTTGCTGAGGCCTCTACCCTTTTATGGGGAGTCAAGTTGGCAGTCACTCTGGGTATACAAAAGTTAAATATGAGGGGGACTCTAAGTTAATTAGTGATGTAGTGAACAAAGTCTCTGTAAGTGGTTGGAGGCCAAAAGATATTATTATGGATATCAAAACAATTATAAGTGGTCTCCCTATGGTGACTATATTCCATATTTATATGGAAGGTAATGGGGTTGTTGATGCCCTTGCTAATCATGGTTAGCAGTTTGAAAGTAAGTGATGTTGGCACCAAATCCAAAATATTCCTTCACTAATTATGGAGTTAATTCAAAATGTTCAATCTAATCCATGACATCAACTTCATTTTTTCCACTTTGGCGCAGCTCTCATGTATGCTAAGCTAGTAGCCTGATGTGGACTGGAAGATCAAAAGGCATATTTACAAGAGTGACAAAAGCACGCTGGAAGGGAGGAATTATTGGTTTAATATGGTGTCGTGTCCTCATAATAATTACCAAAGGAGTCAACATTCATTTAAACTTAAGTCCTTAATCATTTCTACTTACCCTTGTGGTGAAGCCCTCGAAAGTTGCATTTTCTTGAAAGAAGCCATTTTGGTTGTGGTTTTTTGGGTCTGCTTTTTTACTATGTTAATGGATTTTGCTAATAATTTGACTATGGGGGGGCGGGGGGGGATAGAATCATAACTAAGACCTTATCCTATGTTAAATTCAGAGACAATGTTGTTGTTTGGCACTATTGCAAAGAAGGGGGCATTTGTTCTTTTTAATAATGCCTCAATGGTCATGATGAAAATTTCTTGCTGTAATATGCACTCGCATGAGACAATCGCATGGTGAAAATTGGAAGTGTTGAGTTTGAGGTCTCGAAGAAGGTCATTTCTATGGCCATGGGCCTTTCCACTAAGGGTATGAAACTAAAAAGGAAAACTAGGGTCACTGACCTTAAAAGCTAGAGTCTATTTTTGGGTGAAGGAGAAGAGTTGGTGCCTTACTAGGGAGGCTTTAAACATGCCAAGCTACCTGAACCTTGTGGTGAGATGTGTTATTTGATGATCAAATACATCACTCTATAGGGACATTTTACCACGGTTTATAATTATCACCTTCCTCTGTTGAATTATTTTAGAAGAAATGTGCCTATCAATTTTCCTTTCTATTTGATGGTCTCTCTCGATCTCTCAGTCCTCCATGTGAAGGTTAAGTATGTCAAAAAACCAAGAAAGAAGACTATACCACTTCATCAGGGTCTCATTCATCGACTCTATCATTTCCATCTAGCCTTAAGTCTGTCAAACCCTATTCCCCTGACTGTTGATTCCCTTGAAGGTAATCGCTCTACCTTTGAGAAGCCTCTAGATTCTACCCCTTCTAGTTTGCATGTTAAAGATGCTTTTGTGTTTGATATCCTAGAAGTAACCACTATTGAGGGTTTTCAAACCCCTCCCCCCAAAGGAAAGAAACAATAGCTGGGGGATGAGGAAATTATTGTGATCACTGATTTAAAGGGTGGCATTGGGACCCATAAAACTCTAAAAAGTGATGATGAGGGTCCCTCTAAAAAGGTTAAAACTAAGTCTATTATAACTATGAGCACTTTTTCTATTGTGAGGTGTTCTGGGAGAATCATGGGTAGACCTACCCCCAAAACTAAGATAATTGAGTACTCTGAGAGTAGCTTTGATTCTACCACTCAGGTAGGTGACAAGATATCTAAGGGGATTGACTCGGAGGTGCAAGTGTTTGACTCTGATGAGACTGAGAGACTTGAAGAGAAAGAGACTCAAGAATTTCAATCGGAGGAGATTGGTAATGATTCAGTACCTGTTGACCAGAAACACCCTGAAGAACTAAAGACGTCTATGGAGGACGAGGAAGATATCAGACAAGTGGAGGACATCTTGATTTTGAGGAACCATGTGGATCTTCTAGAAAAAAGGCTTTCCACCTTTGGCTGCCTCTTAAACAACATGCTTTGTCACCTAACTTTGGTTAACTTGACTCTGTTGTAGGAATTGGACGTTTTTACCTAGGGTGCTGATGAGGAGAAAGCTAAAACTTTTGATAATATGTATAAGTTTCTTGCTAAAGGCTGGGAGGATGTTCCCAATTAACCTTGTTTCTATTGTTATTTTTCTGTTTGCTATCAGACTGCTGGTTCTTACCATATGCTATTTTCTAGCGGTGTTTGTTGTCTTAGCTGATAGTGGCTCTTTTTGTTTGTGAGCCTTTTTTGGCCCTGATGTGAGTTGTTTTTTAAGGGTTTGGCCCTTGGTTTTGTCGCCTTATTTTATCAAAAACATAACATTTACAGTAGATTTGACATATAAATTATATATTATTTTAGAGATGTATTTACAATAAATGGCACTTCTCTTGGTGGAGGGCGCCAAAGAAATCAAAGCGATTGCTTGGGTGACGAGTGCAGTGCCACGAAAGAAGCATATTTGCTTTTCGAAGGAAGAAAACTACTCTGCTTACAAAAATGATACCATATCCATTTTAAAAATGATTAAGAGAGCAGAGTGCGCATTGCAACAAACATGGTCAAATTCTATCACAATAAAAGTAAAACCGTTACATTTATGTAAAACATTATATTTCGATTTTATGCTTTTTTTTCATTACTTTCTTGAATCACAGTTTTGGCGATCGCTTCAACTATTTTTTTATAACTCCTCTCTTTAGTTTTTAGTTTCTTTATTTTTCTCTCTTTTATATTTTTAAGACATAGTATTTTAATTTTATTATATTATATAGGTTTTTCAAATTTTAAAAATGATATTGATATTTATTTTAAATAATTTTTTAAGTGAAGATTAAATATATTCAAATTTAATATTAAAATTAAAAGTAACATATTCACTTTATCATAAAGCATTATCATTAATAAATATTAATTTAGAACATTTGTTATTATACTAATTTAAAATAAAGTATTATGTGAACAGTTGGTTCAATTCGTTAAGTTGTTTAGTTCTTAAGGAGTTTATACTTCTTGATATTTGAATCTTAACTTAAAATCATGGCATAAAACAATGATTGATAAAAAAAAGTGATGTATCATATTTCAATCTATAATTAAATTATCTAAATTATTGGTTAAATTTTGAACTTATTTTATTTTATTTTTTAATATAACATAAATTATATATATAAATTTAATGATTAGTCTATTTTATTTCTTAATATTATAAATTTACATATTAATTTTATAAATAAATATTTTAATTATTTATTTTAAAATTAAATTTTATATTATAAATCATCATAACATTATTTATTTTATATTAATAAATAACATTACATGTTAACTATAATTCTTTACAGTAATTTTTGTATAGTATTTTAGAATTTAAATTTTGTCTTATGCATATATTTTATTATCATATAAAAATTAAATTTATTATAACCTATATATTTTAATATAATTAGATAAGATAATGTACAATTAATTATGTAAATAATTTTTGTTTTTTAATGTATTATAAAATTTATAATAAATATATTTGTATACAAATTAATATTTTAAAGAAAATAATAAAATTCTAAATTTATTTTTAAAATATTTCTTAATGATATTTTAACTAATAAAGAATATATAGATTATATAGAAATAAATCATAAATTAAATAACAATTAAATTTTGAATGATAATACACAAATATTATATTATAATAATAACTTTAAAAAACTAAATTTAAGTTTAATTCTTCAATAAAATTTAAATTCTAAAAATAATATAAACATATCACAACAATTTATTATAAATTTGCTTTATAAATTTAACATAAAAAGAGATAATAGGTTTGTAGGTTTAGCTCAATTAATATTGTTTAGCTATAATACCTTTAATATATCATAAATATGATATTAATATTATATGTTTAAATAAAAATAATTGATTTCAATTGAAGATGAATTAATATAATACTAATATTATAAAATAAAATAAAAATTTGATTTCAATAAAAGAAGAATTAATTGTAAAATAATTGAGATCATTTATGTTTAATTAAATAAAAACACTTCTTTTAAATTTTATTTGGAACTTTTCCCTTTATCTAGAGTTTTAAGAGACATTTATCCTCCCTTCTTATTTTTTAAATATTTATAAATAAAATATATTCTATTTGAACAAATAATTTATAAATTAAACTTAGAAGATACAATTTTAATAAATTTTTATAAATAATATATATTATAGTTTAACAAAGAGCTTATAATTGAAAGACTAATTGAACTTAGAAAAGACAAAAAACTAAAATATTTAACTCAATTAACCTTTTTTTTATATTTAAATAATAATTATTTAATCTAATTAAAAAACAAAATAAAATAAATTATTTATAATTATGTAAAATTAATAAAATTCTTCCATTTTTGTTTAACGAAACTTTCTTCTCTTTTATTCAAGGTTTATTAAAATTTTCTTCTTCCTCTTCAGTTATTGTAAAATCAATAAAATTCTTTGTTTCTTCTTTATTAGAATTTTCTCTTTTTTCTAGAAATTTACCATAACTCTCTTTTGTTTCTTCGATTACTTTCTTAAAATCGATTTTATGATTGAAAATAACAATAATTTAGTTAATAATAATTTGATGAAAAAACTATGTCAAATTTTAAGATTCTAAACTTGATACAGTTTTTTCAAAAAATTATTATTATTATATAAATTATTAAAATATCATATCTTTAAATAAGTTAACTATTAAACTTTAATACTATAATTAAAATGAAGAAAACACCGAAGAATTTAATAATAGAAGTTCAATTTTTAAACAACACATACGAATTTTATATCCCCGTCGTGTTCCCCACCAAAATGAACGAACATTAAAAAATCTCACATTAAAGAATCTCACATTGAATGCAAAGGCTTTCATATTGATGCAAGGTATATAAGAATGATGCAAAATCCAAAAGAGGATGTGTCAATTCCATTGATGAGTACATATGGAGATAAAAATCAATTGCCTATCTATTGGTTCAGACAGTGAAGCATTAAACATACTTTGGGCTCAGTTAGAAACATAGAAAATCATTTGCTTACTTGATGGTTAGAATATTAAAATTTATATTGATATTTTCTGTTAGTCATTATTTATATTATAAATAAAATATGAGAAATAAAAAATATTTTAATATTTTTTATATTTTATTATGTCTATCGAGGTTTAAAAAATATAAATTTTAATACTATTTTTTGACTTTAATAATTTGAAAAATAAATGTATTTTTATGTTATTCTTTATTTTCATATATGTATATTTTAAGGCACACATATAATTACTAATGATTTTTTCAATTATTGTTATAAATATATCAAATAACTTTATGTTGTTTAATTACTAATAAAAAAACATAAAAATTGGAAACTTTATTCTTTAAAATAATTCTTATCTTATTTATAGGTTAAATAGATCATAAAAACTTAAAAAATTATATCAAACTATTTCTTTCCCTGATAGTTATTGGTGTAGGATAATCTTTATACATGTAGTTTCAGCGTATTTAAGTGTGATAAGAAGTTAAGTGGGTGAGAGGGTGAGTTCCACTTAGAATTCCACAATGAATTACACTTAGTCCCATATGAGTTATGTGAATTAACTCTCCATACACATTCTTTATATTTCTCTTCACCATACTATTGTAATAGTGCAAAGAATTAGTAAGCAAGATAATTCAAAACAACAAACAATTGTTGCACATCTTCTTAATCATTTCTGAATACAAGCAAAGCCATCATCATTGAAAAATACTTGTATGCTCGCTCTACCATAAGATTATCTATTGACCTATTCTGATATAGTATCAGAGCTATAAACTCTAATAATGAGCATCAGTTTGTTTGTTTGATTTCTATTTTTGTATTATGTTAAATTTATTAAAAAAAAATATGCATATTACTTGTATCAAAGTTTTCATGCTTGTGTATTGGTGTACAACGGTTTGTTGGACAGGTGGTTGAAGTGAAAAGCGCTGGAAGGAGATTGGTGAGGGGTGGAGCTTGGCAAAAGGCGGTTTGGTTGTGTGGAGAGCTAGAATACAAGAAGCAAATAAGCACGTGTGCTCATGATTTTGCAAGAAGTGATATACAGATCTGAAGGCATGAGTTTACATTCTATATTCCTACATAGTTTGGAAACCCTCCAACTACCTTGCCTCAGATTTGTGGTGATCAGCGTTGGCTGCATTTGCAAAAATGTAACTCAACCAACCTACTTCTAGATCAGCTCCCACACATTATCAATATTTTCTATGTCGACAACTTGGAAGCCATTCATAAACCCAAGAAAGAGAATATTGTGGACGACATTTGCTCTTATATTTAGCTTGTCAAATCGAGCCCATTGTACCTGGTTGTAGTGGGAATCATGCAGCTATTTCACCTTCCCGGAAGATCCACTCATCGCAACAGCCGACGGTGACATATTCAACCAAATATCATATTCTCCTAGATGATCTCATCTTTATTTGCAACTTCATCTAGTTGGTCTCTACACACCGCATCGTCCTCTTTTATGACAACATTGACAACTTTGGCATTTTTGGTTCACATCTGCTAGTTTTTGGTGTTGACATTTAACGGCCTCCTACTGTCGAATTTAGTTCTTCCTCCAAGCATCCACTACCTGTTAAAATCACTGTTCATGAGTGTATATGGTGGCATCATAATCCTTCAACAGGCACCTCCACCCTGTTAAAGACATGTACATGCAGGGCAGACCTGTGCATGCATAAGATCATACAACTCAAATATGTGGTCAACCGTTCCTTATGAATAATGATAGCACCAACTCTTTTCTCTGTATTTACTATAAAGTCAAAACCTAAATTGCCCTAAAAGAATTTAAAAAAAAAAGCATGTTTTTAATTTTATTTAAATATTTTTTTAATTTTTTAATTAAAACACTTTCTAAAGAGACTTTTAAAAGAAAAGTATATGTAGAGGTAATTGGGTCAAGTATTTTTTACATTTGTTGATGTGAGTGGGATTTTTAGTTCTTCCTTTTGTTTACTTCTCTTTTTTTGGGGGGTGGGGGAGGTTTTTTTTCACTGGATTTTATTCTTTTATTCCATTTATTGAGACTTGAATTGTATGTGGGTATCTCTTTCGACGTTATTGGCAGGACCCATCTTTTCTTTTCTACCCACCTAACCTACAATTAAGGAGAGGGAGGTGTTGGTGTAAGATATTAATTATTCTATTTACTTATTAAATAGATAATCCTTACACATGTAGTTTCAACTTATTTAGATGTGATAAGAGGTTAAGTAGGTGAGAGGGTGAGTTCCACCTAGAGTTCTACAGTGAGTTAAACTCAGTCCTACATGAGTTATCTTGTGAGTTAACTCTCCCTACTCCTTTATATTCCTCTTCACCGTGCCATTGTAATAGTGCATAGAATTAGTAAGTGAGATAATTCAATACAATAGACAATTGTTGCACACCTTCTTCTTCATTTCTGAATACATGTAAGATCATCATCATTGCAGAATACTCATGTGCTCACTCTACAAAAAGATCACCTACTTACCTATTCTTATAATGGTTAAATATTTTCTATTTTTCATTATCTATATTGCAAATAAAATATGAAAAATTAAAATTATTTTAAGATTATTTTATAATTTTCTTTAATATATAATTAATGTTATAATAAATTTAACAACTAAATGTTCTTAACATAAAAATAACATATCATAAAATATTAAAAATATAATCAAAATATTTTCTTAACAATATACTAAATCCATAAAACTTAAAAATATAGAAAAAAAACATTTACTTATTAACTTATAAAAATTTAAAAATATTTTAAAAAAATAAACATCTTCAAATTACTTTACCAAAATCAATTATCTAGTTAAAAATAACAATAAATTAATTATCAATAAAAATAATAATATATCAATCATTAAACTTTAAAAACATTAATTGAAATACAAATAAATTATGAAAATATCTTTTTAGTATGTTAGGACTTTTTTTATAAAACTTAAATATTTTTTATTTTTATTTTTTTCCCCATATTACAAGGTCGTGTTGGACTTTTTTTATAAAACAACTGTAAATAAAATTCCATGTTTTGTTGTTCTTCTTTAACTTCCCACATCATTACCCATTCATCTAGCTGCACTTTTCCACGGAATACATTTCTATTGAACGCAAAGTCTTTAACATGTAACTCTTCATTTTGTCTTCTTTCATATCACACTTTACTTCTACCAAAAACAAAGTGTGACTTTAAACTTACTTTGGGCATAATGAATACTCAAAAATCTCCGTATTTAAATTTCTCTCCATCAAATCTTACTAAAAGATCAGACTCTTGTAATATTTCTGTTATGTGACTCTCAAGAAAAGTAAGAAAAATTCGTCACCGTCTTTTCAACTCTTTTAACAAATTCAAATACAAATGCGATTTTATGGTATATATATATAGCAGTTGATATTATTATTTCAATTGATTTTGTGTTGTTTATATTGATAAAATATTATTAAAAAAATGAAAAAACATTAATAAATTTTTTTTCATTTTTCATAAATTATTAAATATTATAAAATAATATTTTATAATAAAAAATATTATCAAACAAACCATTAAAATTTATATATTTATTTTTATTATGAAACACAGAAAGTATAAAAAAAAAATAATTTGAAAATTAAAATAAATAAATAAATAAATATATATTTTTATTTTTATTTTTAAAACTTAAAAACACATTATTATCCTCTTGTAATACTTCACCTTTTGTAACTGAATAAGTGAATTTTACATTTAAATTCGTGACAGAAAAATTAACAAGAATGGTGCTGTCACTTTCAGAATGAATGTTTGAATGAAGATTACATAAAAAAGTATATATTTCTTTTTCAATTTAAAGGAGATCACAATAATATCATGTTCCGAAGTCTTTACGAATCTTTGGTTATGGTCCTTGCTTATCTATTTGGTGTTCATCAAAAGACTCTTCAAAATATTTATTATTTTCACCATTAATGATATTTTAATTTTTGTTTAAAAATATTTGGATTATGTTTTTTAATATTATTATTTATTTAATTTAATCCGTTTTATATGTATTTATCATTATCAAATTTATAGTTATTATATTCATATGTATTTATAATAAATATGTATATTATATAATATATGTATATTGTTTAATATTATTTTCAAAAAAATTGTAGAATTTTAAATTTGTGAAATAAATATATAAAAATGATATTTCTCACTATCTTTTACATATATTTATCTAAAATATGTATGGTAATTAATTATTAGTTATATATATATATGAATTGAAGAGAAAAGATACTAAGGATGAATTGAAGAGAAAAGTAGATCACTTTACAAAAGTTCTGAATCAATTCATACAACTTAGTGAATCATCGCAACAACCAAAAGTAGTACAACCAATTAATCTAGATAAAGCTATAATTTATTCTGTTCAAAAGAATGCTCATATGGGAAGGGCTACGAAAGAATGGTCTAAGCAACTGGTTACTAAAGGCAATAAGGTTATTGCAACAATGATGGAACATTATGGAATCATCATGTAGAGGAAGAATATTTTGAAAGTGCATATCAATAACTATGAAGGAGAAATTCAGGCCTTAAACATTTATTATTCCAAATTTATAGCTGTAAAATCAATTGATATGAATACCCTTGTTGTCGAGATCATATTGAAGAGTGATGTCGAGCATGAGAAATTGCACAGGGCTTCTCAATTTCGGATAATATTACTAACAAAGTCTATTGATCAATCCAAGGAGGATCATGACAAGGAAATTAATTTATTGTATGAGATTGGAGGCATGATGAACACAATGTCATGTCAACCAGTAGATGGTGCCAATAATCTCCTTTAGGTTGAGCTGTTAAGGTCACCTAATAAAAGATTATGGCTGATAGGGGAGTTATTTACAACCCTAGGGCTAGTTAGTGCTTTTTTCTATGTTTGGTTATGCAAGTAAATCTTAATTGAGTCCTCTGTGTGCCTTGTATCTTCTACAACTTCTTTCAACATGACAATAGTCTTTTGCACAACATCAATGTTTTACCCAACATTGTTAGACATAAAAAATCACATCTATTCTTACCCAGCCAAGAAAATGGAACTGTGGCAAAAAAGTTGCAAGTACATGCAAATCGAAATAGAGAAGAGAAATGAGGGACAACATTTTGAAATATATAAACTTTATAACTATTAATTATTATAAATATCTTAAATATATTTATTTATAAGATGATTAGAAATATTAATATCATAACATTTACATTCAATTTATCATATAAATTACATATTATTTTAAATATTTATTTAAAATAAATATATTGATTTATTATTATAATTTTATATTAAATTTATCTATAATATTTATTATATAGTATTATAATAATTTATTAGAAATTCTTATCAACTAAAAATGTAATTCAATTTTTTTTTTAAACAGAAAAAACTTCTAAGATTTGGATTGAAAAAATCTTCAAGTTTTTTAAAATGATGTACAAAATCTTAAACTCACTGGACTCTTATTCTTAACCAATCAATGACATTTTTTATTCTCATATTTTTCATTAATGCTATATTATTTCCATGAGAGTTACGAGTTACAAGATAAGGATGATTTGTTTATTGTTTTTCTTGAAAATGAGGGAAAAGCAAGACATTTACAATAATATTAACCCTACATTTACAGTTGATCTCACAAGAGGCAGAAAACTTTTAAATCTTAATATTTAAAAGTTAATAAAAAATGTTACGACGAAGAGTTGAGGTCAGGGGAGGCGTGGAAGAAAATAAAATCCAAATAAATAATACAAGACTATAAATGAACTGCACTTGCACTTGTCTCGGTGGAGGGCGCCACAGAGTTTTTTTTTTTTTTTTTTTTTAAATTTCGATTGAAATCAAAGCGAGTGCAGTGCTATCTCACCGGCAATGCAGTGCTACGAAGTGAGCAACAATTAACTTGGAGAAAACTCTGGTTCAGTTTGGCATCCCAAAATGTGTTTAAATCTGGAAAAACAAAATTTAAAATTAAAGAAAAATTATATTAATTACAATTTAAAAATGATTAAGAGAAGGAAGAAAGCTACTCTGCTTACAAAGACGACATCATATCCATTTTTAGGAAGAAAGCTACTGAACAGGCATTGCAACAAACACGGTCAAATTTTATCGCAATTAAAGTACAACCGTTATTCAATATATATTGTAATATATTATTTTGTTTTAATTTAAGTTTTAAGAAAAATAAGTAAATTTCATCACCTTTCTTTGACTTTCAAATTTAATAATTTCAAAAATAAATATATTTTAATACTAATCTTTATTTTGATATATATATATATATATATATAAATATAAATATAAAAGATCACTTTGTATTTTTTAATTATTAGTAAATAATCATAAAAATTGAAAACTTTATCCTTGAAAATGATTCTATCTTATTTACAGGTTAATATAAGATGATAGAAATATAAAAAATAATGTAAAATCATTTATTTACTTGATGGTTAGAATAGTAAACTTTATATTGATATTTTTCTCTTAGTCATTTCTTTATTATTAATAAAATATAAAAAATTATATATATATATATATATATATATATATATATATATATATATATATATATATAATATTATATCTTGTGTCAATTCAAGTTCTAAGAAAAATAAGCAAATTTCATCACTATTTTTTAACTTTCAATTTTAATATTTTGAAAGATAAATGGTTTTCATTCTATTTTTTATTTCTATATAAATACATTCTAATAGACACCCATATATAATTATTATTTATTTTTTATTATAATTATAAATTTTAAAATTACTCTATATTGTTTAATTATTAGTAAAAAGATCACAAAAATTGAAAACCTTATAGTCTTATGTTGTATCTTATTTACAAATTAATAGAAAATTATAAAAAAATAGAAATTAATGTCAACAGATTTACTTATGTAATAGTTAGAACAATAAAATTTATATTGATATTTTATTTATATTATAAATAAACATAAAAAATTTAAAAATAATAATAATAATAATTTTTTTTTCTTGAATATATATAATTAATGTTATAATAAAATTTAAAAAATTCCTTTAAATAATTCCTTCTTCCTAATAGAAAAATAACATATCATAAAATATTAAAAAATTAGATAACACATTTACTTATTAATATATGAAAACTAAAAAAAAAAAAGACAACACATTTACTTATTAATATGTGAAAATTATAAAACATAAAAAAATATAAAAAACACATTTACTTATTAACCTCTAAAAATTAAAGAATATTTTTTAAAAAAATAAGTATCTTCAAATTACCTTTTTGAAATCAATACCCTGATTGAAAATAACAATAAATTTGTCATCAAAATTTAAAAATTGTAATTAGAATGAAAAGGAATTACGAATATATCCTTGTATTTTATTAGATCCATAGGAAAAAAGGGTTCTATGTCCAATACAAAGCAACCCGCAAGGCTAAAAATAAAAAGACCAACCACAAGACAGAAATAGCAAACCAACAACAGTCAGATAACAGAGTCAAAAAAGCTAAGCTAAAAACTATACAATAACAAGACGTGACTTGGCAGGTCTAACACCTTTGGCTCAAATGCGGATCTGAGAAACATGTTTAGAAAGACCACACATCCTTTTTTGGACAACACTCCAATAGGTATCTAGATCTCCAATCACAGAGGAAGGAGATGAAGGAGGCAAAAAAATCACCAAATCCTCTGAAGGGGGTGGAGCTTGTGAAGCTGGCACAACAACATCAGCGTCAGTAGCACACTACGTACTTACATCAATAGTTCTATGCTTAGAATTAACAACTAAGATCTCTAAGAATGTCCAAGCAACAACAACAACAACAACAACAACAACAACAACAACAACAACATGGGAGACAACAAGGGAGGTCCTTATTATAGTAGGGGAGATCCCAAAAGAAATCCCAGCAGTAGCAGCAACAGGGGAAGTCTGAACAATAGTCTCAAGATTGACATCAATAGCAGGGGAGGTCCTTATAGCAAACTCAAAAATAGAGGAGTCATGCAATGGGGGAAGAGAATCCTTCCCATCATCAGAAGAGGACTCCGAGGCATATGAGCTTGAGCCATCATCATCTACATCTACCGTAAGGTTTTTTGTAGAGCATCCTTCCAACAAAATGAGGACTTAGTAACCTTTGAGTGGGGTCATTCAGATGTTAAATGACTCATATTAAATAACCTTTGACAATGAAATGGGATACCTTCATAATCCAAACACTGGCACCAAGAATAATCACCAACTTACAAAACAACCTTTGCTAAGAGAGGCATAGACATACATCTTCTTCCAGGAGATCTATGAAGACTGGTCATATCCTCATAGAGGATGAAGAAGTTAATATAGGAACTGATGTTCCACATACACTGATGAGTCTTCCTCGAGAAGACAGTCTTGAATTTTTAACAGAAAATGAAGTTACTCTCTACAGAGGTGGAAGATGGCCACCACCTAAAGGTGCATACAAGCAAGCTGCTGGAACTTTGCAATATTTCTCAGCCGCTTATGACAATCCATCCAATGAGTTCAAGCAGAGAAATTATGTTTCAAGGTTCAATGCTCATTTCTCTGAGAATTTTGATGATTTATGTAGAGATGTATTATCTATAAAAGACACTGTTGCTAACATACAGAAGAAAGTAGAATCTGTAGATTCCAAGCTTGACTGTTTAGATGATAGTCTTAGTTGGCTATCTAAGGAAGATCAAAAGGCAGAGTCCTCTTCAAGGCCTCTCTGTTCAGTATCTTTTGGCCCTCCTTTTAAAACTGTAAAAAAGTCATCCAGTCATTCCCTCATGCAGCGTACGCATATCCATCTGCAACCTTGGTACCTTAACATTGATGACCTGCTGAATCCAATGAATGAAATCGCCACATGGTGTAATACCATGAGAGTCTTAGCAGTCCAAGCCCATCTTGACCAAGCTGGTACTACTTGTTTTGCAGTCAAATACTTATGGGGAATCACTAATCATTGGTGGGACAGTATTCCTGAAGCCCAGCAATACACCAGTGTACATAACCAACCTGATTCTTTAAATGCTTTGTATAGGTTGCTCATTAATAAATTTGCTCCTCCTATCGGTAACCGACAGATAGAATCAAAGAAGTGGTTGATGAAAATGGAATTATGTGATTTAAAGCAATTCGAGGCTTTTGCCAAGCAATTCAGAAAGCTTGCTTATGAAAGCCAGTGTTCTGGCTCCACTGAAGTAAAATTGAAATTTTTGCATGCTATGCCATACAATCTCATCGATCGTGTTTTGTCCTACATTGATCTCAAAGGCCTTACCATTGAAGACCTTGCCTTGTCTGATGTGATTGATTTCACGCAGCAGAATATCATGACTTTAGTCTCTGAGACTAAGTCTATGCAAAAGCTTAGCAAGCACCAAGCCGCCTCTCTTGCGCCTATTTTTCCTGAGACAGCTCCTTTTGGCTGCCACCCTTATGTTCAACCACGCAGACAGCAGAAGCAGCGACGCCGGCATCTAACCTATAAGCGCCGCTCTTTTCCCAAGAAACATTCATATGCTCCGCCTCATCGTTTCCTCAAGAAACGACATTCACCTCGTCTGGCCTCAAACAAGCCCATTTGCTATATTTGCAGAAAGCCCGGTCATATTGCTCCTAACTGCTCCTGTAAAAATCCCGCAATTAAAGCTGTTTTCTCCTCCAACGCAGCAGCGTAGATCCAAGTCCATTAATATACAAGCATAAATAATGTGAGAAAAACTAATGATAAAATCTACCATGATAAAATGATATTTTTAACTACAAATATATCCTTTCAATTGTAATTATTAATAATACAATGACATTTTTTTCCCATCAAAACATACCCTTGTTTTGATCATGGAGAAAATGAACGATTAGTACAAATAAAAAAGTCTCTTTATTTAGAATTGTCTCCATCAGTCTTCTACAAGATCAGATTCTTAGCAAAAAAAATTATCTCGTGTAGACCTAGGTTTCAACCAAGTAAGAAAAATTCATCACCATCTTTTCAGCACTTTTAATAAATTTAAATACAAATGTGATTTTATGATATTTTTTTTTTATTATATTTAAAAATTTGTAATAACTATTATTGATTTCTTTTTTTTCTTATTATTTGAATTCACTTTTTTCACAAAAAGTTGAAAAAAATTTCTTTAAAACAATTCCATTTTTTTCATATAATATTACATCATAAAATAATATTTTATGAAAAAAATATTATCAAGCAAACCACTAAAATTTATTATTATTTAAAAAATTTAAATACATTAAAAATAAATCAATTTAAAAAATTCCCTTTCTATCAGAAAACAGGAAGAGTGTAAAGAATTTTTTTTACCATAAAAATATATATATTTTTAAAACTTAACTCCTCCACTTTATTGTCCTCGGAAAATACTTCAACTAGTATAACAGAAATTTGTGTTTCTCCTAACAAAAGAAAATTAATAAGAATGATGTTGTCACTTTCAAAACGAATGTGTGAATTAAGATTACATTAAAAGGTATATATATTTCAATTGAAAGGACCTTTTAATTCAAATTTAAAGGATATTATTATTTAAAAGATGTTAAAATAATAAGTAAAATTAATAAAAATGGAGTTGTCACATTCAGATTAAATATACGAATGAAGATCACATAAAAGATATATATTCCAATTTTAAGGAGATCACAATAATATTATGTTCGAAAAGTCTATATTTGGAATTTTTGCTTATAGATTTTTTTTTTTTAATTTTTATAGTTAATTGTATCTTAATTTTTTTATTGAAATGTTTGGATTATATTTTTTAATATTATTAATTATTTTTATAAAATTATTATCTATATTTTATATGATTTTTTTTTAATAATTTTATATAATTTTAGATTTGAGAAATAAATATTAAAAAAAATGATATTTTTTATTATATTTTATATATATTTATTTAATGTATGATAAATAATTACCATTATATATATAATATTTATATTATTATTATTGTTATATAAATTATTTATTTTGATTTATCTTTTGTCTATTGCATATATTTTTTTTGGTACATATGATTACACTTGAAAATAATGTATAAGGTTTTTGGGAGTTATGTTATAAATCATGTTCTTTCCAAATTTATCCATAATAAACTTCACTCAATAGACATTTAAGTTTTACAATTTTATTACACGATATATCTAATTTTAATAAATCTAAAACTTTTTTTATTTAGTATTTGTTATAAGAATTATAATAAAAAATAGAAATAATAATTATGTGTGTGTGTGTGTGTGTGTGTACTCAGAATTTCACATTACATCTACAAAATATTTTAATTATAATGTAATATAATCAATTATTCATAAATCATTAACTTTACAAACTTATATAAATCTCTATTTTTATTTCAGTTATATATAATTAAATTTATAAAAAATATTGTGAATAGAGGTTTTAAAACATAATGGATATTAAAAAAAAAAAAAAACAAAAAAACAAAAACAAAAACAAACTTCTTCTTCTGTCAAACTCTACCCACTATCTCACCTAAGAAAAAAATAATAACATAGTTATTAATCCATTAGATAATTATTTTTTTTAATATGAAAAGTAACATAGTTTTATAAATACCATTTAATAGATGTGGATATTATGAATTTAGTTTTATAAATATCATTTCATTTATATTGAGGATTTAGATGTAACACTACTCAAAATACATTTTTTAATCTTAGATAGAAGCACGATTGTTTGGTTGCAAATACACAATATTAAAGATTAAACAAAAACATTCATATATATTTTGTAAAATTTAATATAATATAATAATATCAATTGTGTTTTTCTAAATAAAATAAAATAAAAATAAAAATCAAATCTATTATTTATATATAGTTAAATATTATAGTTTTTATTTGATTTTAAAGATGATATATTAGAATTATTATGTTGGGTATTAAATTAAAAAAATATAAATATTAAAAATTAAAAAATTAAAAATTAAAAATAATTCTTTTTTTTTTGGACTGCAGGAATCGGTCCAGCACAAATTTATATTAAGTAAAACTATAAAATCATATACGTAAATTAAAATATTTATTACATTAAAAAAATATTCATATATTAATATTTGGAATAGTTAGAAGGTTATAATATTTTTAAATATAATACTTAAAATTATTCAAAATATAGAGAGATTGTGGAAGAGAGAAGTAATAAAACAGAGCTCATTATCTAAAATGGAAGACCATTTCTTAGCCATATGTCATATTTGAATACATCTAAGAAGACTTTTTGGCATTGTTATTGCTCCTGGATTCCCCTTACAAGAGAGCCCAATTTGTTTTAAGAGAATCGTTAAAATTATAATTAGAATCAAATTTATATACTTTGGAAAGAGTGAGGTCTATTTCAATTATCCACATGCATGTGCATGAAAGAGGATTGGAAATTAAATTTTACGTTGTCCTTTTACTCAATATAATTTTATACGCTACAACATATAAAATTATAAATCATATTTTTATTGAATAGCTATAATTATTTTACTCAATATAACTAGAGGAGAAAATTAATGATGAAAGCAACCTAGGAATTACACGAGGATGACAATAGCAATCTTTGTGGGACATCCCTAAAAAAGTCATGGATGCAGGGAAACAACACGACTACATTTTTTCTCTTGTATTTAATGGATTACATGGGTTTATTCAAGGTTGGTACCTAAAAATCAATAAAAATCTAAAACATTCATGTTAACAATTAATGTAAGGAACTTAGTTTGTGTTTGTTTGTTTTGTAAAATTTGATAGTTGAATAAGATATTTATGTTTTAATTGAATTAATATTAATTTATAAATTTATGGGTTGAAAATTATGTAAATAAAATTTAGGATTTTAGATTTTATATATTAAAAAATGAATCGATAAATAGATATGGGTATTAAATTTTTGGTAAATTAAAGTTATGTTATTATGAAATCTCAATTTTGATTTTATATAAAGAGATTTAATTTTTCTTTTTTTAGTTTAGTTAAGACTATTTAACTTTATATATTTGTGGGTAGAATCCATTTTCAATAGGATTAGTAATTTTCATGAAGAAATAATGTGCATTTACACTAAAACATGTAGCAATAAATATATTATTTATGTTAAGATTTATTTTCAAATAGATATTAGTAAACCCCTTTTCAAAAAGGTATAGTTAAAATATTTAGAAGAATAAATGTTTGAGAAATATGTTGACTATGAAAGTCATACCTTTTAGTGCCTGATGTGCAATGTCCATACACATCTGGTTGAAGATTGCTTTGTAAGAGCAATGGTTGAAAAGAAGATGGAAAAATATGATTTTCAATAAATTGGTAATAAGGGGGGAAAATATTGAATTTGAAATTTTTTAAGAAAATTGAAAAGAAAGGGGGAAAAACAACCTTAAATATTTCTTTCAAATGAGAAGGAAAAAGCCTAAGATGGGTTGAATTATCCCCTGAGCATATCAACAAGCGGAAATACTAATCATCGACTATGTTGAAGTAAAAATATTTTTCATCGATAGATTTCGATCTGGTGACCTATTTGTTTCAACTACAATGATATAACCATTTCAACTTCATGCATGCTTTGAAATATGTTTGTCGATTCTTCCATTTATTACCAACCAATCATTTTACATTATGGTTAAGTTTCACTTAAAAATAATTGTTTCTTTATATTTTTAAAAGAATCTATTGAACCAAAAGCAAGAAATGAAAAACAGATAAAAGTTGAAAAGAAGATTTTCAAATTATACGATAGTTCTAAAGAGTTTCACTTAGAAAGTAAAAAACATTGATCAAAATAAATTTAATTTATATTTATATTTATATTTATATATATATATATATATATAGGGTTGTTTTAGGTTATTGTACTTTACCATCACCTTTTATTTGTGAAGCAATTTTTTTCCTTTAAAATGAAATATAGACCATATCTTACTACTAGCTATTTTTTTATTATAACCACCGTATATTATACATTATTATTTGCATTGTTATTTTTTATATTATTATTTCATTATTATTTTTTGAATAATATTACTGTGTTCCAATAGTAATATAGCCAAAAGAATCTATAGAAATTTTATAAAGTAATTTTGAATGTTTTTAAACCACGTATACAATTCTCTTACGGTAAAATTTAGCCAATCTTTCTATGGAAATACAATTCTCATTATTAAGAATTCAAATGTGTGTAGACGGTAGAATTTATAAACATACTTGAAATTATATAAGCTGTAATACAATCATATCGTATCCTCTCATGTTCTTTTCCGTAAAATTAGCCTTGTGAATTCCATGAAGCTTAGATATGTATATTAAATTATTTTATCGTAAACCTTAATTTTTTTAAACTGATGGAGGTTGTTTGCGAGATGACTAAAACCATACATGCTAAAAATCTCATCAAAATATAGTTTTTATTTTATTTTTATTTTTTAAAATTTATATTAAATTTAATAATATTCAATAAATAATTTTTACATTAAAAAATTGCTTAGTAGATTATGATAGAATGTATTTTTCATTTTTAATTTAAATTTTAAATTTGATATTTATTTAATTATCTTTTTAAAAAATAGGGGTTTTCATGGTTAGATTAAGCACGATTGATGGCTACGAGTGAGGGTTTCAGGAGTCTTATGCTAGCGGAAGCATCCACTAGTGAGCGATCTCTTCTTGGAGGGAGTTCGCAGGTGAAGGTGAAGGAGACGTTTTATGTGGGCGAATGATCTAAGATCAATAAAGTCAACCGCTGTCTTCCACGCAGTCAGGATAGGCCTGTGCTGGTTATCCCTTCAAAAACTGTAAAGGAAGATGTGGAATACTTGGCCTCACATGCTTTAATCTACAAGTTTCTTGGAATTCGTATATCCCTGTCGGCCCTGGAAGCCTGGATTCACCGTTCATGGCAGGTTGAAGGAGATTTTGACATCATGCTGGCTGGTAATAGCTATTTTATGGTAAATTTCTCTTGCATATCTGATAAGAATCAGATTTTTGAGGGAGGTCCTTATTTTTATGATCGTATTGGTCTTTTCATCAAACCCTGGCATGTGGGGTTTAACTCTACTGAGGATCTTCCATCACAAGTTCCAGTGTGGGTTCGCCTATCGAGACTGCCTCTGGAGTTCTGGCGTGAGGATATCCTGCATCAGATTGCTGCCATGATTGGGACACCAACTGCAATTGCTCATCAATCTCTAGATAAGAAGGTTATCTCTTATGCATGTATCTGTGTTGATATTGATATAAACAACCCTTTGCCAGATTCTATGGAAATTTGTCTGCGCTCCTCTTCCTAGATCGAACAAATAGACTATGAATCCATCCCTTTTCGGTGTCAAATCTGCCATGTGTATGGACATCTACATCGCCAATGCCCCCATGCTTCCAAAGGTATCAGTACACTCGAGGGATCATCTGGTCTATGGATGGCCAATGACAGTATGAGGAATGGCCAACTTGATCTTTTTGGAAATGGGAACTGTCAGCCCGATAGTGCTGCAAAAAGGAAAACCCATTTGAATACTTCCAATTCGGGGCAAGGCCCATCCGATTCTACTGGACCTGATAGAGATGGTTTCACTTGAGTTTGACGCCATGCTAGGGGACGAGGTCAGAAGCGCTCACATTTAGACCGATAAGGGGATGTTGGGTTCAATCATTTCGAGGCTCTTGATAGTATGGTCATAGAAGAAGGTACTCCTATAGTGGATCAGTGTGGCGCTCTGGATTTTGAGGGGAAGAGCTATATTCTTAATGGCTCTCAAGATACTGTCATTTAGCAGATTCCAGAGACTGCTCTCGACCCAGAGTCTAAGGCCCTTGTGGTTTCTCCTACTTCACAGGACAAGGATGTACTTTGGACAGATTTGGTTAAAGATGTGGGCACTCCCAACAAAGAAAAGGGATCTTCTCCTGCTCTGGGCTTAATGTAACGACCTTTTAAGAAGTTCTCTTTTTCTACTCCTTATAGAGTAGGACGCAATAAGGATCAAGACAGAATTAAACTTACAGGGGATTTACTGGTAGAGTCAGGGGTTGTTAAGACCTTGGACGAACACTTTCCTCACTCTACCCAATGATTATTCTGTCATGGAATGTGAGGGGGTTGAATAGCATCCCCAGACAAAAGGCTATTCATAAGCTGGTGATAGATCATTCTCTTGATATTCTTTGTATTCAGGAGACCAAGCTCTCTGTGGACTCCCTATTCACTTACTATCCTAATATTTGGTTTCTTGGCCAATATCAGTGTGTTGGTGCCCTGGGGAGCTCTGGTGGTCTTGATATGTGCTGGGATCCTAGGAAAGTTTTGCCACTCCATTGGTTGTCCTGTATCTCAACCCTCTCAATGGTTGCTTCCTCCCTTGAGACTAGTGAGTTGATTTTGGTTACTAATGTGTATGCCCCTATTGATCTCTCGGGTCAGCTCAAGCTGTGGGAACACATCTGGTATGTCAGAAGCTACCATCCTTTCTTGCCTTGGATTGTGGCTGGGTATTTCAACTCTATTCTTAGTCTAGAGGAGAAGAGGGGTGGCTTAGCTCGTCTGGGACCTTCTTCTGAGCTTTTTCAACAAAATATTGATCTTTTACATCTTTTGGATGTTAAACCCCTAAACAGACTCTTTACATGGAACAATAGAAGGATGGGGAATGCGGCCATCTCAAAACGTTTGGACAGGTTCCTTGTTTCTTATTTTTGGCAATCTAGATCCATCTCTCTCTCTTCTAAAATTCTTGACTGGTGAGGGTCTGACCATTGGCCTATTAAGCTCTCTACAAGTCATATTGTTGCTCCCAAGAAGCCCCCTTTCAAGTTTCAATTGATGTGGCTTCGTGACTCCTCCCTCCATGACTTAATGACACACTGGTGGAGGCAAGGAGGCCCGACTTGTGGCACGGCTATGTTTTCTTTTTCCAAGAAGTTGCAGTATGTTAAAAGGAAATTGAAGCATTAGAATAGCAACTATTTTGGTAATCTCCACATAATGAATAAGAGGGCTCAAGACCAGTTGGATGTTATTACCAAGCAGATCCAAGACCTTGGTTTGACTGAAGCTCTTCGCTCTACAGAATCTCAAGCTTTTATGAATTTAGTTGAGTGGGATCTTCGAGAAGAAATTTATTGGAAATAAAAGGCTTGTATAGACTGGCTCCAGGAAGGGGACAAGAACACTACATTTTTCCATAACTCAGTGCAGGCTCGATGTAATAAGAGCTTCATCTCTTTTCTTGTTACTTCGGATGGGACGCGTTTGACTTCCTCTCAAGGTATATCCAGAGAAGCTATTCAGTTTTATTTTGCTCTCTTCTCAAATGATATTCCTCCTGATGAGCTTGTAGAAGATACTATTTTATCTTGTATTCCCTCTGTTGTGACATTAGAAATGAATGACTCTCGTATGCGGCCAATTGGCAGTTTCAAATTGGAGGGGGTGGTCTTCAGCATGAATAAAGGCAAAGCTCTAGGACCAGATAGTTTCCCTATGGAATTCTTTTAGGAATTTTGGGATGTTATTAATCAGGATCTTTTGGATGTGGTTCAAAAATCTTACTCCAACAAAGAAATGCTCTGAGCTTTGAATGCTACTTTTTTGGTGTTTATTCTAAAGAAGGAATAGGCTAATTAGCTAGAATTTTTTAGGCCCATTACTCTCTGCAATGTGGTCTATAAAATAATTACTAAGCTCATTCCAGAGAGGCTTAAAGTCTGTCTACCTATGGTTATCTCTGAGGAACAAGGGGGTTTCATGGATGAAAAGCAAATTTTGGATAGGGTGGTTATTGCATCAGAAGCTATTCATTATATGAGTACTTCCTAGGAATGAGCCATGTTCATTAAGCTTGATATGGTTAAGGCATATGATAGAGTCAATTGGGGCTTCTTGCATAATGTTCTTCTGGCTTTTGGCTTCAATCAAGATTGGGTTCGCTGGGTTCTTAGCTGTGTTACTACTCCTTTCTCGATCCTTATTAATGGTGCACCCTCAGAGATTTTTGGTGCATCTAGAGGACTTCGTCAAGGAGACCTGCTCTCTCCATATTTTTTTATGATTCTGGCAGAGGGACTTGGGCAACTTATCAAGTTTCATGTTTCTCAACATATGCTTTAGGCATGGCATTGGGGGAACGGATTACCCACTTTGTCCCACCTCCAGTTCATTGATGACACTACCCTTGCTGGGAGAGCTCAGATTGATGAAGCTGAAGCTTTTTGGCTCACCCTGGACACTTATTTGGCTACTTCTGGGCAAAAAATTAATGATCACAAGTCCTCTATTTTTTTCTTTAACACCCCTGAGCCTATCCAACAAAGGATTATTGCTATCCTGAGGTTTCAAATTCAGTCTCTCCCCCTCACCTACTTAGGGGTCCCTATTATGGTGGGAAGACAGCCTAGGCTCTTTTGGCAGAATGTGCTAGACAAACTAAGAGAAAAAGTTAACCACTGGACTCATAAGTGGCTTTCTACTGCTGGCAGGGTGACACTTCTGCAATCAGTGATTCAAGCCCTTCCCATTTATCGTATTATGGTTCAAGCTACCTTGGGGTATTTCCTTAAGGAATTCGATGCTCTTTCTCACCAATTTCTTGGGAGCGGCAACCTGCAAAATACCAAATGGAGCCTTCTTAATTGGGATATAGTTTTCCAGCCAAAAAAGGAAGGGGGCCTTGGTTTGCGCTCTGCTATCTTATGGAGTCAATATCTCACTACCAAACTATATTACACTAGTGTTCCAGTCAAGCTCACCTTTGGGACCATATCCTATCTTTTAAGTACTATTCGGGGGCTGATCCTATGGATATTTCAAGACTTCCTCTTGAGGGAAGATGGTCGATGGTGTGGAATACCCTCAACTGTGGAGCTCAACTAGTGAAATTTAGCCTTTTCTGGATCTGCAATAGGGGATCAGATGCCCTCTTTTGGAGCGATTCCTAGGATGAGTCTCCCCCTCTCTTATCCTCTCATCCAAACTTGTAGTCGCTTTGCGATTCTCTTCTTTCTACTGGGTGGAATATGGTGGCTCATTATAAGGAGGCCTTCAGTCTAGGCATGGCGGTGGGGTATCGATGGAAGAACTCTTTGGACTGGCCGTCGGGTGGCTCTTTGGGGGATCGACTGGAGTTATCCTAGATTTTGGCCTCTAGAGAATGTAGTTCCTTGCAAGAGCATGATGTTTTGGCATGGGGAGGTGATCCCTCTGGGAAGTATTCCATATCTTCCAGGTACCTGCATTGATAAAGCAACTCTTTGGCGAAGTGGAGATCTCTTGGTGGAAGAAGGTTTGGAACTAGTTTTCTTGGCCTAAGTGTAATTTTTTCCTCTGGGTTCTGGTTTACAATAGGTGTCTTACTTGGGACAACCTCTGTAAACAAGGCTTCCAGGGGCCCTCCATGTGTGTTTTATGCTGTAGTAGTGAAGAGACTATCTCCCACCTTTTCTTTTAGTGCCCTTTTGCCAAACAGATTTGGCACCTTTGGTGGGGTGTGTGGGGCTGCCCATGCTGGCACATTTCTTCTCTATCTAAATTTTGGGATCACTTGGGCCACCCTCCTTCTAAGGCTACATTTCTTCATGTCGCTTGGTCCATTGGCCCTTCCTTTATCTTGTGGCATATATGGCTAGAGAGATACAGGCAGATTTTTCATGATGTGTATATTGAGTTTAGGGTCTTGTGGGGAAGAATTACAAATTCTCTTCATGAAACCCTCCATCCTAAATGTGATGTGGCTGTAGGCTTGGACCCAATCAATGCTGGGATTTATTCACGCTTTGCCTTTGCACCTCCCAGGGACATCCCCTTTGCCCCTCACAATCTAGCGTACGACTGTAGGTAGCATTTGCACCCTATCAATCGGATGGGGCATTGGTCTCCCCCTGCGGCAGGCACTCTCAAAATCAATATTGATGGCTCATCTCATGGAAATCTAGGACTAGCTGGTATTAGTGGGGTGGGGCATGATAGCTTTGGCAAGATGCAATTTTTCTTTTCTATTTACAAGGGCTATCATACTAATAACCTCATGGAAGCTCTTTTAATCTTGGTTGCCATGCAATAGTGTTGTCATCTAGGTTGGCACTGAATTATTTGTGAGACTGACTCGCAGGTTGTTGTCAATTTGTTGAATAAATGGGACTTTGAGACTATAGATTATCATTTGGTTGGGGTGGTGCAACAGGTGCTTTAGCTTTGTACTTCTTTGGATTCTGTGTTCTTTATGTATATTCCCCTTAAGTGGAACGGGGTGGCTGACTACTTGGTCAAATGGGCCTCCGAGCATGGGCTACTTTGGAACATCTTGGATCATATGATGCTGCCCCTGGATTTATCTCAAAAGCTAGCTCAACTTGTTGACCAGGATAAAGCTCTATAACTCTCTTATTTCTTTCTCCATCTTTAATAATATTTTTACCCCTCTTTTAGTTAAAAAAAATTATCTTTTAAAAATTTATCTATTAAAAAAAATTTAAATAAATATTATTTTAATATATTAATTTCTAATTATATTTTTATATTAAAAATGAAGTGTTTAAAAATTTCATTTAAATTTAATTTAAGGAATAAATGATTTAAGTATTCTTAACATTAATATAGAGAAATTGTAATGACCCTATCCATATCTATTTGCAAAAAATAATGGACAAATGACATATTCGAATAATGATCAACTTATTTATTAATTAAGACATTATTCAAAAATATTTTTAAAGAGGAATATCTTGCTATGAATTGTACATCTTTTAACTCTAGAGTAAAATATGTTCACTCATGTTTTATATAATTTATTTATAAGGAAAAATATGCATAGCTGTACTTTTATTTGAATCAAAGAGCTTATAATAAACTTACATATAAAAAAATAGAGGTTAGATATCACACATAGAAAGGACTTGGATAAATATCCAAGGAATCAAATCTCTCATTCAAAAGAGCTCCTTATAATTTATAAGGATGAAATAAAGAGAGGAATTAAATAATCCATCGATGAGTACAAGAGTAAAGGGAAAATCATTACTTGCATGTCTCCATTTGTAGTGATTGATTATGATTTAATAGCTTGGATCAATACTCAATATCTCTCGAATGGTTTCACTTTGTAACAATATTTTAAGTTGGCTTAGTATGGAATCATTATATAAATTTACTTACCCACCTAGTTTTATTGAAACAACCAATGCCATCTTTATGAACTATGCTCTTCTTTGTCAATCTTACGTAATTTTTGAAAATATTAGCTCAATGGATTTTATAAATAACTTGAATAATAGTAAATAACTACAAAAGTATCTTAGCCATTAAAAACTTTGATCCAAGTTGGTGAAGCTTTGAAGTATCTATTAAAGGGGTTTAGCTCTCTTAAAATTTATCAATATATAGTAGGATAAAAATGTTACCACTAATTAAAATAGATTTTATTTGAAATAAATAATCAAGAGCTTCCCACTGGGTTTCATTTTGCAAAAATGGCCAACTATAGTGAGATATAATACTGCAATCAAGTCCATATATTTCCTTTCTTTATTCTTCATGTTTGATCAAACTATGTAAGATTAGTATTGGAAGGTTGATTTAATAGTATGATATATTTTATATCAATGGATTTGTCTTCCTTATTAAAAACAACTCAGGTCATCAATCAATGCTTAATTTAATAGTTTGATGATCCCGTTGAAATGCTTTTATACTATGCTATTTTGGATAATTACCTAAAGCTTGAGGCTTTTAATTAAATCGTGGATAAAATGGCTAGATATTAATGCCATGATTCAATCCAATGACAAGATATCAATTATAAATATGCTTATCATATTGCTCACATTTTCCATTTCTCTCCTTTAACTTTTTAATTCTTTGTGTCCCCCACCCTATACAATTTTTAATCTTAAATCTTAGATCCTTTCATGACATAGTTGAATTATTTTTCCATGGGCTCAATCCAATCACATGAGGGGGTTTTAATTACTTCAGTAGCATGGATCTCTTTATTCATCTCACTACATTGGATTAAATTATATCAAAAAAATTGAGATTAACATTGAAGGGATTTAGTTTTAGCTAAGGTAAATAACTATAATTCTACAAAATTGATTTTTTAAACTAGTTTAGGGAAAAAAAAATAGAAATATAAATGAATGTGTTTAACCTTAAATTGATTGTTGTACATGGGTATTATAGAATTAATAATATAGAAAAGAATAAGCACAAGTGTGATAAATATATCTATACCAAAACAATTAATTTGAAAACTCAAATAAATAATATTCTAAATTTATGATACTGAGATGTTAAAAATAGAAAATATAGCTATTGATTGATATTACAATAAATTATAAATAAACTTACCTAGTCAGTTTATTATGCATATGGAAATTTGGGATGAGAAAAGATAGTAGATTGGATCAGGATCCTAGAATAATTGTCATATATGTAAGTTTTCATTTTGTGTCCTTTGGGGCTTGCCTCAAATCCAAACATTATTTGATATTGATCTCTAAGTTAGACACGTATGTCTATTATTGAATATTGACTAGCTATAGATGTGACCACATGTATCATTTTTGTTTGTTTATCACCTTTCTTTGGGTGTGTATAGATCATGCACGTAGGTTGTCAATCTTTGTCAAATGATCAAAATCAAAACTTCCTCACCCTTGGAGTGATTATGAAAAAAATGGTTTAGTGGGCACATGGTGTTGAGCTACCCTAAGGACACCTCTATCAATGGCACTAGCTACATATCCTATCATCCAAACAGTGCCTTAGACTTATGTAGTTATACTATACATGTTAGATTGTGTGTTCATAAGGATGAAATATGTGATAAACAAATACATAGAGTGACATAAGTTGTAACTTATACAATGTGTCTCATGTAATGATCCTTTGATAATTCAAACATGAAGGGATATTGGTCCTATTATGAATGAAAATAGGGATGAATGGGGAAGATTCGCTCACTTGAATGCTTGATTGAGTACTTTTGGTAAGTTACCTTATGACTTCTTGGTCTTTGTTAAATTATCAGGTGAGGAATGAATGAGGTTTTATCTTGTATATATAGATCTCTTTTAAAAATCTCTCACACTAAATCACTTAGGCCAACCTTTAGAATACATTCATTTACAAATTGGCTAAATTTCGGGCACTCAACACTTAGTTTGAAAAGGTACAGTATCATTGACGTAGTCTTCTAGATAAAATGTAAGTGTCTAGGAAGTTAGCACATAGGCATAGGTCCAAAAATTTTAAATAATAACAATGATGAAGTTTAAAATATTTTTTAAGGTCAACATACTGCCATTTCTAAAAAATAGGGATTCTTGTGATTATTCTGAGCCTTAACACTAAAAACTTGATAATTTGCATTTTAATAAAATATGAAGATCATCCACACTTGATGAGATTAGCCCATTTGTTCATGGTTTTATTTCAAAGTTGCCTAATGTTGCTAACAGTTAACTTTCATGTCTTATGTTGTAAGTTTTATGGAGCTCCTTTCAATTAATAATGCTATGATTTTCACATATTAGGTCTATTCAAGATTTCACTGGCCTTTGGTCTATAAAATCTTACACATATTTCCATGAGCTAAAACCCTAATTAAAAAACCCCTAGCTTAGACCTTTAGTTTAAATTTGAATTTGGTAGGAACATATTTGATGGGAACATTTTGAATCAACTTTGCACTTAATCCTAATTTTTATGCCAAGGTTTGGTCATGTTTTTCAACACAACCAAACCTCAGATTAAAATTCATTTTTCGTCCCCTTTTATTTCCCCCCCCCCTTCCATTCCCTATATTTCTAACATGGTCTAATGTTTATAAGGTGGGGTATTTCATATTATCATGGTCCCCTTTTTCATATGCTTATCCTAAAGTCTTAACCCTACGGCCCCATTTATATTTATCAAGATGAAAGAGACCTTAGTCTTAAAAATTTAACCTAAGTTATTATATTAACTCACATCCTAACTTAAGCACATCACTTCTTTGTAGATCTAATAAACCTTGCTTCATCATGAGGAAAGATCTAGTGGAGTGTAGGAAGACCAATAAACTTAAAGTTTTGATCCATTGGACCAATCCTATAAGATCACCAGGATCATGATTGACAGTCAACACTTCATTAGGATCAAGGATCAAAAAGTGTGAGATCATCTTTAAGGTTTAAAGGCACCTTTTTATCAAAATAAACTTAGCCTATGTTTTATCCTAAGGTTTCATTGTATTTATTAATATAATGAAACCTTAGAATAAAACTTATACTATAGATTTGATGATTAAAAGGAACCAATAAAATGTGAGCATCTTGATCATGATCAGTGGTCCACAGTTACTCACATAGGGTTAATTTGATGAATTTAACATAACGTTAAAAAGTCAAAAGCGCTGGAGCCCCAAAGATATGTCATGTGGCACTCCCGCATTTAGTTTTGATAAAAAAGGAGCCCTACACATAAAAATTCATACTTAACCTAAGGTTTTAGCGTAAGCTTGTTTACATTTATTCAAATGCAATAAACCTTGGGTTATGACCATAACATTCAAAGGAACCCATTCTATTATGCTTATAAACTTATGTTTTTGTCTTAGTTTAGTTATTATAATATGGTCCTTAGTTAACTTGATCTCCTTCATGATTACAAAAACCAATGGCATGCATCTCCCTATATATTAATCAATGGCTCTCATTTCATCATGAAGGATGATCTAATGGAGCATATTAAATCCAAATATCTATGAAGCAAAAGGACTTCTTGAACTTAAAATTACCATTCTCGTGACCATCATTTGACATCTTCAAGGCCAACATTAACGTGTGTAAGATCCTCAACTTTACTCTCATCAAACCTAATGATTCATGAAATTAAGTTTAGCATTATCATGATCATCATTTAACACCCACGAGGTTGTCATTGACGTCTGTGAGACCATCAAATTTAAGCTCATTGAATATTTTTCCTAGACATAGGTATGTACTTCAAAATGTTACTAAAAGCTTATTGCTTGCATTGCAAATCAATGGAACCCCTCAAAATATATTCAAACACTTAAGATATTTGAACTTTAAATGATAAAATGATTGCATGATCTAAATACTTACAGACACGAACTTAGTCTAAATGTATATCCTAAGGTTCAAATTGCATTTATTTAAACAAAATAAACCTTAGGATAGAGACTTATATTAAATATTATTTTAAAATGTCCTTGTGACACAAAACTTAGCTTTAAAATGGTTTTAACCTAAGGTTTCATCGTGTTTATTAATATGATAAAACTCTAGGTTAAAACCTAACAAATAGACCACTTATTATTTAGGCCCCTTTAGGCATATTCTAATAAATTAGCATAAATATTGTAGCCTAAAGAATATGTTGTGTTTATTAATGAAACTTAAAAATTAGACTAAAATATTTAGCCTAGGTCCCTTTTGTATGTATTCCAAAAACTTAAGCTAAAGAATTTTAGCCTAAAGTTTGTGACATGCTTATTAAACATGAAATAAACTTTAGCCTAAAGTATTTAAGCCTATGTCCCTTCCTATGTCTAGTGCTAACTAAAGTTCTCACCCTTTTTAGGATCAATGGCTCTCACATCATCATAGAGATTGCTTAGACAGAGAAAAAGGACATGATGACTCTAAGGCATTTGATCCATCAGACCAATGGCATATGTTTGCTTAGATAGAGGTCAATGGTCCACCCTTCAACAAGACTGATTGATCAGATGAAGCATAGCTATTAGATAATATTTATGATTCCCTAAATATTTTCAAGATCAACACCTGACAAGCATGCATTCACTACAAAGAATACAAAGTCTAAAAGGCCCATAAAGGTGCCAAGTAGTACAACCCCAGGGCCCAAATATAAAGCAACCAATGACTCTCAAATCCCTGTGATCATGATCAATATTCCACATTGATAATAAATAAGGATTTTATGGCATAAAGGAAAAGTTAGATTTTAAAAATAAAATGGTTAGTCCCTCAAGGCATTTATGAAAAATGTCATAAAATTTGTCAAATGGATGCCACATGGGTGCCAAAAAAGTACAAAAAATGAAAATTAAAGATATTGTTTGCTTGAAAAGGCAAAGGTATAAAGGCTTGAGTTTCAATCAAATATGAGATATGAATGATCCTAAGTCCAAATTTCCATCACCATTAAAGATTCATAAAATCCCTAGCATCCATAAAATCCCTAATATACACAAAGATTAATCATCGTCAAATTGAGAATAGTTTAATTAAAATCTAAGAAAGAACAAGCTGATTCAAAGATTATTTATAATTCATTGGTAGGCAATTGGAACTTTCACAATCATGGAAGCTCATAGATTGTAACAAAGGGATGAAATTGAGTTGTATTTAACTTTAGAGAATGAGGGAAGAATTTTCAAGGATATGGACTTGAATACTATAGCTTTAAATAATGTGAATAATAATTGGTCCAAACTCTTTTAGAATATTGAGGAGATGCAAGCTCTTACAAGGGAAGAATAGAAGAATGAAACCATCATATAGATATATAATGACCTGGTCTCCATCCAATTGACTAGCCTCTACTATGCTGCCACCAAGCTTGAGGTATTACACTGCATCGATGTCCTTGTTTCAAAAATTTGTCATACATTTCCCCCCTTGATTTTTAAAGCTACTATAAGTTGTGTAATCCATAGATAGACTTGAAAACCATTAAAGAGTAGACTAGGAAGCATAACTTAAACACTATCCTTGCCCCATGGCTACTCACTGGAACCCAGGGGATCTAGGACCCCACAGGAAAAATCCCAATTATCCAATTTAGGGAGGGGATTGGGATAATTATGAGCTTGTGTTAAGATAAAATAAAACACAAATTTATCCCCAAATCACATACAAAAAAATTATGAAATGAGTCAATCAAACATACATAAAATAATCATAAATATGCAAAAAATAAGAGACACCAGATTTAACATGGTTTACCTAAGATGGGATATGTCCACCAAACTTGTGCAGTATATTATTTCCATCAATACAAGGGAGAAACAAATCCTGCAACAAACCCTGTTACACCTCTCTACCTTTTTCTACCTCCACTCTATGTGCAATATATTTCATCCTCCATCTCATACATGTAATAATATATTTTGGGGAAAAAAACACCTAAACATAACCTCTATCATTAGATTTGGAAACTTTTAATCAATGGCCCAAATTGACAACAAAATTATAATTTTACAAGGCAACCTTTAATACCCTCCTTTAAACCTCATGTGCCATCGTAGATACAAAGAATGGGATCTAAAACTCAGCTAAAATAACATCAAATTTTTAACCTCTGATCTTGGAAGACAATCAAGCTCCACACCTAACAATCTACCACTTGGAGACCGATTGTAGAAACTTCATCACTACCACATGCACTGTACTATCTGGACTTGGATAAGTTCATTAATTTAATTATCATCCATGAAGACCATTTAAAACTAAATAAATCTTCCACTTCTCTCTTGTAACCACCTTGGTCATCATATTTGCAAGACTTTTTCTAGTATATCTTCTCTAATTTTAGTTGTACTTCCTTTATCACTGAACGAATGAAATGATATCACAACTAAATATGTTTTGTTATGGAGTGAAAAGTTGATTTTTTTGGTAGATGGATTACACTATGACTGTTACTATATAGAGTACATATTTCTTGACCATGTCCCAATTCTTCCATCAATCTCTGTAACCAAATTATTTTCTTGCTTGTTTTTGTAGCAGCAACATACTCAGCCTCTATGGTCAAAAGTGTCACAACCTTTGACTTCATATCCCTGTGGATGCTCCATATATAATTACTCCTTGAAGTCACCATCAAAGAATGCAGTCTTCACATCTAATTGTTCAAGATGCAAATATTCTATTGCTGCCAAACTTAAAATAACTCTTATAGAAGTCATTATAACTACTAGAAAAAATATTTTGTCAAAGTCCATACATTTCTTTTATGCAAAACCTTTAACCACCATTCTGGCCTTGAATTTCTTTTTAACTTCATTCTCTTCCTTTGTCTTGTATACCCACCTATTCTACAATGCCTTCTTTCGTTTGGGAAGCTCAACCAAATCCCATGTTTTGTTTTCCATTAGAGCATCATACTCCTCATCCATAGCTTGCTCACACTTATCCTTGGCATCAATCCATAGTGCTTATTCATAGCTTTCTGGCTCACCACTATCATTAAGTAATAAACAATATAAAGAAGGAGAAAAATGATTAGGTGGTCTACTTACTCTTCCATATCTTCTAATAGGGGTTTGAGGTCTCCGTTCCTATTGCACATTTTGATCAGGAACCTCTACGACATGTTTTTCTATAATTTCTTCTAATATTGTATAATGCCTTTTGGATTCTTCTTCTTTTCATGCAACTATTCCATGTACATGAGTTTTTCATGGAACATAACATCTCTACTCCTAATTATTTTCTAATCTTCTAGATTCCACACCCAGAATCCATAGTAATCAGTTCCATAACCAATAAATGAGTATTTTTGAGACTTAACTTCTAACTTATTCCTATTATCTTTGTCAATATAAGAAAATAGCTAACAACCAAAAACTCTTAGAAAAGAATAATCTACATTTTTTCTAGTCTATAATTCCTATGGTATTCCACCATCTAAATCACTCAAAAGTCCTCTATTTATTAGATAAATTTTTGTAGTTATAGCATCTGCCCAAAACTATAAATGCAAACTTGCATGCAATCTCATGCATCTAACATGTTCCATAATAGTCTTGTTCATTCTTTCTGACACACCATTCTATTGTAGTGTTCCTAGAACTATTTTTTGTCTGTGAATTCCACTTTTTGAATGGTAATTATTAAAATCATTACGACAATACTCACCTCCATTATCAGGTCACAATTCAAAACCATCAAGAGGAAGACCAACAACCACTCTTGCGTGTCACATAATTATGTACTATGTTTGAATCTACTTACAAAAATTATAAATTTATAGATTATACGTAGTTGGTATAAACTATACTTGTTATGCTTGTTATTATTTATGTGACTTAATATTGTGGAGATTCATTCATACATTTAATGGACTAAATGTATGTATTTTGGTTATTCCTATTTTTTGCATGTTGTATGCCTACTAGTATGAATTAATATGTAACAATCTGTTGGTTATATTTATATTAACCAAATCTCTCACTGTTGGTACTGAATAAGTAGTGAGACAGACTTCACTAGCTTAATAAGATCACTGATGCCAGATGAAGGTGATCTAATTAAATGGTGTGTATTAAATTGACTAATTTTAGATATCAATAACTATAAAAAACTTTGACCAAAGTAATGTTATTTAGACATTATCATTTTATGTGTGTGATTTACATGTTTGTGTGATATCATATTAGAATTAAAAAAATTATGACACACTACATGTTTTTAGAAATCATTCAACACACAAGTACTAGATTTTCTCTCTAGATTATATAACCATCACTGTCTACTCATTCATAAAATGGAGGCCATTACCTGATGGGGAATTGTGAATGGAATCGATGATCTATTATTGGTGTGGAAAGGTGCTTGGAGGATAATCTCCCTTCCCAAAACAATACGTATTTCGAGATGATAGTTTAGATTACCGTAGATACTGAAGTTAGAGGAACTCATGTATTCTAGAGCCATGTATTTATTATTATTGACATATTATTATGATGAGATATAATTATTTACTTATTGTACCATGACAGTAGCGGTTGCATCTTTGTACCAACTATGGTTGGAAATTTATAATTAAATTCTATATCTAGTAATGATGTGTTTCACCTAATGATAGTGATTAGTGATGGATATATGTCACATGCTTATTTTACAGTTAATTTACTTAAAATGTTTTATCTGAATCACTTATTATATTATTTTAGAGAAATCTAATGAAAGAATATGTTGATTAAATAAAAAATATCAAATTATTTTAGGTAGATCCCAATGAGGATGTTTCATGTGGTATCATAGTTGTGGCTTGAACTCTAGGACCTAATAAGTCTAGTAGCACTTTTATATCCTTTTGTTTAACATAAAGATGAATGGTGAAATATAGAGTATCCAAAGAGGGTCCTTCAAATGTCAATGACAACCCTCCATTTGATCCTAATTGATTTGCTACTGCACAAGTAGTAAAATTGGATTAGACTCTTGAGCCATGAATAAGACAAAGGACCAAATTTTAGCTTGGATTAAAAATTTGATGTCCATGAAGAGGAAGGACTCCAGGGCTTGTAGTGCCTTATTTTAGAATCATGCTAAACAATGATTGGAGTTATGAGATTTATTAGATCCTCATGTATGACTTGATGACTATTGTAATTAACTGACATCCTTGATTCTTGGAATTATGTTTACCTATGAGGTCTAATTATACACTTGATCAAATAACTTAATCTCTTAGAAGTGTGTATCCTTAGGAGCAATCATACCCTCTTAAAGTTATTAAAGGATTGATTTATCGAGTGTCTTGATGGTGATGGTTGTATATAATGTTTAGGTAGGTGAGTGTAATGCATATTTCATGAGTCATGAATAAGAGACTCTTACAATATTTTTGATCACTTAGATCGAACACCTTGAGAATGATTACATCCTTACTTGGTAATCAAGTCACCACCACCACTTGTGTTTTGTATTGTGAGTGTTCAAAAAGTATGGGATGCTTCTCACTTAAGAATATGTGTATTTTAGATATATTTTTTTGTATTATGTACATTAATCCTAAGCGAGGGAATCCAAAAAGACCGCTTATGGATTTGTACCACCTAGTGTAGTGGGAATTGTCCTTGTAGTAGAATGTATTTATCTTGTTGAGGATTATTATGTGTTAAGAATTTGCTCATGGATCAAAACCCCATATGTTTATATGTATTTGTAAGAGGTGTCATCTCACATAGCTACAAAATAGGTGAGTTGTTAGTCCCTCACTTTCCCTTGACATCATTATAAGCCCACTAAGTGAATTCATATTTTCATGATGTTGTGTAAGTGTTCCCTTAATCATAAATTTGTTTCTAAAATTTTGTTTTGACAATATTACCTAGAGTTAATGGGATAGTGTCTTCTGCTTCTTGTAGATAGAGGATTTGTAGGAATGGAATGGATTTATGCATTTATGTGGTTAAATTATTTTCCTTTTGATTGTGGAAATAGGTTTTGATACTACACTTGTATGTTTGGTAAAAGTGTAGTGATTTTGGCAACTTGGGTCGTAGTGTTTTATTAATACCATGTGACGGTATTTAAGAGTTTCTTTGTTGATATGTTAGTTCACTATTTTCCCCTTGTGTGTTTTTAGAGTTAAAATTTCTAGTGCTACTCTATCTAAACTTGTAAACTTTGACCATATGACTTTTTAGTTGTTCAATCACACTTTTCAGGGTCTTGGACTACACTAATTACTTTTTCACCTCATACAAACCATAGTCTTACTCTTTTAATTCCTAGTTCCATATTTAAAAAATGGTTATATTCATCTAGTTTTAAACATGCTCAATCTTATTCAATTCTTACTATCAAAAAGTAAGAAATAAATAAATGTATGATAGAACTATATGTTATTAAAAAACCTATAAATAATATATATCTAAAGATTATTTTTAGCTATTAAAAAGATAAAACTACTTTACAAAATTTTTGCATTTAAAAAACCAATTATATACAACTAATGAAAAGAAACACAATCCAAAATACATTTTAATATATGCAATAAAATACATTTCAATCTAAATAAAAAGTATTTGCCTAAAGTAGATAATTTCTCCCTTAGATATATATAACATCACCAACACATATTGATAATATCAATATATACATATTTTATCCTTATACATTTATCAAAATGACACATGAACTAAATAATATCAATATATACATATTTTATCCTTATACATTTATCAAAATGACACATGAACTAACAATGTTGATAATTAATCTATAATGCTTAAATCTCTTTACGATTAAGATGTCTAAAAGTAAAGTAAAGATAAACTCAAAAAACGTATATCATCATATCAAAAATAATTCACACTGGAATACAAGTTATCGTCAACATAAAAAAGTGACCCATATATATATATATATATATATATATATATATATATATATATTAATTTGGAGTTTTTATAAAATCAAGCAAGATATTTCATCAAATGAAATGTTTGTTATTTGAATCACTACTCATCATTAATTTTAAAATATTATCCTTAATTTCAATATATTTAAATATTTTATTTTCTTTTTATTTTTATATTTAAATTAGATTGATGATAAATAATATATATATTTTTTTAAAAATTACAAATTCAATATATATATATATATATATATATATATATATATATCTCAATTACAAATACTAAAACATATAATTTTATAGATTTTTAAATAATAATTGAAATTAATATTTAATAAAAAATAAATCTAGTTTGACTTATAATTATAACTTAAAATACCTCATTTATTAATAAAAAACAAAAAAATATCAATCAATCAATTAATCACATACACAAAAATTAAATGTGTTGTCTTTCATGTAAAGATGAATAACCATCCATTAGATAACATGAAGATCCATTTGCATTGTTCTCGCATAAAAACTTGAAGACATAATATTTTCTGGACTTTTATAAATTTATATAAAAATAAAATGAAATAATAAATAGTTTTTAAAAAAAAATTAGTTAACTTTTAAACAAAATAAGATTATAAGAATCATTTTTTTATTATTATATTTTTTTAATTAATTATAACATTTGAAATTAAATATTATTTTAATAATTATAATGCTTAATTTGAAAGTATAGAAATATTTTTAGAATGTAATTAAATTGTATTCAATTTAATTATTAATGATTCATCTTTTTTTAAAAATTTTCAAAAAAAAAAAAAAAAAACTAATTCTATGCTACACTATTAAAATCAATAAGTGATTAAGCATGTAGTTTTATTTTCAATTTGTAACATATAATTTAAGTGGTTATGGCTCAATATAATTTTACACAATTTGTGTAATCAATTAATTTATTGATCTTATTGTTTTAATATTTTTATTTTGTTCACCACTCCTTTATGAGGTGAGAGGGGTATCTATTTCATCAACATTCCCTAATGTACGATCCCAATTTCATCCATTTATCATGTCATATTTTATTAACAACAAAAATAATCTTTGATAAGCTCTTTGTACCAAAACAAATATGTATAAATTCTTTAACATTGTTGTTTCTTCTATTTTTTAATGCATCAAATTTTGTTTTTTTAAATATATGTTATGATGATAAATTCTCAAAAAGGGAAAAATATAACATCCAAAATAATAAGAAATAATCAAACATAAAAATATTTGGTTAAATGTATAATGTTTGTGGTAGGAAAAAAATAATAATAACACTAAAACTAAAACTACCTAGTTGAGCTCAGAAATGTTAAATATAAATTTAAAAAAAAAAAAAAAAAATTCCAAAACTTACACATGTTTGAACATAAGTAAAAAATATTAAATAGAATCAACACTTTTTATTAGTTCATATTTCACATAGTTTTTGCTTCTCTCTTTTTAAAAAAGATATAAAACACAACCTTCACCTTCAGTGTGTTCATATTCCATATAGCTTTTGCATCTCTCTTTAATACAAACAACAATCACAAACTTTGCCTTCACTTTATTCATATTTTACATAATTTTTACATTTCTTTTTAATTAAAAATAATAATATAATAGCTTTTGCATCTCTCTTTAATACAAACAATAATCACAAACTTTGCCTTCACTTTATTCATATTTTACATAATTTTTACATTTCTTTCTAATTAAAAATAATAATATAACTTTCAAATTTTAATTTAAACACTGAATTACCTAAAGTTTAATTGCGTAACATCTGTAAATTATTTTTTATCTTAAAAATTGAGAATATACTTCATTTTGTATACTATTTCCTACTTAATTTTAATTTTGTTCTTTATATTTTATTGCATCATTTTTTATTTTATTTTCTAAATTACAAATTCATAATTAATTATTTATTTATATATATATATATATATATAAAATAATTAAAACCGTTATAAAATCTACAATACACATCAAAACTCTACAATAATATGATGACGACGTTGTCCATTCTCAACCACCAAAAATAACCTTACAACAAACAAAATTTGCCAGAGGCGTGGGACGGTGGGGGTCCTCCATTACCATTACCATAATTAACAAACGTCCAAACTCATGGAGGTGACTACTCCTCCTGGGCACTCCAGGGCCTGCCATGTCAAATGGCGTACAACATCACGTCCTGAAAAATTATCGGAAGGCGTGCTGGGTAATTAACTAATTTACTGTCAAAAGATCTTGAATTATAAAAAAATAAAAAATAAAATAAAATAAGGTAAAGCTTAAATGCAGAGTATAAGACAAGTGTAGCAATTGGATTACTAAGGGGGAAGGAAGCTCGGTTTCAAATTCAATACAATACAGCCATGGACAGCTCTGAAGCGCCCAACCAGAAGTACTCACCTTGTTATCATGTTTTTGTTGTTGTGTTTCATTTTGCTATTGATTCTGAATCAATTGTTATTTCAGATGGTGGAAGGAGGACACAGTAGCAGTGGTAACAGGGGCCAACAAGGGCATCGGCTATGCAATTGTTCATCAGTTGGCAGGGCATAGTATCCGTGTCATATTAACAGCACGAGATGAAGAACGAGGAAAGGCGGCCGCCAAGACACTGAATGAGGAAGGGTTTCATAACGTTGTGTTCCATCAGCTGGATGTGAAGGATGCCATGAGCGTCCATGCCTTTACCGATTGGATGAAAGAACATTATGGGAAACTCGATATCCTGGTATTGTATTAGGTTCGTCCGTACTGTTCTGTTTATTATGAATTTTCCTCGTTCCAGCCTACTTGAGTAATCGTGCAGGTTACTGATCTACCATTGAAATGCAGGTTAATAATGCTGCAATATCAGGGTTTGCAGTAGATCGCGGCATTTTGAAGGCCAACAAAATCGATTTGAGAGAGTTATTTGTAAGTTACTTTGGTTGATTTGCTATTTAAAAAACAGAGGAATTCATTCACTCTGAGATCTGATTAACTTCTTGTATTTTTACAAAAGAATCGAACCCCTGGAATCCCAATGGAAGGAGTTTCTGAGACGTAGGGAATGGCGGAGAAGTGCATTGATATTAACTACTATGGCCCGAAAAGAATGGTTGAAGCTGCTCTTCCTCTTTTGAAGCTTGCTACTCATGGTGGGGGAAGAATTGTGAATGTGTCTTCTAGTGCTGGGGTATTAGAGGTAACTTAATAAACTCTTAACTCAAAAATATTGTAAAGTTTCTTCAATAAATGTGTCTTGGGCTCCTACAGGTAAGCCACTAAATTCTAATTTGACAAAATCGTACGGCTTACCATTCAGATATGCTAATAAATCACTAGTGAGATTATTTTTTAATATAAATTATGTATCGATATTATAAAATATAAGGTAAATCGACACAGATATAATAAAAATTAATTATAATATTTAGAAACCTAGCAGTGTATTTATTTTAAACTTAATGGCTAATTTCTCTCTATCTAAAAGATATATATTATATCCCACAATATAGGATCATACATTTATATATATATTTACATTTGTTTGACATTTTATTAGCATATTCCAAGCGAGACTTTGAGGCAAGAGCTGAGCAATCTGCATGATTTAACTGAGGAGAAAATAGATGCATTCCTCGACAATTTTTTGAAGGATTTTGAACAAGGACTATTAAATAGTAAAGGTTGGCCTGTTCCATATTCAGCGTATGTTGTTTCCAAGGCTGCTCTTAATGTTTACACTCGTGTTCATGCACGGGAACATCTTGATATGTATGTTAATTGTGTTCATCCAGGATTTGTAAACACTGATATAACTTTTAATCTAGGAAGGTTGTCAATTGATGAAGGTGCAAAGGGCCCTGTTATGTTGGCCTTACTCCCTATAGGTTCACCTTTTTGGAGAATATTATGATGAAACAAAAATTTCTAACTTTTAAGATACAAATAAATCTTAGAGATTTTTTCAACATTTAAGGAGATTTATATCCTTTTGTCCTTTAAAAAGGTGAGAAAAGGTGAGTTTTATGTATTTTAGAGGAAAACAATTGAAAAGGATTAATTAGAATTCAACATATTGGATAGATAATTTAATGGAATGATATTTTAATCAAGATGAGATTTTTAATTTTTAAGTTTAATTTTTAAAATTAATTTCTCAAATTTTTTTTAGTTTTTTTTTTATTATTGTATTTTTTAATATTATATTAATATTTAACTCTTTCTAAGATATTCGCATTTATTAAATTGGAGGATCAAATACTAATAAAAATTAGATAAATTTTTTACAATGATATATAAAATAAGGGTTGTGTAATGGTTGGTCCATGTTTCACTTGTGTTTAGAGTAATAGAAATTGTAATGTCAATTATATTTAGTTTAGTTAAGGAGCTCCTATTTCAATTTTTGGGGCTAGTCTTTATTTTTAAAATTTACAATATAACCAATCGTTGCTTTTAATCTAACGATGTAACTAGTCCCTGCATTTTAAATTTTAGTCTATTGATTATATTAGAAATTATAATATTACTACTAAGATAATTTATATAATATAATAAATATACAAAAATTAACAATATTTCAAAAATTAAATTACAAATTTAAAACCATAAATTTTATATTAATTAGAGTAATATTGACTTTTTAAATATTATTAAATAATTGTAAATAATTATATTATATAACATGAAAGTTGATATATATATATATATATATATATATATATATATATATATATATATAAATTAAAAATAAATCATGTTGATATTTCTTTTAACTAATTTATTTTAGAAAGTAGAATTTTTACTAATTAATTTAGAGTTTTAGAATAGAAAGTTTATATATATATATATATATATATATATATATATATATATAAATAAAAGATAAATAAAATATTCTATAATATCATCTTAGGAAATATTCTAAAATATTGCACATAAAACTATAGCATTATTATAATATGTTAAATAATAAAATTTAATTGGTTGGATTGAAAAAATTTATTGTACCTATAGTAGGGATTAAAAATATATTATAATAAAATGAATTATTATTATCTTCATTAAAAAAGTTAATATACAATCAATCTTAAACTCAAGTTTAATATTTATTTAGATTAAAAATGTGTATTCGATTCAAAACTTTAAAGTTTATTTTTTTATTTAGATTGATCAAAATTTTACTTGAAAACATAATATATTGTAGAAAATGTGATATAAGCAAAATAAATTTAATTTCCATAATTATTTTATAAAATAATATTTCAAAACTATAGCAAAATAAACCATGAATACATGAGAATGAAAAATAGACAAAGAGATAAATAATAAAATAAGTTGTTAATTCATTGAAATATGAAGTATGCATGGTTATATGTAAGGGATATGTGATATGTTACATTTTATAAGAAATGTGAGATTTTATCTATTAGAAGAGATGTGAGCTAGTTATTTTGTACTGTTAAAGAAAGGTTAAAAATATATAAAAAGAGATGTGAAGCTACTTCTCTTAGATTTAAAAGTTACAAAGTGATAGGAATATACATGAAGAGTTGAGATGATATAAAGTGTTAATGGTCCATTTTCTCTAATTGGTTTCATTCATGATAGTCACAACATGGGAATTATTTTTAGTGTGGGACTAAGCTTATAAGATATTTTAAAGAAAAATATGGTTTAGCTTCTTACTATTAGTGTTAATATATGTAAACTATAACTACTTATACTGTAAGAAATAATGCTTTGAGAGAGTAAAAGGGATGAGAAATTCTAAGAATAAAAGGGCAATAGGGATGAACTAGAATAAGAAGTGGGTTGATTTCATATCTTAAAAAATACATAGATATCATTATACAAGAATGTAACTTAATACACCTTACATAAAATATGTACAAAAGGAAATATACAACTCATATACACAAGCATGGAGTTATAATAGAAAGACAAGATTGACGTGGGAAAACTAAGAGCCATAGTTGCTTCAATCAATCCTTGAAAATATGCATAGTTGTACTTTTGTTTGAATAAGAGAGCTTAGAATAAACTTACACATAAAAAATTAGAGGTCAGATGTCACAAATAGAAAATATTTGGATAAATAGCCAAGGAATCAAATATCTAATTCAAAAGAGCTCCTTATAATTTACAAAAATGAAATAAAGAGAGGAATTAAACAATCCATCAATGTGTACAAGAGTAAAGGGAAAATCATTACTTGCATGTCTCCATTTGCAGTGATTGATTACGATTTAATAGCTTGGATCAATACTCAATATCTCTTGAACGGTTTTTATTTATAACAATATTTTAAGTTGGCTTAGTATGGTATCATTATATAAATTTACTTACCCAACAACTTTTATCGAAACAACCAATGCCATCTTTATGAACTATGCTCTTTGTTATCAATCTTACATAATTTTTGAAAAGATTAGCTCAATGTATTTTATAATTAACTTGAACAATAGTAAATACCTGCAAAATTATCTTAGCCATTAAACACTTTGATCCAAGTTGGTGAATCTTTGAAGTATTTATTAAAGGGGTTTAGCTCTCTCAAAATTTATCATTTTATAGTAGGGAAAAAATGTTACCACTGATTAAAATAGATTTTATTTGAAATATATAATCAAGAGCTTCCCATTGGGTTTCATTTTGTGAAAATGGCCAACTATAGTGAGAGATAATATTGTAATCAAGTCCATCTATTTCCTTTCTTTCTTCTTCATGTTTGATTAGACTCTATGAGATTAGTATTAGAAGGCTGATTTAATAATATTATATATTTTATATCAATGGATTTGTCCTCCTTATTAAAAACAACTCATGTCATCAATCAATGCTTAATTTAATATTTTGATGATCCCACTCAAAAGCTTCTATACGATGTTGTTTTGGATAATTACCTAAAGCTTGAGGCTTTTAATTAAATCATGGATTGAATGGCTAGATGTTAATGCCATGGTTCAATCCAATGACAAGATATCAATTCTAAATGTGCTTATCATATAGCTCACATTTTCCATTTCTCTCCTTTAAGTTTTCAATTTTTTGTTTCCCCCAACCTATATAAATTTTAATCTTAAATCTTTGTTCCTTTCATGAAATAGTTGAATGATTTTTCCAAGGGCTCAATCCAATCACATGAGGGGGTTTGAATGACTTCAATAACATTGATCTCTTTATTCATCTCATTACATTGGATTAAATAATATCAAAAAAATTGAGATCAATACAACGGATACATACCCCCATTTCTAGAAAATAGGTATTCTTATGATTATTCTGAGCCTTAGCACTGAAAACTTGACAATTTGCACTTTAATAAAATATGAAGATCTTCCACAATTGATGAGATTAGCCCATTGGATCATGGTTCTATTTTAACCTTGCCTAATGTTGCTAACAGTTGACTTTTATGTCTAAAGCTTTAGGTTTCATGGAGCTCCCTTCAATGGATAATGCTAGGATTTTTATAGATTAGCTCTATTCAAGATTTAACTAGCCTTTGGTCTATAAAATATTGCAAATATTTCCATGAGTTGAAACCCTACCTAAAAAAATGCTAGCTTAGGCCTTTAGTTTAAATTCAAATTTGGTAGGAACAGATTTGATGGGAACATTTTGAGTCAACTTTGGACTTAAGCCTAATTTTTATGCCAAGGTTTGGTCATGTTTTTCAACACAACCAAACCTTAGCTTAAAAATCATGCTTGGTCCCCTTTTATTTTCCCCCCTTCTATTCCTTATGTTTCTAACATGGTCTAATGTTTATGTGGTAGGTTATTTCATATTATCATGTTCCCCTTTTTCATATGCTTAGCCTAAAGTCTTAATCCTAAGGCCCCATTTGTATTTATCAACATGAACGAGACCTTAGTCTTAAAAATTTAACCTAAGTTCTTATATTAACTCACTTCCTAACTTAAGTAAATCACTTCTTTGTAGATTTGATGAACCTTGATTCATCATGAGGAAAGATCTGACGGATCATAGAAAGATCGATAAACTTAAAGCTTTGATCCATTGGACCAATCCTATAAGATCACCATGATCATGATCGACTGTCCAAGCTTCAATAGGATCAAGGATCAAATAGTGTGATATCATCGTTAAGGTTTAAAGGCCCACTTTTATCGAAATAAACTTAGCATAAGTTTTACCGTAAGGTTTGATTGTATTTATTAATACAATGAAACCTTAGAATAAAAGTTATGCTACAGATCTTATGATTGAAAGGAACCAATAAAATGCAATCATTCTTATCATGATCAATGGTCCAAATTTACTCACATAGGGTTAATTTGATGAAGTGAACATGACGTTAAAAATTCAAATGCTTTAGAGCCCTAAGGAGATGCCATGTGGCACTCCTGCATTCAAGTTTGATAACAAAGCATCCCTACACATTAAAATTAAATGCAATAAACCTTAGGTTATGACCATAACATTCAATGGAACCCATTTTATTATTCCTATAAACTTAGGCTTTTGTCTTACTTTAGTTTTTATAACATGGACCTTAGTTAACTTGATCTCCTTCATGGTTTCAGGAACGAATGGCATGCATCTCCCTATATCTTAATCAATGGATCTCATTTCATCATGAAGGAAGATCCAATGGAGCATATTAAATCAAAAAATCTATGAACCAAAAGGACTTCATGAACTTAAAATTACCATTCTCATGACCATCATTTGACATCTACAAGGCCATCATTAACGTCTATAAGATCCTTAACTTTAATCCCATCAAACCTAATGATACATGAACATAAATTTAATTTTTTCATGATCATCATTTAACACCCATGAGGTTGTCATTGATGTTTGTGAGACCATCAAATTTAATCTCATTGAATATTTTTCTTAGACATAGGTATGCACTTTAAAATGTTACTAAAAGCTTATTGCTTGCATTGCAAATCAATGAAACCCCTCAAAATATATTCAAACACTTAGGATATTTGAAATTCAAATGATAAAATGATCTCATGATCTAAATACTTGAAGATATGAACTTAGTCTAAATGTATATCCTAAGGTTCAAATTGCATTTATTTAAATGCAATAAACCTTAGGCTAAAGAATTATATTAAATCTTATTTTAAAAGGTCCTTGTGACATAAAACTTATCTTTAAAATGGTTTTAACCTAAGGTTTCATCGTATTTATTAATACGATAAAACTCTAAGTTAAAACCTAACGAATGGACCACTTATTATTTAGGCCCCTTTAGGCATATTCTAATAAATTAGCATAAATATTGTAGCCTAAAGTATATGTTGTGTTCATTAACACAACATAAAACTTAGCCTAAAATATTTAGCCTAAGTCCCTTTTATATGTATTCCAAAAACTTAATCTAAAACATTTTAGCCTAAAGTTTATGACATGTTTATTAAACATGAAATAAACTTTAGCCTAAAGTATTTAAGCCTAATTCCCTTCCTATGTCTCAGCGCTAATTAAGGCTCTCACCCTTTGTAGTATCAATGGATCTCACTTCATTGCAGAGATTGATCAGACAGAGCAAAGAGACATGATAAGTCTAAAGCATTTGATTCATCAGACCAATGGCATATGTTTACTTAGATAGAGATCAATGGTCCACCCTTAATCGGGATTGATTGACCAGATGGAGCATAGTTGTTAGATACTATTCAATGATCCCTTAAGGGTCTACAAGATCAACACACGGCAAGCATATATTCACTACACATAATATAGAGTCTCGAAGGCCCACAAAGGTTCCAAGTACCACAACCCCAGGGGCCTGACCATAAATCAGCCAATGACTCTCAAATCACTGTGATCATGATCAATCGTCAACATTGATAATAAACAAGGATCTGATGGCATGAAGGAAAAGTTAGATTTTCAAAAGACAATGGCTAGTCCCTTAAGGCATTTATGAAAAATGTCATAAAATTTGTCAAATGGATGCCACATGGGTGCCAAACAAGTACAAAACAAGAAAATTAAATATATTGTGTGATTGAAAATGCAAAGGTATAAAAGCTTGAGTTTCAATCAAATCTGAGATACAAATGAGCTTAAGTCCAATTTACCATCACCATTAAAGATTTATAAAAGCCCTAGCATCCATAAAATCCTTAATATAAACATAGATTAATCACAGTCAAATTGAGAAGAGTTTAATTACAATCAAAGCAAGAATAAGTTGATCTAGAGATTATTTATAATTCATTGGTAGGCAGTTGCAACTTTCCCAATCATGGCAGCTCACAGATAGAAAAAAGGGATGAAATTGAGTTGTATTTAACTTTAGACAATGAGGGAAGAATTTTTAAGGATACAGACTTGAATACTGTAACTTTAAACTATGGAAATAAGAACTGGTCCAAACATTTTTAGAACATTGAGGAGATACAAGCTCTTACAAGGGAATAATAGAATAATGCAACCATCCTATAAATATACAATGACCTGGTCCCCATCTAGTATACTATCCTCGACTATGCTACTACCAATACTAAGGTATTACACTGCATCGATGTCTTTGTTCCTCTTTTTTATAAATTGTAAAATTGAGCAAGACTAGATAGTCCATGAGTGTACTTTTAAAAATTTGGCATACATTTCCCCTAAACTTTTGAAAGCTACTATAAGTTGTGTAATCCATATATATATACATACAAAAAATTAAAGACTAGACTGGGAAGCATAACTTAAACATAATGCTTGCCCCATGGCTACTCACCGGAACCTATGTGACCTAGGACCCCACAGGGAAAATCCCAATTGTCCAATTCAGGGAAGGGATTAGGATAATTATGACTTCATGTTAAGATAAAATAAAACATAGACTTATCACCAAATCTCATTAAAAAAATTATAAAATGAGTCAATCAAACATACAAAAAATAATCATAAACATGCAAAAAATATGAGACACCAAATTTAACATGGTTCACCCAAGATGGGCTATATCCACCAAACTTGTCTAGTATATTATTTCCAACAATACAAGGGAGAAATAAACCCTAAAAAAACCCTATTACACCTTTCTACCTCCACTCTATGTGCAAGCTATTTCATCTTCCATCTCAGCCATGTAATAATACATTTTAGGGGAAAAAACACCTAAACATAACCCCTATCGTTAGATCTAGAAACCTTTAATCAATGTCCAAAATTGAATAAAAAATTACAATTTTAAAAGGAAACATTTAATCCCCTCCTTATAACCCCCTATGCCATCATAGATACAAAGAATAGGATCCAAAACTCAACTAAAATAACATCAAATTTTTAACCTCTAATCCTGGAAGACAATCAGGCTCCACACCTAACAATATTTCACTTGGAGACTGATTGAAGAAAATCCATCACTACTGCATGCACTATATTATTAGTACATGGACATGTTCATTGGTTTAATTATCATCCATGAAGACCAATTGAAGCTAAACAAATCTTCAAGTTCTCTCTTGTAACCACCTTGGTCATCATATCTGCAGGACTTTTACTAGTATATCTTCTCTAATTTTAGTTTCTCTTCCTCTATCACTGAATGAATGAAATGATATCAGAACTGAATATATTTTGTTTTAAAGTGAAAATCTATGTATTTCGATAGATGGATTGCACTATGACTATCACTATATAGAGTACATATTTCTTGACCATGTCCCAATTCTTCCATCAACCTCTATAACCAAATTAGTTTCTTCCTTGATTTTGTAGCAACAACATACTCGGCCTCTATGGTTGAAAGTATCACAACCTTCTATAACCGTGATACCTAATTAATTATTTTACCACCTACTGTAAACACATATGCTGTACTACTTTTTCTACCATCTAAGTCATCCACCATATCTAAGTCAACATATCATTGTAATGTCACATTTGATCCACCATAGCACAACATTGTATCTATGATCCCTCTTAAGTAAAAAAGGATCCATTTTACTACCTTCTAATGTTCCTTTTCTGCATCACTCATGAACCTACTAACCACTCCCACTACATGTGCAATGTCTGGCCTCGTACACACTATTGCATACATTAAATTGATAACTACTGATAAGGATAGAATTTTAGACACCAAGTTCTTTTATTTTTGTGTTTTAGGACATTGTTCCTTTGTTAATTTAAAGTGTGTATCTAAAGGTGTCTCAACTAATTTTTCATCCTACATATTAAATCTTTCCAACATTTTTGTGATGTACTCTCTCTATGATAATTATGTCTTCCTATTATTTCTATCTCTAGTTATCCTCATACCAAGGATCTATTTATTTGTACCTAGATCCTTTATAGAAAAGCTATCACTTAACTATTCCTTGAGTACATTAATATTATGCATGTTGGAACTAGCTACAAGCATATCATCTACATATAAAATCAAAATAATGTAGCTATCTTTTTCAAAACTTTTAAAATATACTCAATGGTCTAAATGACATCTACAATAACCCTGTTATGTCATAAAATTGTCAAATTTTAAATACCACTATTTTAGAGCTTGTTTTAGGCCATACAAACTCTTCTTCAATCTGCACACCATTTTATTCCTACCTTTGACTTCATATCTATATGGATGCTCCATATATAATTCCTCCTCCAAGTCACCATCAAGGAATGTAGTCTTCACATCTAATTGTTCAAGGTGCAAATCTTCTATTGCTACCAAACTTAAAACAACTCTTATAGAAGTCATTTTAACTACTAGACAAAATATTTTGTCAAAGTCTATACCTTTATTTTGTGCATAACCTTTAACCACCAGTTTGGTCTTGAATTTCATTTTACCTTCATTCTCCTCATTTGTCCTATATACCCACCTATTCTACAATGCCTTCCTTCCTTTGGGAAGCTCCACCAAATCCCATGTTTATTTTTCCATTAGAGCATCATACTCCTCATCCATAGCTTGCTCCCACTTATCATTGGCATCAATCTATAATGCTTATTCATAGATTTCTGGCTCACCACCATCAATAAGTAATAAATAATATAAATAAGGAGAAAATTGATTGGGTGGTCTACTTACTCTTGCAAATATTCTTACAAGGGTTTGAGGTACCTATTCCTATTGCACATTTTGATTAGGAACCTCTAGGACATGTTTTTCTATAATGTCTTATAATATTGTATAATCCTTTTTGGATTCTTCTTACTTTTTTTCCTACAACTGTTCCATGTACACAAGTTTTTCATGGAACATAACATCTATACTCCTAATTATTTTCTTATCTTCTAGATTCCACAACTAGAATCCATAGTCATCAGTTCCATAGCCAATAAATGTGCATTTATGAGACTTAACTTCTAACTTATTCCTATTATCTTTGTCAATATAATAAAGTGCCTCACAACTAAAAACTCTTAGAAAATAATAATCTACCTTTTTTCCAGTCCATGCTTCCTCTAGTATTCTACTATCTAAAGCACTCAAAGGTACTCTATTTATTAGATAATGTTTTGTAGTTACAACATCTACCCAAAACTATAAAGGCAAAATTGCATGCAATCTCATGCATGTGGCACATTTCATAATAGCCATGTTCATTCTTTTTGACACACCATTCTATTCTAGTGTTCCTAGAACTATTTTTTGTCTATGAATTCCACTTTTCAAATAGTAATTGTTAAAAGTGTTACTACAATACTCATCTCCATTATCTGATCTGAGACATTTTAATTATAAACCTATTTCAATTTCAACTAAAGCTTTCCATTTATTGAATGTATCAAAAACATCAAATTTCTTTTTTATACAATATAACCAAACCTTCCTATTTACATCATCAATAAATTTAACATAATAATTTTAACCCCCAAGTGAAGATACCTGAGCTAGTCCCCATAAATCCATATGAACAAGTTCTAACTTTTGTTCATTCCTAATTGGTCCAACCCTTATAAACCTCACATGTTTTTTCTTCCCATATACACATTGCTCACAAAAGTCTATATCTAATTATTTCAAAATTGGTAGTTTATCTTTTTCATGTATGGTCTTCATTCCCTTTTCACTCATGTGGATAATTCTATAATGCCACAAATCTACATCTTTGCCTATGGCATCTACAACATAAAATGAAATAACATTATTTTTAGACAAATATGAAGTGCCTACTTTCTTATCTTTTGCAACCACCATAGAACCCTTTGCAACCTTCCATGATTCAACTATAAATGTGACCATACAACCCTTGCTACCCTATAGAGACTAGATTTATCCTCAAGCTTGGAACATTCCTGACATCCCTCAACACCCAAGTGTTTCCATTCTATAATTTAACTTGAACACTTCCTTTTCTAAAAATAATACAAGGTTTGTCATCACCAAGGTAAACAATCCCATAATTACCTTGAACGTAATCTATAAAATAATGTCTATGAGGGGGTCACATGAAAAGAAGCACTTGAATCTAAAACCCAAGATTCAGTAATATTATCCAAAGAAAGTATAAGAGCATCTTTTAGTACATTAGCTATGACATTTACTTCTCTATTATCTTCTTGTTGGTCTTTACCTGATTTATCCTTTCAAAACAAGCACTCCTTTGTGTGTCATATCTTACCACAGATCCAACATTCCAACTTACCTCTTGATTTAGATCTTACTCCCCCTTTTGATTTTCCATGGCTTCCTCTTCCTCTATTCTTTTACCTTCCTTTGTTCTCTATTGTTAATGCATTTCTAGATATGGATGTTTATCTCTGCTTTTCCTTCACATTTCCTCACTTAGGATAAAACCCACCACATCTTCAAACTTTAGTTTAGCATTATTAAACACATAGTTGCTTACTACCATTACCAATCTATTTTATCCTTTAGGCAAGGAACAAAGAATAATAAAATCCCTAACTTCATCATCAAAGTCAATATTTATGAAATGTAACTGACTAGTAATTGTGTTAAACTCATTTAAATGATTTGGTACCAAACCATTTTTAGACATTTTCATATTAAATAATGTTTTCATTAAAAATATTTTATTTGAGGTAGAGGGTATTTCATATAACTTTCCTAATGAGCTCATAAGACCTTCTGTTGGTTTTTCTTTTGATATGTTAAATGCTATAGAAGTTGCAAAGCAAAACCATATGGTTTCAAGGGTTTTTCGATCCAATAGTTCCCAACCTTCATCTAAAATTGTTCATGGCTTCTTGGCTTGTCTTCCCAACAAAAAATATAGGTCCTTCTGGTAAAGGTAATCCTCCATCTGCATATTCCACAATCCAAACTTTTATCCATTTAACTTCTACACCTTAGATTGATTTTCATCGACCATAGCTCCCACTCAAGGTCAAATCCTTTTCTTCATATGATTTAAAATTATGTAAACAAAACCTTTACTCTAATACCACTTGTTAGGATAAAATAAAACATAAATTTATCCCCAAATTGCATACAAGAGAAACTATGAAATGAATCAATCAGACATACAAAAACTAATCATAAATATGCATAAAATAGGAGACACCAGATTTAACATGGTTCACAAAAGATGGGCTACATCCACTAAACTTGTCGATTATATTATTTCCAGTAATATGAAAAAGAAATAAATGTTGTACCAAACCGTATTACACCTCTATACCTCTTTCTACCTCCACTCTATGTGAATTCTATTTTATCTTCCATATTAGCCATGTAATAATACATCTTAGGGTGAAAAATACCTTAACATAAACCCATTTTTAGATCTATAAACCTTTAATTAATGGCCCAGATTGACTACAAAATTACAATTGTACAACCCTTGTAACCCCTTACACCATCATACATACAAAGAATGGAATCCAAAACCTGACTAAAATAACATCAAATTGTTAACCTATGATCCTGGAAAACAATCAGGTTCCACACCTAATACCTTGTTGAATAGGTTATCTAGAGTCCCCTCTACTAAACATATTGACAAAATATGGGTGCCCTATGTTTACTTCATGGTAGATATGGGTTTGACTCCCCCATTGGGTTAGATGATTAATATCCATTTAAAGTCACAATTCATAGCCATCAAGAGGAAGACCAACAACCACATTTATATGATGTCATATTTGTTTGATTCTCTCTTGGCCACCACCAAGATCTCAAACATTAAGAATTGGTAACCTAATGGGAGACCTACTATCTCCCATCATTATTCTAAACTTCACATAGTCAAATATAGACACAACATGCAGTTTATTTGTGATTATGTTTATCCAACTCTAGTGGAATCCATTATAGGAATCCCCATGAGAAGGTTCAACCCATTGATTAATAAATATTTCATATTAATAATGGAGATCCAGTTCTACCTAGATTGCACATATTAAACATAGAGGAGACTTTGATATAGCCCTACAGGTTACCCATCTATGTTCCTACTAGACCAGTAGAGAAAGAAATTGCATATCAACATCTTCATGGTATATATGGATGTTTCAAATATTCAACAAAGGTCCTCCTCCATCCCTTTTATTTTAAAATTGATAAAATTATATTACAAAATTGGGAACATGTGAATGTTATTAACAAACATAGGGACTTATTCACCCTACGAAAAGATGAATTAAGGAAATTGGACCCCAATGAGAGGGTCACCAAACATTTGAATTCCTAAACCATAACCAAAGCCTATGAACACCATCTTGGTGTCTATGACCCACTATACATCAAGTCCTCTAGTTTCTCAAAGGTATTAGCCAGATTGAAAATGTATAACATTATGCTAGAGCTTGAGCTTGCTAGAGTAGATAAGAACCCACTAGGAGAGATATCATAAATGGGTAACCTAAAATATCACTTGTTGCTTAGACCATCCTCAAGACACCCTCCATAATAGCCACAAGTTGGTATGAAACAAAATTAAACATAAGTTACACAAGAAACTAGTAAAGAGAAACTAGAAGAGATACCTGGGGAAAGATCATCTTGAGCTCCACTTGAAAGGCTAGAGTCTCCAATAGAGTTCCTAGATATGGTTACTTTGGAATGTTATGAGATAGTAGAGGACATACTTAATGTGCTTGCTAAATCATATGGGTCAGAAGATGAACATGAACAAAATAAGGAACCCAAAGCCTAGGCTGTGGAAGTAAAATAAGATAGAGGGAAAGAAGTTACTTTGGACTTGGTTCCAATATCACCCCCACACAAAAGGAAAGTTGAATTAACATTGGTCCTAGTTGGGAGAAAGAATCCCAAGTTGACCTTCACTAACCCCATGAGTGAGGTCAACTTGTTCAGTGATGAATACCGCATTCATGGGCCCATTATCCTTGAAGGGTTTGTTTATGGGAAGATGTAGAATATTCCCACTTTATTCCACTATTGGTCGTTGACCCAAGAATTCCACATTGATGTTTATGAAGAAGTCAAGCCATGGATATTGGCTTTGATGAAAGAGGAGGAAGAGATAAGAATAGTTATCATAATATGATCAAGTGGCACACAAATAGACACTATAGGAGCCTCAAGCAACACACAAGTGGAGAGTATTGAGCCTACTAAAGTCATAGAGTCATCAACTAGTATATAATTAAATCCATAAATAGTAGGATTGGATAGGGTGATAACAAAGAAGACCATGGTTGGAGGGGAGGAGTTCAAATTCTAAAGGGTTGAGCCATTTGTTGTTTTAAGTCCTATTAGAGGTTGGGATCTTGGTGATAGTCCTATTCATAAGGAATACATATAAGGACTAGCTGAGGCTCATTTATCTTACATCATAGTAGGTATTAGGGATATGAAGTAGAAGATACAGAACAAGGAGAAAGGAAAGGAAAATATGGAGACATAGGATGTCTTATCAGTCCCAAAGGAAATAGTGAAGATGTTTAAACAATATTTATATGACATGTTTGACTCCTTGAATTCAATGAAGCTAAGGCAAAATACATTGACCCAACATAGTGAGATAGCCAAAAGATTGGGGTCTCAATGGTAGGATGCAGAGGACAAAATAAAGGATCTTATCACTATACTAATTAAGGGTAGGATTACTGGCTTCAAAACCATTAGCCTTGCCCACTTGAATTCAATATTAGTGATAGTTGTTGATAAGATCCAACATTTAAGTGCTTGGTCAAAGAGTTTGGATAGACGCCCAATGGATGACAAAGAACTGATAGTCAGAATGAAATAAATCCTTACTATTATGCTAGCCAACCCTAAAAATTCTACCTCCCTTAGCATCATAGATGATGATGAGTATAAGCACAGACCCACTTTGGTGATGTAGGAAGTGAGGATTAAAGTCAAGGCTAATCTAGAAGTGATAATAGCTAAATCATGGGTATGATCTTCATTACTGAGGATAGTATTGTAGAAGCCATAAGAATCAAGGAGGATATGGAAATAAATGATAGGGAATTTAATGAATTGGTTGAACAAGAAGATGTTTGTCTCTTAAAGTGAGTTGTTGATTTGGAGCTTGTCAGTGAGCAACATCAAAGAGCTATGTATTTTCTCTAGGAGAAACAAGGGAGCACCTCAACCCAAGGCCCACCAGTTAATTAATGATCTTTCATTTTATGTAAAGAATTGTAATATTTTAACATGAAATATTATTTTTTAAAGGCATATGCTAGTTTTGTTTTATCATATTTACCTATGGATCAGTGTATATTGGAAAGAGAAATGTATTCTATAACTATGAATATGGACAATTGTCCTTATGTTTGTACATGTGTAATCTTATGACTGATCGGTATACAGCTTAAGTCTTCTACAAAAGGTAGTATTACCATTTTTTAAGGAGAGAGAGGTTTGACCTAAAACTTTTATACTTTTGAGCAATTAATATAAGCAAGGAATACTAAAAATTTTGTCCAATTTTGTTTGCATCAATTGTTACATGGCTTCTCTCTTAATTGTTTGTCCCAAGTCTTGAATTTGAATGGTTTTTATTAATTTTGAATGTGCATCTCTAATACATGGTTGCTAATTTGTGCTGATGCTAGATTAGTTTAATGTTTTTAAACATTGCTTCATTTTTTTTGCTCTACATTAGGATGTGCAAACATTATTTGAACACAACAATAAAACTTTAAGGCAATGTTAGTTCATACTTGTATTATTTCATGTTTTCCTTAGATATTTTCTTGGTATATGGTGTGATTTGAGAATTTGTTACTTTGCATTATATACTAGTTAAATGCTTGTTCATTTAAAATTAAAAACTTGTCATGGTGTTTAAGACAAAGATAAGCAATCACATACTTTCTTTCTACCCTACCCCTCCCTTTACTTCTTTTTTAATCAAATCACTCTAGTTTAGAACTCATTGTAAATATTCACTTATATTAGTCTTTAGCGTAGAAATTTGATCATAACTCACTAATATCAGCATATATGATTAAAATTTGTAAATATTAAGGACCACGATGGATCCTAACCACCAATCAATATAAATTTGTGGAAACGTTTAAATTGCTCTGCCTCTAGTTTACCATAGGTAACTAGATTTCCACAAACTACTACTCATGCTCTGAATTCCTAGAATTCCAAAATGAGAAGTTTTTTTTAAACACTAAGAGCACCTATGATACACATAGAGGCATAAACAAGACATGCTTCATTGGTGGTAGAAGGAGGGTCATGAATTTGTTGAATCTCTTTTAATTTTGGTGTGTTTTGATCTAAGATTGGTGTTATCTTTTCACTTTTGTGTAATTATTTACCCAGAAGCATAATGATCTTTGATCTATGTGGTATTTTACCCATATTTTTTTTATTTAGACAAAGATCAATGTTCTTTGAATTTAGATGCTTAATTCTGGTGAAGATAGCTTAAGATCTTAGAATTCATAGTATTTGAGGTTAGAATAGCTTGTTCTTATCAAAGTTTGGTATATCTTTCATAGATCTAGGTTCATATCAGAAAAGAATTGTAAAGGTTAACTATATTTATATAATTAGACACATCTTTTCACTAACTTAGTTAAAATTTGATGCCATTTATTATTCTTTACATATCTCTTTACAAAATTATCTTAATGTGTAAATTTGAGTACTGTTCTTTGTAAAAGTTAGTTTGACGCATCATATCTCAAATAGGGTCCAAACTTCTCAAGCTAGGATTGTTAATAATATAGACAAGATCACATTTAGAGACAAGAGAGTCTCTACTTGATTTTGAAGTCCATAGGAGATCTAGACGAGACAAACGTAGACACAGGTATTCAAAGTCTTTGCCAACATTACCAATCCAAGGTACTCTTACATTCAACCTTTATCAAGGTATGGCTTGGTTGGGAAGTTATTATATCAATGTACAAGGTGAAATACATGACCTTCCTCACAATCTTGAAAAGTAGTTTCCAGCTTTTAGTCCTAGTGGTATTGTAATAGTAGAAGAACATGTTAAATCATTCAAGGCTGCATTGAGATTGTTAAATGTAATTCATGAGGATGTAGCATAGGTTTTTCCATTTTACCTTTAAATATGTTTCATACGAGTTGTTCCTAAACCTACCTGATGATTGCATCACCACTTGGGATGAGTTTGATAACATCTTTATTAACCAATTTGGAAAAATAATCAACCCCTACATCCTATATCAACAATTCAACACCTTGAAAAGTGAAGCCAATGAACCTATAAGAGGTTTCAATGCTAGGTTCCAAAATATGTAAAACAAAACCATTGACCCTTATAAACCTGATCAGGCATTGGCCTTGGAAATCTACAAGGATGCTCTTGACCCCATGACCTCATTATTCATAAAGAGGGCTATAGGTCCAATGAACACACTAGATTTAGCTTATGTTGAGGTTATGATAATTAATGATAAAATGTAACCTTAAGAATAGATGTCCTATTATGTTCATAATGTCAACCCACATATGCCTACCTTGAATGTCTTTCCTAATATTAACTAGAATGTGCATGCTCTTAAGCAACTCCTAAATTCAAACCAATTGCTTGTAAGACATGCTGCTCCTAACCAAAATTTAGGGTTCTTGAACAACAATTATAAAAATGGATTTAATGCAGTTGATCAGAGAACCTTAATACCAGCCACTGGTACCAATAACAACCAAGTTTATAATCTAGAAGCCCCCAAAAGTGACAATGAGTCCATTCTAAAAATGGTCTAGAAATTGAGCATAGACTTCCTTGAACTACAAAAATAGGCTAGTTTTACTGTAGAAACTTCTAGTAGGAACTTCTCTTTCCAAAGATTTAATAGACCCAATAATAGGTTTAATAATGATAGTTTCCACAATAAAAAGAATAGTGAACCATCTTCTAAAAATAAGACTAGACATTAATCTTATTGATATTGCTTTGCCTGATTATTGTAGAGTCCATTCTACTACTAATCATAGTGATACTAATTGCATTGAATTTTTTAAATATTTTCAAGCATTTCAAGAAGAGTTGGACACTTTTGAGGTAGTGCCTAACAAAGACAATGTTGAAGGTAATTCAAGATCCAAGCCTACTGACTAGACCTTCATGGTGCAAACATTTGATTTCCCCTTCCAAGAAGATAATGAACTTGATGATGTTCCTAAAGAAGTTCATTGCTTCCATCAATTCTTAAAGAAGACATACCCTCTAAGGAATAGAAAATAGAGGCATTCCTTGAATACTACTCCTCTAAACAACTTTGGTATTCTTCTATAGACCACTTCAGACAATAATCCAAAGTATCCAATGCAAATTAATCTTAAGCCTAGTGTTGATGCTTCCAATTCTTCCAGTAGGACCGGTTATAACATTGTAGAAGACATGAAGAAAATCAAAGCTAATATTATCTTGCATAAATTGACATAAATCATAGAATAAAGAGATTTATTGTTGGAATCCTTGTCCAAAAAACCTAGCAAGATGTCTAAGACTAATAATGAAAACATAGCTATAAATAAAGCTAAAATAGAGTCCTTGCCCTTCTTACTTAAAATCAGAATGTTTGGTAAAAACTTGTATAACTATTTATTAGATTCTGGTGCCTCTACAAATATCATGCATGCAAGTGTTTTTAAGAAACTTAGTTTGACCCCCATTAAGTTTGATAGGGTTATCACCCAATTAGATAAGTCTAGGGCCAAGGTGATTGGAGAATTTTTAAATGTCCATATGCAATTGCCTTCTGAGCCAAGGGTCCAAAAACTTATAGATATCCAAGTAGTAGATATCCCTGATGCATATAGACTAATTTTAAGTAGAGAATGGATAAAGGCTTTAAATGGATATATGTCCATAGATTTATCACACATATGGGTACCTTGGAAGGGATTTCCCAATAAGATTATGGTTGAAAGGGATCTAAGAATGAAACACATGATTACTGAGTATAATGTTGTCAATGAAAGGGTCAATGTAATTGATTCTAAATTAGGAGTTTTCACCCTAGAAACGACCAAGGTGTGTGATCCTAAACGTTCTAAGGTTATGAGTAGGTTATGGAAGTTGCATTTTGATGGGGCGAGATGTAAACATGGATCTAAAATAGGTATTATTCTAACTAAACCTATTGGTAAGAAATATCATGCTTCTTATAAACTCTAATTTCCTTGCACCAATAACCTTGTAGAATATGAAACCTTCATCTTAGGCTTAAAATTTCAATCAAAAACAAAGTCAAGGAACTATTAGTTTATGGTGACTCAGAACTAGTGGTAAATCAAGTTAGAAACAAGTATTGGTGCAAATTGTCATACCTCAAGAGGTAAAAATTTAGAGTTTGGGATCTAGTGGTAGCCTTTTACACCTTTAATATTATTTTTGTCCCAAGGGAAAAAAATAGAGCTACTGATGAGCTTGCCTCTATTGTAGCTAATCTCATGCCTAACCAAGATTAACCAAACTTTAGTATTGAGATCATACCTTTCCCTTCTATCCTAGAAAATGTGAACCATTTGTAGGTCTTTAGTGATGACCAATAAATCCTAATCTTCATGACTAGTTTAGCATCATTTGAGGCTTAGATCATAGATGTGGCTAATGAAAGTGCATTTAGAGAAGGAAAATTTGATGGAAAAGTCATTTAAATGAGTGAGAATAAAATACCTAGAGGGATGATTGCCTTGGAAAGGTTTTTTGATCAAGACAAGCTGGTTGAAGATTCTAAGGTTCCCAAAGTAAGTGGAAAGGATTACAATGCAATTGATCTTGGACCTCAAGATCAACCTCATCTATTTAACATTGGAAAATCCTACACTAGTGCTAAAAATAAGAGAGCCAAAGAGTTGTTGACAAAATACAAAGATGTCATAGCTTGGTCTTATGATGACTTGAAGGTCTTTGACCCAAGAATCATCACCCATACTATACCTCTCAAGGAAAATTTTAAACCCTTTAAGTATAAACAAATACCTATGAATCTTGTCTTATAACCCATGATCTTCAAATAATTCAAGAGGCGGTTAGATGATAGAATTGTATTTCTCATTAGGCACTCTACCTGGGTGTCCAACTTGGTGCCAATCAAAATGAATAATAATGAAATTAGACTATGTATTTAATTTAAAAATATGAATAAAGCATCTAAAAAGGATAATTATTCTCTTCCCTCTCTTGACCAAGTAATACAAATTGTTTTACGTTGAGTTATATGTCCTTTCTTAATGGTTTTCAAGATACAATGAGGGGTTAGTAGACAAGGAAGACATAATGAAGACAACTTTCACAACTAAGTGGGGCACTTTTGCATACAAGAGAATTCCTTTTGGATTGATAAATGTAGGAGACACTTTTCAAAGGGCCATGGACCATCCCTTCCAAGGCCTGATTGGTAAGTGAATCATAATTTACATAGATGATCTAATTATTTTCTCTAATAACAAGGACCATTTCATACATCTATAGTAGGTGTTTGAAAGGTGTAGAAGATATGGTATCTCCATTATCCCTAAGAAGAGCATTTTTTGTGTTAATGAAGGTAAAATGTTAGGCTATGTTATCACTAAAGATGGAATTTCCATAGATCTTAAAAGAGTGAAATCTATATTCAAGATAGAACCTCCCAATAGCAAAAAAGAATTAAATTCAATTTTTGATAAAATAAACTAATTTACAGAGATTGTCTAGCCATTGAACAATATGTTGAATAAGGATGCTAAAGTCTCATGGAATGAGGAGTCTGAAAACACCTTTGAGGACATCAAAAGTGCAATAAGTCAGGCTTTACTCTTGATAAGTCCTAACTTTTCAAAGGATTTTTACCTCTACTCTTTCTCCTCTAATCACATTATTATTGCTATTGTAACTCATAAAATAGAAGGATATGACCATCCAATTGCTTTTATGAGCACTAATTTGGAAAACATTGAGTTAAACTATCCTTTAATTTATAAACAACCCTTTCCATTAGTTAAAGTTGTCAAGAAGTTTAGGCAATACATTCTTAGGAACAAAGTGCATGCCATTTTACCAGATCTAACCACTAAGCTAGTGCTAAGCCAATGTGAACTTGGAGAGTGAAGAGGTAAGTGTATGTTTGTTCTTCAATTATATGACATAGAGGTGAAGATCGCAAAACTGGTAAGGTGTCAAGGTCTGATTGAAATGATTGTCAATACCAACCCTAAGCTAATTATTATGTAAGTGGATCAGCAAAACTTCCAATCTAATGAATGCTATGACTCCATTATTCACTTACTAATCAATGTCACTTGTTATGCAGGGCCAACCAGGGATAAAAGAAGATATTTAAGGCTTAAGACAACCCACTATCTAATCAGAGATAGATTCCTATAGAAAAATAACTTTGAAGGTGTATACTTGAGATGTGTTTCCAAAGAAGAAGCTACTGAAGTAATGGGCACTTTCCATGAGAATTTGGGAAGTGGGCACCCATCAAGAATAACAATAGCGCATTAAATCCTTAGGGTTGGATACTACTAGCCTACAATCTTTAAAGATGCTTATAAGCATGTAAGGGAATGCCATTCATGCCAGATCTTCAACACTAAGGAGCCAAAGGCAACAATGCCTTTACAACCAGTCATGATTGACAAACCCTTTTCCCATTGGGGACTAGAATTTATATGGGTAATCAACCCCAACTCATCATAAGGTCACAAGTGTGTTATGACAACTATTGACTATTGCACTAGGTGTACTAAAGTAGTATCCACCAAATAATGTAGAATAGAATAAGTGAGCAAGTTTTTAGAAGAGAACATATGGACCAAATTTGAGATTCTAGTCTCTTCGGTATGTGAAAATGGGTTAGAATTCACATCCATAAAGATGACAAAATGTGCATATGCTAATAAAATTATTATCAAGTTTTCATCTAACCATTATCCTCAAGGTAATGGATTGTTTGAATCAATGAACAAGAACTTGATGAAAGCCATTAAGAAGTCTATGATAGACAAACCTAAAACATGACATAAGCTTCTTAAGTATGCCCTATGGGTAGATAGAACAAGAGTCAAGAAGGATCTTAAAGCATCTCACTTCTTACTAGTATAAGGCTAGGAACCTATATTCCCCATCACACTCAAGATGTCAGCCTAAGAGATTATGTAAGATTATATGGAAGAAGATCAAGAATTTGCAAACTCAAGGCTATTGGACATTATTCAGATGAAAGATGCATGAGAAAAGGCTTTTTATAACTTTAGCAGACATTGAACTACATTAAATAGGTGGTTTGACAAGAGATCAAAGATCAAAGTGTTCAGCTAAGGAGACTTCATTCTTCTTTGGGATAAAGCATCTGAGGCCAATGACAAACATGGCAAGTTCACATTTCTATGGATTGGTCCCTATCACATTATAGATACACTTGGAGATAATACCTTCAGGCTCAAAGGCCTATAAGGAGTAGAGTTCACACCGCCCACTAATGGGTAGTATCTCAATCACTATTTCTCTACTTCTCTTGGGGTCTTCATGGAGTAAATATATGAGACAACTAGAGTTAATGTAGGTAGGCTAGTTAGTTTCCTTTAGCTCTTTTTCATGTCCCTTGGTTGTACATAAGTATGTATATATTTGTTTTCTTACCTTTTTCTTCCTCTTTAATACTTTTTATTATGTGCGTGTTTCTTGTTTCTTTATTCTTTGCTTCTAATAAGTCCTTTTGGATATCCCTAAGCTCAAAGGTCCTTAGTTTTATTGAAGCTCCATGGGTTCGGTAATGATGATATGAACCACATACATATGTTTACCATGGGTTTGAAATAGGAGCTTAATGTTATGATTTGAATAAACTGATAAGGATCCATGAATAGGCTAACCATTCCATGAGACTTTAAACATTGTCTTGACCTGAACCTAGTTTTAATAAGTATTAAACATGTAAAATGAAAGATCAGTCCATTAAGGTATAGTCATGCTTGCACTTAACAAACATCCTTTCTTGGGATAAAGGTTACAACCATACATGATTATCTAAGGATCAGACACTTAAAAAAATCCTTGAACGTGGCTACCCTAGTTTTCAACCTTTGTTGAAAACTTGAAAGACACAAAAATACAAAAAATAAAAACTTATTACAAAATTAAAAAAAAATTCAAGCAAAGGTGATTCTTCTAATCTCCACTGGGGATAGGGATGCTTGGATGGTAGTGGAAAAAGGTCATGAGTGGAAACAAAGGCATCTCTATCTATGTTATGGACACCTTGATGGAAGCAGAATAATGCCCAAGCCTTCCCTGAACTAGAACCATGGTTCTTAATGAAAATATAAACATGCTCCAAGTCAGTGTTAGTGATTAAAGGAATGAAACCTAGAAGTTATCCCTTAAATCCCATGGTTAATAACAAGTGGAATAAAACCACACACACAACATGACTATATCTTGATGTTTGACCCTAATTCTAGATGTGTAAGGTTTGTTTTAACCTTGAACTGATCTTGATAATGGAATTGATTAAGGGAAATAAATGACCTAATTGTTTGTTTGAATTAGAGTCTCTAAGTTCTAACATATTACAATGTTTCACCCAAAAGTCACAATTTAGTGATGTCAACATACTCACATTTTTGAAAAATAGGGACCCTTGTGATTATTTTGAGCCTTAGCACTGAAAACTTGATAATTTTTACTTTAACATAATATAAAGATCGTCCATGCTTGATGAAATTAACCCATTTGTTCATGGTTTTGCTTTAATCTTATTTGATTGATTCATAAATTGTCACTTAAAAAGTGTGAAAATGTTTACCAAGGGATCCTTGTAGGCAATTTACTAAACACACTAAAATTATTCCAAAAAATAATCAACTTAAATAAAATCAACGCAAGCATATGAACCACACTGCACAAGAGTTGATTATAGAGTTTGGTAATGCCTACATGTTTAGGTTTGCTTAAAACACGAGCTAATCCATTTACATGAATTGTAAGTGCATGGCCAAAATATTATAATTGTCTAATGTATCCTCTAAGATTACAAAAAATCAGAAATATACCTTTGAAAAGTCCTAGAAGCCATGAATGGACCTTCTGCCTTCTTATCGTGAAAGCAATCTCATATTATTGAAGTTCTCTACAAGAAGTCTTACTTAGAGACTTTAAAATGTGGCTCTAATCAACTCAAATAAGTAAAATAATTAAATCACCAAAATCATCTTAGAGTCTAAAACATTTCCAATTCACTCCAAAGTTATAAAATTACCCTAGGTGCTTCAAAAATGGAGATACATGCAAACTGGTCCTCAATTGGCCATTACATAATTTTCAAAGCTTCACTTCGAGGAATTTAAAATGGCATCTAACAACCTCAAATGTAGACACTCAACATTTGGATGGAGCCATCACAGAGTCTAGAACATTTCACTAGTTCACTCCAAATCTTGAAAATCACTCTAAGTGCCTCAAAACTGAGGGAGAGTGCAATCTGGTCCTTTATGCCTTATCACATTCCCCTAAAACTTAGTATTTAAATACTAATTCATGACTTTATATAGATATTAAAGCCTATGGGCATAGTATTAAGGCTTTATCTATTTTTATCAAAGGTTGGGAGTTATATTCCCAACTTGGAAAATACACGCTCTAAGGCTTATCATTATCACACATGGCTTGGGATGGCATTGGAATTGGGCTTTAATTAGCATGGTATGCTTGGTTTACATCACCAACCAAGGTTGGTTAGGCATATGCCATGCAAATATTGGCAGACCCTATGTTGGATATGTTATGTTGTCATTATGACTATGTTGGTATTATCTATCCATGCTAAATTTGGCATGATATTTGGCTTGGATGTAACAATCCTTAGTCTCGTAGTAGTGTAGTTCTTTTTCGATGTAACAACATTAGATTCTACCATGTGGAAGCTCGATGGCACTCACTTGGCTAATCCATACACACTATCAAGGATGAAGGATGAAATTAAACCCATTTTTTCTTATGAACTGACAGTCATGTGTCACGTCCTCATTGGTCCATGTTTCTACCACATCATCACTTTGACTGAGTTTGAGCACAACTTTGACTAGTCATAACTTCCACATATGGACTCAGATTTTGTCTGTTAAAAATGTGTTAAAAATCATACAGTGAGTGATATGACATGGAACTAGTTTAAAATTTTTCCATAATGATCAATTTTTCTTGTTTGACCAACTTTGACCACTTGTTGACGCAACTTTGACTAGCTATACCAAGAGCAAACAAGATTTATTCATTGAATTTTATATACCATCAGAAAGATCTTGATAAGATCTATGAAATGATGATGGTTTTAGGACCATTTAAGATCATTCCAAAATTGGCTTGTGAATCACACTTCCCCACTAAGAAGGCTTTTGGTCTACCAAAAATTGGTGTCCAACTTCATCCTTTGAAATGCCAATCAATTCAAAAGATACTTTGATGGGTCTTATTAGTCTACTTAGGTTCCACAACTACACCTATAATGCTTGGAACAACTGAATAATCACACCTTCTATAATTCCTCTACTATTGCATGATCATTAATAGCCTCTACATAGAGCTAAGATTCAAAATTAAATGACTTCCTTTGCTTCATGACTTCAGAAGAGCCTCTATATAGATAAACCAAGTCATTTTCTCTACTACATAGTTACAATGAGCCTCTACATATAAATCTAGTGATCTCCTCTACTGCACAACCTAAATGAGCCTCTACTACATTTGAGATCCTAAATCACCTTTGCTTCATGGCCTTAATGAGCCTCTACACAGGTCTAAGATTCTGTATATATGTCCACATCCTCCTCTACTATACAACCATCTAAGGGTCTTTACATATAATTACGTGTAGATAATATCACATCCATCAACATTCTTATTTACTACATAGTCATCCAAGGGCCTCTACACAGAATTGCGTGTCGACCAAGTGCTTCTTGGGTCTACTAAACTATTCTCTATAGAATAACACTTAATAAAAAAATAATATAGCATGCCCTAATCTACATATATCATTGTTAATGGAAAAAATCTACAAAAATGTGAGAAGACAACTTAAGTATGATAAATCTATCTCTCAATTCTTCTCTACAGGTGACTCCACAATAAAAAAAATTGCATTTTTTACAATGTATGTATATATAAATTACAAACAGTGCCTCTTGGGTCTTTTAAACTATGCATGGTGTATGTCAATACTCTCTATATGGGTCTTATTCATACATCCTAACTAGCATATTATTATTTTTGGTTCTATGAGCATAAACAAATGGATAAACCAAAATGCTTGAAAGCCTTTAACTACCACCTAAGATTCCTTACCAGCCATTAAATCCTAGTGTGGGCCTGACTCCTTTAGTAGTCACCCTATGGATCATCATGCAGCTCACTTTTAGGCTCATTATGGTCACCTAGTACATATGAGTTTGATATCTCACTAGAATCATCATGACTGGTTTTATAGACTTGCCATATATCAAACTATATGATCCAAGTATGATCTAGAAGAAGCTCTATGCTATCACCTATGAAAGATGTTTTTTGAGTGAAGAGATAAATATTTCCTACAACAACCTCATTCATCTCCAATGGAATGATATCAAGAGTCACCATGTCTGAGAACTATCTCCCAACTATAGATCACAAGGTACAATACCATGTTGCCATACCTTGGACAATGCCATTCTATGTACCAACTATTTTGGTATTTAGCAATGGTAATGTTGGTAAGCCTAATCGATGTAATACATCAATGGTCACATAACCCATTCTGATGTCCCCATTGAACACAAGTCTAATGATAGATCGTACGATAATGTTCGGAGGTCCAGATGATGTTCTCTATCAAACTAGATATTTTGAATGCTAATTGGTACTTAGAATAGCATGAGCCTTTCCTATATCTAAATTTCTCTATTTGAACCACCATAGTGCATGATCAGTATTTTAAAACTAACAATGTTCTACCACATGTCCATATCTCAATAAATGACCATAAATAAGCCTGGTTAGATGACCAGGATCATCTTGATGGTATTTCCTCCATACCATCTCTTCTACTAACTGAGTAAAAAGAGAGTGTACTTCTTTCTATATTTCAATGATCCGTTAGTCCTATCTACACATATGCACAATCACATTGACTACAATTGTGTTTAATTTAGTTATCCATTGCATATAATCCTAGTGGCATGACATCATCCTATATATTATTGTGTCTAGTATTAATAAACATGTGGGCAACTAGATCCACTAATACATATCCATTACAAATCTAGTCCCAAATGACTGATCCTAATCTACTATGATACCAAACTTGGTTTGTAAACTAGCACTTAAAATGTGCCAAAATTTTTACCAAGAGATCCTTGTAGGAAATTTATTAAACATAATAAAATTATGTTGAAAAATAATCAAATTAAATAAAATCAATACAATAATATGAACCACACTACATAAGAGTTTATTACGGAGTTCGACAATGCCTACGTCTCTTGGTTCACTTAAAACATAAACCAATCAATTTCCATGAATTGTAAGTACATGGAAAAAAGCTTAAAATTGTCTAATGGATCCTATAAGATTACAAAAACTAGGTAACAAACTTTTGAAAAGTCTCAGAAGCCATGGACAAACCTTCCACCTTCCTGTCATGAAAGTAATCTCACGTTCCTGAAGTTCTTCACCAAAAGTATTACTTCAAGACTTTAAAATGTGGCTCTAACAAACTCAAATAAGGAAAATAATTATATCACCAGAATCATCTCAAATTATAAAACATTTAACCAATTCACTCTAAAGTCTTAAAATGACTCTAGGTGATTCAAAATTGGTGATATATGCAACTTGGTCCTCAACTGGCCATTACACAATATGCAAAGCTTCACTTTGAGGCATTAAAAACCACATCAAATGACTTCAAATATAGAAACTCAACATACAAATCGACCCATATCGGAGTCTAGAACATTTCACTAGTTTACTCTGAAGTCTATAAATCATTCTAGGTACTTCAAAATTGAGGGAGAGCACAATTGGGTACTTTATGCCTTAACAAAATCAGCTAAAACTTGGTATTCAAATACCAATTCATAGCTTTATATAGCCAATTCATAGCTTTATATAGCCATTAAATCATGTGGGCATAGCGGTAAGGCCTTATCTCTTTTTCTTGGAGATCAGGAGTTTGATTCCCAACTTGAAAAATACACACTCCAAGGCTTATCATTATCCAACATTGCTTGGGATGACATTGGCTTTGGGAATTAATTAGCATGGTTTGCTTGGCTTATATTACCAACTAAGGTTGGTTAGACATATGGCATGTAAATATATGTATCCCCCATGTTCTTTATGCTATGTTGGCATTATGACCATGTCGGTATTATCCAATGATGCTAAATTTGGCATGGATGTAAAAATCCTTGGTCCCATAGAAGTGTTGGGCTCGACAGATGTAGCAGCATTAAATTTTTCAATGTGGTAGCTCAAGGGCACTCACTTGGATAATCTATATATGTTATCAAATTGAAGGATGAAATTGAACCTCATTTTTGTTACGAACTGACTACCACGTACCGCATCCTCATTGGTCCACGTTTCTCCCACATCATCACTTTGACCGGTCATAACTTCCACATACAGACTTAGACTTGGTCCATTCAAAATGTGTCATAAATATTGTGATGAGCTCTACACCATGAAACTAGTTTAGAAACATTCCATGATGATCAATTTTTCTAGTTTGACTAGCTTTGACTACTTGTTGACCCAAACTTTAACCAACTACACTAAGATCAAATGATCTATGTTTCTTGAGTTTCTCATACCATCAAAAATCTCTTGATAATATATATGTAATGCTCATAGTTTTAGGACTATTTTTGATCATTCTAAAATGAGACTTGGATCACTAATGTTGTTGATAATTTACTTTCATGTCTTAAGTTTTAGGTTTCATGGAGCTCCCTTCAATGTATTATGTTGGGATTTTCATAGATTAAATTTATTCTAGATTTCACTCACCTTTGGTATGTAAAATATTGTAGATGGATCCATGAGTTGAGACCCTACTTCAAAAAATGTAGCTTAGACCTTTAGTTTAAATTCAAATTTGGTAGGAATAGATTCAGTGGGAATATTTTGAATAAACTTTGGACTTAAGCCTACTTTTTATGCCAAGGCTTGGTCATGTTTTCAACACAACCAAATCTTAGCCTAAAAATAATGCTTGGTCCCCTTTTGTTTTCCCCCCTTTTCATTTCATATGTTTATAATGTGGTCTAATGTTTATGTCAAGTTCTTTCATCTTAGCATGGTCTCCTTTATCGTATGTTTAGCCTAAAGTCTTAACATTAAGACCCCATTCGTATTTGTCAACAAGAATGAGATCTTAGACTTAAAACATTATCCTAAATTCTTATATTAACCAAAGTCCTAACTTAAGCCCATCACTTATTTATAGATTTGACGGTCTTCGCTTCATCATGAGGAAAGATTTGATAGAGAGTAGGAAGCTTGACGAACTTAATGTTTTAATTTATTAGAACAATCCCATAAGATCACCAAGACCATGATCAACGGTCCGTACATCAGTAGGACTGAGGATCAAACAATGTGAGATCATCATTAAGGTTTAAAGGCCCCCTTTTATTGAAATAAACATAGCCTAAATTTTACCCTAAGGTCTCATTATATTTATTAATACAATGAAACCTTAGGATATAACTTATGTTCTGGCTTCAATGATTGAAAGGAATCAATCAAATGTAAGCACTATGATCATGATTGATGGTTCATAGTGAATCCCCCATGGTTAATCTGATAGAGTGAATGCACAGATGAAAAGTTAAAATCTCAAGATCCCCATGAAACCACCACATGGAATTCCCACATTCGATCCTAATAGCAAAGGATCTCTACACATTAAAATTTAGACTTAAATTGAGGTTTTAGCCAAAGGATCATTACATTTATTTGAATGCAATAAACCTTAGGCTAAAAGCTTACTTTATGAGCATAACATGCAGAGGAACCCATTTGATTATTCTTATAAACTTAGAATTTTATCTTAGTTTAGTTTTTATAATATGATCCTTAGTTAACATGATCTCCTTCATGGTTACAAGATCCAATGGTGTGCATATCCCTATATCATAATCAATGACTCTCAGTTCTTCTCAAAGGATTATCAAATAAAAAAATTAAATACAAATATTTTTGGTCTAAACGGATTTCATGAATGAAAAATTGACATTCTTGTGACCAACATTTGACATCTTTGAGGCCATCATTGACATCTGTAAGACCATATACTTTAAGCTCACCAAACCTAATTATTCATAGAATTATCTTTGACATTTCCATGACCATCATTTGATGCTCGTGAGGCCATCATTGATCTCTACAAGATCATCAAATTTAAGCCCATTGAATATTTTTCTTAGACATAGGAATTTACTTCAAAATGTTGATAAAATCTTATTGCTTGCATTGTAAATGAATGGAACCCATTGGAGGATACTCAAACACATAGGATCTTTGTAATTCAAATGATAAAATGATCTTGTGACCTAAATACTTGTAGACATGAACTTAGTCTAAGTCTATATCCTAAGTTTCCATTTGCATTTAGTCAAATTCAATAAACCTTAGGCTAAAGACTTATATTAAATCTTATTTTAGAAGGTCCATGTGACATAAAACTTAGCTTAAAAATGATTTTACCCAAGGTTTTATCATGTTTATTACTACGATAAAACTCTATGTTAAAACCTAATAGTTGGACCACTTATTTTTTAGGTTCATTTAGTCTTATTCTAAGAACTTAGCATAAATATTTTAGCCTAAAGTATATGTGTTGTTTATTAATACAACATAAACCTTAACCAAAAATATTTATCATAGGTCCCTTTTATAGTATTTTGAAATCTTAGGCTCAAATATTTTACCCTAAATTTTATGATGTGTTTATTGAACAAAAAATAAACTTTAGCCTAAATTATCTATGTCTAAGTCCCTTCCTATGTCTCATCACTAACTAAAGTTCTCACCCTTTGTATAATTAATGTCTCTCACTTAGTTGTAGAGACTGATCGAATGAAGTGAAAGGACCCGATGAATCTAAGGCCTTTGACCCATTAGACCAATGACATATGTCCTCTTAGATAGATATCAATGATCTACACTTCAATGAAACTGATTGATCAGACAAAATGTAGCTATCAGAGACTATTCAACGAGCCCCCAAGGGCCCATGAGATCAACACATGACAAACATGTATTCACTGCACATAATACAGAGTCTAGAAAGCTGATAAAGGTTCCAAGTAGCAATATCCTTGTGCTCAACAATAAAGTAACCAATGAATCTCAAAGCCCTGTGATCATGATCAATGGTCCATGTTGATCAATAAACAAGGATTTGATGGCGTGAAGGAAAAATTAGATTCTAAATAGACAACGGCTAGTCCCTCAAGACATTTATGAAAAATGTTATGAAAGTTCTCAAATGGATTCTACATGGGCACCGTACAAGCACCAAATGACAAAATTAAAGCTTTTGTGTGCTTGAAAAGGCAAAGGTATAATCTGAAACATGAATGAGCCTAAGTCCAAATTGTCATCACCATTAAGCTTTAAAAAATCCCTAGCATCCATGAATGCCCTAATACGAACTCAAATTAGTCACAATTAAACTAAGAAGAGTTTAATTACAATCTGAGCAAGCACAAGTCAATCTAGAGATTGCTTGTAATTCATTGGTAAGTAGTTACAACTTCCACAATCATGGTAGCTTGTAGACATCAACAAAGGGATGAAACTGAGTTGTATCTAACTTCAGACAATGAGGGAAGATTTTTTTAAGGATACAGATCTAGATACTGTATCTTTAAACAATGGTAATAGGAACTGGTCGAAACTCTTTTTAATTATTGAGGAGATGCAAGCTCTTATGAGCTTTGCTTATATATATATATATATATATATATACATATATATATATATATATAAGCATAAGCAAAGCACATGCTTCAACAAGAGTAAAAAATATTAAATAGAATCAACACTTTTTATTAATTCATATTTCACATAGTTTTCGCATCCTTCTTTTTAAAATAGATATAGAACACAACCTTCACCTTCTATATATATATATATATATATATATATATATATATATATATATATATATATATATATATATATATATATATATATATATAACAACTAACATAAGCAAAGCACATGCTTGAACAAGGGTAAAAAATATTAAATAGAATCAACGCTTTTTATTAATTCATATATATATATATATATATATATATATATATATATATATATATATATATATATATATATATATATAACACAACTAACATAAGCAAAGCACATGCTTGAACAAGGGTAAAAAATATTAAATAGAATCAACGCTTTTTATTAATACAGATTTCACATAGTTTTCACATCCTTCTTTTTAAAATAGATATAGAACACAACCTTCACCTTCAATTTGTTCATATTCCATATAGGTTTTGCATCTCTCTTTAATACAAATTCACATCTTACATTTCTTTTTAATACAAAAAATAATATAACCTTCAAAATTTAATTTAAAGACTAAATTACCTAAAGTTTAATTGATGTAACATTTATAAATTACTTTTTATCTTAAAATTTGAAAATATACTTCATTTTATATACTATTTACTATTTAATTTTGTTTTTTATATTTTATTGCATCAAAAAAAACTTTATTTCTAAATTACAAATTCATAATTAATTATATTAATATATATAATAATTAAAACCGTTATAAAATCTACAATACACATCAAAACTCTATAATAATATGATGACGACGTTGTCCATTCTTAACCATCAAAAATATCCAAACAATAGCATTGAATATAACCTTACAACAAACAAAATTGCCACAGGCGTGCGACGGTGGGGGTCCTCCATTACCATTACATCATTAACAAACGTCCAAACTCATGGAGGTGACTACTCCGACAATATTTATTAACGAGATTCCAACCAGTACTCCTTGTGGTCACTACAGGGCCTGCCAAGTCAAATGGCGTACAACAGCGTCAATATCACGTCCTTCAAAATTATCTGAAGGCGTGCTGGGTAATAAAATAAAACAGATCTTCAATTATAAAAAAATTTAAAAATAAATAAAATAAAGTAAAGCTTAAATGTAGAGGATAAGACGAGTGTAGCAATTGGATTACTAAGGGGGAAGGAAGCTCAGTTTCAAATTCAATACAATACAGCCATGGACAGCTCTGAAGCGCCCAACCAGAAGTACTCACTTTGTTATCATGTTTTTGTTGTTGTGTTTCATTTTGCTATTGATTCTGAATTAATTGTTATTTCAGATGGTGGAAAGAGGACACAGTAGCAGTGGTAACAGGGGCCAACAAGGGCATCGGCTATGCAATTGTTAGTCAGTTGGCAGGGCATGGTATCCATGTCATATTAACAGCACGAGATGAAGAACGAGGAAAGGCGGCCGCCAAGACACTAAATGAGCAAGGGTTTCATAACGTTGTGTTCCATCAGCTGGATGTGAAGGATGCCATGAGCGTCCATGCCTTTGCCGATTGGATGAAAGAACATTATGGGAAACTCGATATCCTGGTATTGTATTGCGTTCGTCCGTACTGTTCTGTTTATTATGAATTTTCCTCGTTCCAGCCTAGTTGAGTAATCGTGCAGGTTACTGATCTACCATCGAAATGCAGGTTAATAATGCTGCAATATCAGGGTTTGCAGTAGATCGCGAAATTTTGAAGGCCAACAAAATCGATTTGAGAGAGTTATTTGTAAGTTATTTTGGTTGATTTGCTATTTAAACGAAAAAAAAGAAAAAAGAAAGTATCCATTCACTCTGAGATCTGATTAACTTTCGGTATTTTTACAGAAGAATCGAACCCCTGGAATCCCAGTGGATGGAGTTTCTGAGTCGTATGTAATGGCGGAGGAGTGCGTTGATATTAACTACTATGGCCCGAAAAAAATGGTGGAAGCTGTTCTTCCTCTTTTGAAGCTTGCTACTCATGGTGGGGGAAGAATTGTGAATTTGTCTTCTAGAGCTGGGGTATTAGAGGTAAGTTAATAAACTCTAACTCAAAAATATTGTAACGTTTCTTCAACAAATGTGTCTTCTACTCTTGGGCTCCTACAGGTAAGCCACTAAATTCTAATTCAACAAGATCCTATGGCTTACCTTTCAGAGATGCTAATAAATCACTGTGCAGATTATTTTTTAATATAAATTATGTATAGATATTACAAAATTTAGGGTAAATAGAAACAGATACAATAAAAAAATAATTATAATATTTAAAAACCTAGCAGTGTATTTATTTTAAACTTAATGGCTAATTTCTTTCTATCTAAAAGATATATATTATATCCCACAATATACGATCATACATTTATATATATCTTTACATTTGTTTGACATTTTATTAGCATATTCCAAGCGAGACTTTGAGGCAAGAGCTGCGCAATCTGCATGATTTAACTGAGGAGAAAATAGATGCATTCCTCGAGAGTTTTTTGAAGGATTTTGAACAAGGACTATTAAATAGTAAAGGTTGGCCTGTTCCATCTTCAGCGTATGTTGTTTCCAAGGCTGCTCTTAATGCTTACACTCGTGTTCTTGCACGGCAACATCTTGATATGTATGTTAATTGTGTTCATCCAGGATTTGTAAACACTGATATGACTTTTAATCTAGGAAGGTTGTCAATTGATGAAGGTGCAATGGGCCCTGTTATGTTGGCCTTACTCCCTCTAGGTTCACCTTCTGGAGAATATTATGATGAGACAAAAATTTCTAACTTTTAAGATAGAAATAAATCTCATAGATTTTCTCAACATTTCCGGAGATTTATATCCTTTTTGTCCTTTAAAAACGTGAGTTTTATGTATTTTAGAGGAAAACAATTGAAAAGGATTAAATAGAATTCAACCACATTAGATTTGATGTATTGCAATTTAATTTTGGTGATATAAATATTTTTTATATTTATTTGTTGTGTAGATGGAATGATATTTTAATGAGGATGAGCTTTTTAAGTTTAATCTTTAAAATGAATTTTTCAATTTTTATTTAGTTTTTAGTTTTTAGTTTTTAGTTTTGTTTTTTGTTTTTTTGTTTTGTTTTTAAAATTAGATAAATTTTCTACAATGATATATAAATTAAGGGTTGTGTAATGGTTAGTTCATGTTTTAGTTGTGTCTATAGTAATAGAAATTGTAATTTCAATTGTATTTAGTTTAGTTAAGGATTCTCTATTTCAATTTTAGTGGCTAATCCTTATTTTTAATCTGTCAATATAACTAGTTGTTGCTTTTAGTCTAACGATGTAGCTAGTCTCTACATTTTTACTTTTAGTCTATCAATTGTATTATAAATTATAATATTATTTCTAAGATAATTTATATAAAATTAAAAATATACAAAAGCTAATAATATTTCAGAAGTTAAGTTGTAAATTAAAAAACATGAATTTTAATATTAATTAGAGTAATATTATATTTTTAAATATTATTAAATAAATATAAATAATTATATAATGTGAAATTTGAACTAAAATTGTGTGTGTGTGTGTGTGTGTGTGTGTGTGTGTGTGTAATAAAAATTAAAAATAAATCATGTTCAATTTTTTTTAACTAATTAATTTAGAGTTTTTGGATAGAAAGTTTTTAAATTTTAATAAATATAAAAGTCATTATGTAAGTAATTAATAATTATTTTTATGAACATGTTTTTATGAACTAGTTTTTTTGAAAAGATCAATTTTTACTCGTTATATTAAAAATTTTAGATGAAAAGTTTTTAAATTTTAATAAATAATAATAAATATAAAGTTGAGTTGTTAATACAACTAACAATAAGTGTTGGCAATAAACTTGAGTGCAGTTTAAAATGTGTGTGTGTGTGTGTGTGTGTGTGTGTGTGTGTGTGTGTGTGTGTGTGATATCATCCTAGGAAATATTCTAAAATATTACACATAAAATTATAGTATTATCATAATAATATGTTAAATAAAGAAATTTAATTGGTTGGAATGAAAAAATTAATTGTACCTATGGGTAGGGACTAAAAATATATTGTAATAAAATGAATTATTGTTATCTCAATTAAAAAAATTAATATGCAATCAATCTCAAACTCAAGTTTAATAATTATTGAGATTAAAAATATGTATACAATTCAAAATTTTAAAGTATATTTCTTATTTAGATTGATCAAAATTTTACTTGAAAACATATGAAATTGTAGAAAATGTCATATAAGCAAAATAAATTCAATTTCCACAATTATTTTATAAAATAATATTTCAAAACTATATCAAAATAAACCATGAATACATGAGAATGAAAAATACACAAAGAGATAAATAATAGAATAAGTTCTTAATTCATTGAAATATGAAGTATGCATAGTTATCTTTAAGGGGATATGTGATATGATATATTTGATAAGAAATGTGAGATTTTATCTATTAGAAGAAATGTGAGCTAGTTATTTTGTGCTATGAAAGAAAGGTTAAAAATATCTAAAAAGAGATGTGAAGCTACTTCTTTTAGATTACATGTTACAGAGTGATAGTAATATATATGAAGAGATGAGATGCTAGAAAGTGTTAATGGTCCATTATCCATGATTGGTTTCATTTACGATAGTCACAATATGGGAATTATTTTTAGTGTGGGACTAAGCTTATAAGATATCTTCAAGAAAAATATGGTTTAGATTCTTACTCTTAGTGTTAATATACGTAAACTATAACTACTTATAATGTAAGAAATAATGCTTTGAAAGAGTAAAAGAGATGAGGAATGCTCAATATAAAAGGGCGGTAGGGATGCACTAGAATAAGAAGTGGGTTGATTTCATATCTTAGAAAAGACATAGCTATCATTATACAAGAATGTAACTTAATACACCTTACATAAAATATGTACAAAGGGAAATATACAACTCAGATACACAAGCATGGATGTATAATAGCAAGACAAGATTGAGGGGGGGAACTAAGAGCCATAGTGGCTTCATTCAATCCTTGAAAATATGCATAGTTGTACTTTTATTTGAATCAGAGAGCTTATAATAAACTTACATATAAAAAATAGAGGTTAGATATCACACATAGAAAGGACTTGGATAAATATCCAAGGAATCAAATCTCTCATTCAAAAGAGCTCCTTAGAAAAGAATAATCCACATTTTTTTCCAGTCTATAATTCCTATGGTATTCCACCATCTAAATCACTCAAAAGTCCTCTATTTATTACATAAATTTTTGTAGTTATAGCATCTGCCCAAAACTGTAAAGGCAAACTTGCATGTAATCTCATGCATCTAACATGTTTCATAATAGTCTTTTTCATTCTTTCTGACACACCATTCTATTGTGGTGTTCCTAGAACTATTTTTTGTCCATGAGTTCCACTTTTTGAATAGTAATTATTAAAATCATTACTAAAATACTCACCTCCATTATAAGGTCACAATTCACAACCATCAAGAGGAAGACCAACAACCACTCTTGCTTGTCACATAATTATGTACTATGTTTGAATCTACTTACAAAAATTATAACTTTATAGATTATACGTAGTTGGTATAAACTATACTTGTTATGCTTGTTATTATTTATGTGACTTAATATTATGGAGATTCATTCATACATTTAATGGACTAAATGTATGTCTTTTGGTTATTCCAATTTTTTGCATGTTGTATGCCTACTAGTATGAATTAATATGTAACAATCTGTTGGTTATATTTATATTAACCAAATCTCTCACTGTTGGTACTGAATAAGTAGTGAGATAGACTTCACTAGCTTAATAAGATCACTGATGCCAGATGAAGGTGATCTAATTAAATGGTGTGTATTAAATTAACTAATTTTAGATATCAATAACTATAAAAAACTTTGACCAAAGTAATGTTATTTAGACATTATCATTTTATGTGTGTGATTTACATGTTTGTGCGATATCATGTTATAATAAATTTCTTTATGACACACTACATGTTTTTAGAAATCATTCAACACACAAGTACTAGATTTTCTCTCTAGATTATATAACCATCACTGTCTACTCATTCATAAAATGGAGGCCATTACCTGATGGGGAATTGTGAAGGGAATCGATGATCTATGATTGGTGTGGAAAGGTGCTTGAATTATAATTTCCCTTCCCAAAACAATACTTATTCAGAGATGATACTTGAGATTACCGTAGATACTGAAGTTAGAACAACTCATGTTTTCTAGAGCCATGTATTTATTATTATTGACATATTATTATGATGAGATATAATTATTTACTTATTGTTCCATGACAATAGTGGTTGCATCTTTGTACCAACTATGGTTGGAAATTTATAATTACATTCTATATTTAGTAATGATGTGTTTCACCTAATGATAGTGATTAGTGATGGATATATGTCACATGCTTATTTTACAGTTAATTTAATTAAAATATTTTATCTGAATCACTTATTATATTATTTTAGAGAAATCTAATGAAAGAATATGTTGATTAAATAAAAAAATATCAAATTATTCTAGGTAGATCCCAATGAGGATATTTCATGTGGTATCATAGTTGTGGCTTGAACTCTAAGACCTAATAAGTCCAGTAGCATTTTTATATCCTTCTATTTAACATAAAGATGAATGGTAAAATATAGAGTATCCAAAGAGGGTCCTTCAAATGTCAATGACAACCCTCCATTTGATCCTAATTGATTTGCTACTGAGCAAGTAGTAAAATTGGATTAGACTCTTGAGCCATGAATAAGACAAAGGACCAAATTTTATCTTGGTTTAAAAATTTGATGTCCATGAAGAGGAAGGACTCCAAGACTTGTAGTGCCTTATTGTAGAATCATGCTAAACAATGATTGGAGTTATGAGATTTATTAGATCCTCATGTATGAGCTGATGACTATTGTAATTAACTGACATCCTTGATTCTTGGAATTATGTTTACCTATGAGGTTTAATTCTACACTTGATCAAATAACTTAATCTCTTAGGAGTGTGTATCCTTAGGAGCAATCATACCCTCTTAGAGTTATTAAAGGATTGATTTATCGAGTGTCTTGATGGTGATGGTTGTATATAATATTTAGGTAGTTGAGTGCAATGCATATTTCATGAGTCATGAATAAGAGATTCTTACAATATTTTTGATCACTTAGATCGAACACCTTGAGAATGATTACATCCTTACTTGGTAATCAAGTCACCTCACCACTTGTGTTTTGCATTGTGAGTGTTCAAAAATTATGGGATGCTTCTCACTTAAGAATATGTGTATTTTAGATATATATGTTTTTGTCTTATGTACATTAATCCTAAGCGAGCGATTCCAAAAAGACCGCTTATGGATTTGTACCACCTAGTGTAGTGGGAATTGTCCTTGTAGTAGAATTTATTTATCTTGTTGAGGATTATTATGTGTTAAGAATTTGCTCATGGATCAAAACCCCATATGTTTATATGTATTTGTAAGAGGTGTCATCTCACATAGCTACAAAATAGGTGAGTTGATAGTCCCTCACTTTCCCTTGACATCATTATAAGCCCACTAAGTGGATTCATATTTTCATGATGTTGTGTATGTTTTCCCTTAATCATAAATTTGTTTCTAAACTTTTGTTTTGAAAATATTACCTAGAGTTAATGGGATAGTGTCTTCTGCTTCTTGTAGATAGAGGATTTGTAGGAATGGATTTATGCATTTATGTGGTTAAATTTTTTTCCTTTCGATTGTGGAAATAGGTTTTGATACTACACTTGTAGGTTTGGTAAAAGTGTAGTGATTTTGGAAACTTGGGTCGTAGTGTTTTATTAATACCATGTGATGGTATTTAAGAGTTTCTTTGTTTATATGTTAGTTCACTATTTTCCCCTTGTCTATTTTTAGAGTTGAAATTTCTAGTGCTACTCTATCTAAACTTTTAAACTTTGACCATATGACTTTTTAGTTGTTTAATCACAATTTTCAAGGTCTTGGACTACACTAATTACTTTTTCACCTCATACAAACCATAATCTTACTCTTTCAATTCCTAGTTCCATATTTAAAAAATGGTTATATTCATCTAGTTTTAAACATGCTTGATCTTATTCAATTCTCCTTATCAAAAAGTAAAAAATAAATAAATGTATGATAAAACTATATGTTATTAAAAAACTTATAAAAACTTATAAATAATATATATCTAAAGATTATTTTTAACTATTAAAAAGACAAAACTACTTTACAAAATGTTTGCATTTAAAAAACAAATTATATACAACTAATGAAAAGAAACAAAATCCAAAATACATTATAATATATGCAATAAATTACATTTCAATCTAAATCAAAAATATTTGCCTAAAGTAGATAATTTCTCCCTTAGATATATATAACATCACCAACATATATTGATAAAATCAATATATACATATTTTATCCTTACACATTTATCAAAATGACACATGAACTAAATAATATCAATATATGCATATTTTATCCTTATACATTTATCAAAATGACACATGAACTAACAATGTTGATAATTAATCTATAATGCTTAAATCTCTTTACGATTAAGATGACTAAAAGTAAAGTAAAGATAAAATCAAAAAATGTACATCATCATATCAAAAATAATTCACACAGGAATAGAAGTTATCGTCAACATAAAAAAGTGACATATATATATATATATATATATATATATGGAGTTTTTATAAAATCAAGCAAGATATTTCATCAAATGAAATGTTTGTTACTTGAATCACTACTCATCATTAATTTTAAAATATTATCCTTAATTTCAATATATTTAAATATTTTATTTTCTTTTTATTTTTATATTTAAATTAAATCGATGATAAATAATGTATATATTTTTCTAAAAATTATAAACTCAATAAATAAATATATATATATATATATATATATATATATATATATATATAAAATTAAAACTCAATTAAAAATACTAAAAAATATAATTTTATAGATTTTCAAATAATAATTGAAATTAATATTTAATAAAAAATAAATCTAATTTGAATTATATTTATAACTTAAATTACCTCATTTATTAATAAAAAACAAAAAAATATCTATCAATCAATTAATCACAATCACAAAAATTAAATGTGTTGTCTTTCATGTAAAGATGAATAACCATCCATTAGATAACATGAAGATCCGTTTGCATTGTTCTCGGATAAAAAATTCAAGACATAATATTTTCTGGACTTTAATAAATTTCTAAAAAAATAAAATGAAATAATAAATAGTTTTTAAAAAGAAATAGTTAACTTTTAAACAAAAGAAGATTATAAGAATCATTTTTTTATTATTATATTTTTTAATTAATTATAACATTTGAAATTAAATATTATTTTAATAATTATAATGCTTAATTTGAAAGTATAGAAATATTTTTAGAATGTAATTAAATTGTATTCAATTTAATTATTAATGATTCATCTATTTTTTAAATTTTTCAAAAAGAAAAAAAAAAAAACTAATTTTATGCTACACTATTAAAATCAATAAGTGATTAAGCATGTAGTTCTATTTTTAATTTGTAGCATATAATTTAAGTGGTCATGGCTCAATATAATTTTACATAATTTGTATAATCAATTAATTTATTGATCTTATTATTTTAATATTTTTATTTTGTTCACCACTTCTTTATAAGGTGAGAGGGGTATCTATTTCATCAACATTCCCTAATGTACGATCCCAATTTCATCCATTTATCATGTCATATTTTATTAACAACAAAAATAATCTTTGATAAGCTCTTTGTAACAAAACAAATAAGTATAAATTCTTTAACATGGTTGTTTCTTCTATTTTTTAATCCATCAAATTTTGTTTTTTTAAATATATGTTATGATGATAAGTTCTCTAAAAGGGAAAAATATAACATCCAAAATAATAAGGAATAATCAAACATAAAAATATTTGGTTAAATGTATAATGTTCGTGGTAGGGGAAAAAAAACACTAAAACTAAAACTACCTAGTTGAGCTCAGAAATGTTAAATATTAAATAAATTAATTAATTTTAAAAAAAAAAAAAAAAAAAAAAAAAAAAAAATCTCAAAACTTACACATGTTTGAACATAGGTAAAAAAATATTAAATAGAATCAACACTTTTTATTAGTTCATATTTCACACAGTTTTTGCATCTTTCTTTTTAAAAAAGATATAAAACACAACCTTCACCTTCAGTTTGTTCATATTCCATATAGCTTTTACACCTCTCTTTAATACAAACAATAATCACAAACTTTGCCTTCGCTTTATTCATATTTTACATAATTTTTACATTTCTTTCTAATTAAAAATAATAAATAATAGCTTTTGCATCTCTCTTTAATACAAACAATAATCACAAACTTTGCCTTCACTTTATTCATATTTTACATAATTTTTACATTTCTTTCTAATTAAAATTAATAATATAACTTTCAAAATTTTATTTAAACACTGAATTACCTTAAGTTTAATTGCATAATATCTGTAAATTATTTTTTATTTTAAAAATTGAGAATATACTTCATTTTGTATACTATTTCCTACCTAATTTTAATTTTGTTATTTATATTTTATTGCATCATTTTTTATTTTTTTTTCTAAATTACAAATTCGTAATTAATTATATTAATATATATATAATAATTAAAACCGTTATAAAATCTACAATCCACATCAAAACTCTACAATAATATGATGACGACGTTGTCCATTCTCAATCACCAAAAATAACCTTACAACAAACAAAATTTGCCAGAGGCGTGGGACGGTGGGGGTCGTCCATTACCATTACCATAATTAACAAACGTCCAAACTCATGGAGGTGACTACTCCGACAAAAAAAATTAACGAGATTCCAACCAGTACCCCTCCTGGGCACTACAGGGCCTGCCATGTCAAATGGCGTACAACATCACGTCCTGCAAAATTATCGGAAGGCGTGCTGGGTAATTAACTAATTTACTGTCAACAGATCTTCAATTATAAAAAAATAAAAAATAAAATAAAATAAGGTAAAGCTTAAATGTAGAGGATAAGACAAGTGTAGCAATTGGATTACTAAGGGGGAAGGAAGCTCGGTTTCAAATTCAATACAATACAGCCATGGACAGCTCTGGAGCGCCCAACCAGAAGTACTCACCTTGTTATCATGTTTTTGTTGTTGTGTTCCATTTTGCTATTGATTCTGAATCAATTGTTATTTCAGATGGTGGAAGGAGGAACAGAAGCAGTGGTAACAGGGGTCAACAAGGGCATCGGCTATGCAATTGTTCATCAGTTGGCAGGGCATAGTATCCGTGTCATATTAACAGCACGAGATGAAGAACGAGGAAAGGCGGCCGCCAAGACACTGAATGAGGAAGGGTTTCATAACGTTGTGTTCCATCAGCTGGATGTGAAGGATGCCATGAGCGTCCATGCCTTTGCAGATTGGATGAAAGAACATTATGGGAAACTCGATATCCTGGTATTGTATTAGGTTCGTCCGTACTGTTCTGTTTATTATGAATTTTCCTCGTTCCAGCCTACTTGAGTAATCGTGCAGGTTACTGATCTACCATTGAAATGCAGGTTAATAATGCTGCAATATCAGGGTTTGCAGTAGATCGCGGCATTTTGAAGGCCAATCAAAATCGATTTGAGAGAGTTATTTGTAAGTTACTTTGGTTGATTTGCTATTTAAAAAAAAGAGGAATTCATTCACTCTCAGATCTGATTAACTTCTTGTATTTTTACAAAAGAATCGAACCCCTGGAATCCCAATGGAAGGAGTTTCTGAGACGTATGGAATGGCGGAGAAGTGCATTGATATTAACTACTATGGCCCGAAAAGAATGGTTGAAGCTGCTCTTCCTCTTTTGAAGCTTGCTACTCATGGTGGGGGAAGAATTGTGAATGTGTCTTCTAGTGCTGGGGTATTAGAGGTAAGTTAATAAACTCTTAACTCAGAAAAATTGTAAAGTTTCTTCAATAAATGTGTCTTCTACTCTTGGGCTCCTACAGGTAAGCCACTGAATTCTAATTTGAGAAAATCGTACGGCTTACCTTTTAGATATGCTAATAAATCACTAGGGAGATTATTTTTTAATATAAATTATGTATCGATATTACAAAATATAAGGTAAATCGAAACAGATATAATAAAAATTAATTATAATATTTAGAAACCTAGCAGTGTATTTATTTTAAACTTAATGGCTAATTTCTCTGTATCTAAAAGATATATATTATATCCCACAATATAGGATCATACATTTATATATATTTACATTTGTTTGACATTTTATTAGCATATTCCAAGCGAGACTTTGAGGCAAGAGCTGAGCAATCTGCATGATTTAACTGAGGAGAAAATAGATGCATTCCTCGACAATTTTTTGAAGGATTTTGAACGAGGACTATTAAATAGTAAAGGTTGGCCTGTTCCATAGTCAGCGTATGTTGTTTCCAAGGCTGCTCTTAATGTTTACACTCGTGTTCTTGCACGGGAACATCTTGATATGTATGTTAATTGTGTTCATCCAGGATTTGTAAACACTGATATAACTTTTAATCTAGGAAGGTTGTCAATTGATGAAAGTGCAAAGGGCCCTGCTATGTTGGCCTTACTCCCTCTAGGTTCACCTTCTGGAGAATATTATGATGAAAAAAAAATTTCTAACTTTTAAGATACAAATAAATCTTAGAGATTTTTTCAACATTTCAGGAGATTTATATCCTTTTGTCCTTTAAAAAGGTAAGTTTTATGTATTTTAGAGGAAAACAATTGAAAAGGATTAATTAGAATTCAACATATTGGATATGATGTATTGCAATTTCAGGAGATTTATATCCTTTTGTCCTTTAAAAAGGTAAGTTTTATGTATTTTAGAGGAAAACAATTGAAAAGGATTAATTAGAATTCAACATATTGGATATGATGTATTGCAATTTAATTTTGGTCATATAAATGTTTTTTATATTTATTTGTTGTATAGATAATTTAATGGAATGATATTTTAATGAAGATGCGATTTTTAATTTTTAAGTTTAATTTTTAAAATAAATTTGTCAATTTTTATTTAAGTTTTTTTTATTATTGTATTTTTTAATATTATATTAATATTTAACCCTTTCAAGATATTGACATTTATTAAATTGGAGGATCAAATACTAATAAAAATTAGATAAATTTCTTACAATGATATATAAAATAAGGGTTGTGTAATGGTTGGTCCATGTTTCACTTGTGTTTATAGTAATAGAAATTGTAATGTCAATTATATTTAGTATAGTTAAGGAGTTCCTATTTCAATTTTTGTGACTAGTTTTTATTTTTAAAATTTACAATATAACCAATCTTTATTTTTAATCTAACGATGTAATTAGTCCCTGCATTTTAAATTTTAGTCTATTGATTATATTAGAAATTATAATATTACTACTTAGATAATTTATATAATATAATAAATATACAAAAACTAACAATATTTCAAAAGTTAAATTATAAATTTAAAACCATGAATTTTAATATTAATTAGAGTAATATTGACTTTTTAAATATTATTAAATAATTGTAAATAATTATATTATATAACATGAAAGTTGATATATATATATATATATATATATATATATATATATATATATATATATATATATATATATATATATATATATATATATTCAACTTTCATGTTATATAATATAATTATTTACAATTATTTAATAATATTTAAAAAGTCAATATTACTCTAATTAATATTAAAATTCAATTATATAAATAATTAAAAATAAATCATGTTGATATTTTTTTTAACTAATTTATTTTAGAAAGTAGAATTTTTATTAATTAATTTAGTGTTTTTGAGTAGAAAGTTTTATATATATATATATATATATATATATATATATATATATATATATATATATATATATATATATATATATATATCATCTTAGAAAATCTTCTAAAATATTGCACATAAAACTATAGCATTATCATAATATGTTAAATAATGAAATTTAATTAGTTGGATTGAAAAAATTTATTGTACCTACAGTAGGAACTAAAAATATATTATAATAAAATCAATTATTATTATCTTCATTAAAAAAGTTAATATGCAATCAATCTTAAACTCAAGTTTAATATTTATTTAGATTAAAAATGTGTATTCGATTCAAAACTTTAAAGTTTATTCTTTTATTTAGATTGATCAAAATTTTACTTGAAAACATAATAAATTGTAGAAAATGTGATATAAGCAAAATAAATTTAATTTCCATAATTATTTTATAAAATAATATTTCAAAACTATAGCAAAATAAACCATGAATACATGAGAATGGAAAATAGACAAAGAGATAAATAATAAAATAAGTTGTTAATTCATTGAAATATGAAGTATGCATGGTTATATTTAAGGGATATGTGATATGTTACATTTTATAAGAAATGTGAGATTTTATCTATTAGAAGAGATGTGAGCTAGTTATTTTGTACTATTAAAGAAAGGTTAAAAATATATAAAAAGAGATGTGAAGCTACTTCTCTTAGATTTAAATGTTACAAAGTTATAGGAATATATATGAAGAGTTGAGATGCTATAAACTGTTAATGGTCCATTTTCTCTAATTGGTTTCATTCACGATAGTCACAACATGGGAATTATTTTTAGTGTGGGACTAAGCTTATAAGATATTTTCAAGAAAAATATGGTTTAGCTTCTTACTCTTAGTGTTAATATATGTAAACTATAACTACTTATAATGTAAGAAATAATGCTTTGAGAGAGTAAAAGGGATGAGAAATTCTCAAAATAAAAGGGTGATAGGAATGCACTAGAATAAGAAGTGGGTTGATTTCATATCTTAAAAAATACATAGATATCATTATACAAGAATGTAACTTAATACACCTTACATAAAATATGAACAAAAGGAAATATACAACTCATATACACAAGCATGGAGTTATAATAGAATGACATGATTGACGGGGGAAAACCAAGAGCCATAGTTGCTTCAATCAATCCTTGAAAATATGCATAGTTGTACTTTTGTTTGAATAAGAGAGCTTAGAATAAACTTACACGTAAAAAATTAGAGGTCAGATGTCACACATAGAAAAGATTTGGATAAATAGCCAAGGAATCAAATCTCTAATTCAAAAGAGCTCCTTATAATTTATGACGATGAAATAAAGAGAGGAATTAAACAATCCATCAATGAGTACAAGAGTAAAGGGAAAATCATTACTTGCATGTCTCCATTTGCAGTGATTGATTATGATTTAATAGCTTGGATCAATACTCAATATCTCTTGAACGGTTTTTATTTATAGCAATATTTTAAGTTGGCTTAGTATGGTATCATTATATAAATTTACTTACCCAACAAGTTTTATCAAAACAACCAATGCCATCTTTATGAACTATGCTCTTTGTTATCAATCTTACATAATTTTTGAAAAGATTAGCTCAATGGATTTTATAATTAACTTGAAAAATAGTAAATACCTACAAAAGTATCTTAGCCATTAAACACTTTGATCCAAGTTGGGGAATCTTTGAAGTATTTATTAAAGGGGTTTAGCTCTCTTAAAATTTATCATTTTATAGTAGGGAAAAAATGTTACCATTGATTAAAATAGATTTTATTTGAAATATATAATCAAGAGCTTCCCATTGGGTTTCATTTTGTGAAAATGGCCAACTATAGTGAGAGATAATATTGTAATCAAGTCCATTTATTTCCTTTCTTTCTTCTTCATGTTTGATTAGACTCTGTGAGATTAGTATTAGAAGGTTGATTTAATAATATGATATATTTTATATCAATGGATTTGTCCTCCTTATTAAAAAAAACTCATGTCATCAATCAATGCTTAATTTAATAGTTTGATGATCCCATTTAAAAGCTTCTATAGTATGTTGTTTTGGATAATTACCTAAAGCTTGAGGCTTTTAATTAAATCATGGATTGAATGGCTAGATGTTAATGCCATGGTTCAATCCAATGACAAGATATCAATTCTAAATATGCTTATCATATAGCTCACATTTTCCATTTCTCTCCTTTAACTTTTCAATTCTTTGTTTCCCCCACCCTATACAAATTTTAATCTTAAATCTTTGTTCCTTTCATGAAATAGTTGAATGAGTTTTCCAGGGGCTCAATCCAATCACATGAGGGGGTTTTAATGACTTCAATAACATGGATCTCTTTATTCATCTCATTACATTAGATTAAATAATATCAAAAAAATTGAGATCAATACAAGGGATACACACCCCCATTTCTAGAAAATAGGTATTCTTATGATTATTTTGAGCCTTAGCACTGAAAACTTGACAATTTGCACTTTAATAAAATATGAAGATCATCCACAATTGATGAGATTAGCCCATTGGATCATGGTTTTATTTTAACCTTGCCTAATGTTGCTAACAGTTGACTTTTATGTCTAAAGTTTTAGGTTTCATGGAGCTCCCTTCAATGGATAATGCTAGGATTTTCATAGATTAGCTCTATTCAAGATTTAACTAGCCTTTGGTCTATAAAATCTTGTAAATATTTCCATGAGTTGAAACCCTACTTAAAAAAATGCTAGCTTAGGCCTTTAGTTTAAATTCAAATTTGGTAGGAACAAATTTGATGGGAACATTTTGAATCAACTTTGGACTTAAGCCTAATTTTTAAGCCAAGGTTTGGTCATGTTTTTCAACATAACCAAACCTTAGCTTAAAAATCATGCTTGGTCCCCTTTCATTTTCTGCCCTTCTATTCCTTATGTTTCTAACATGGTCTAATGTTTATGTGGTAGGTTATTTCATATTATCATGTTCCCCTTTTTCATATGCTTAGGCTAAAGTCTTAATCCTAAGGCCCTATTTGTATTTATCAACATGAACAAGACCTTAGTCTTAAAAATTTGACCTAAGTTCTTATATTAACTCATTTCCTAACTTAAGCAAATAACTTCTTTGTAGATTTGATGAACCTTGATTCATCATGAGGAAAGATCTGACGGATCATAGGAAGATCGATAAACTTAAAGCTTTGATCCATTGGACTAATCCTATAAGATCACTAGGATCATGATCGATAGTCCAAGTTTCAGTAGGATTGAGGATCAAATAGTGTGATATCATCGTTAAGGTTTAAAGGTCCACTTTTATCAAAATAAACTTAGCATAAGTTTTACAGTAAGGTTTGATTCTATTTATTAATACAATGAAACCTTAGAATAAAAGTTATGCTATAGATCTTATGATTGAAAGGAACCAATAAAATGCAAGCACTCTTATCATGATCAATGGTCCACATTTACTCACATAGGGTTAATTTGATGAAGTGAACATAACATTAAAAAGCCAAAAGCTATGGAGCCCCAAGGAGATGTCATGTGGCACTCCTGCATTCAAGTTTGATAACAAAGCATCCCTACACATTAAATTTTTTAATTAACCTAAGGTTTTAGCCTAAGGTTTATTTAATTTATTTAAATGCAATAAACCTTAGGTGATGACCATAACATTCAAAGGAACCCATTTTATTATTCCTATAAATTTACGCTTTTGTCTTAGTTTAGTTTTTATAACATGGACCTTAGTTAACTTGATCTTCTTCATGGTTGTTGGAACCAATGGCATGCATCTCCCTAGATCTTAATCAATGGCTCTCATTTCATCATGAAGGATGATCCAATGGAGCATATTAAATCCAAAAATCTATGAACCAAAAGGACTTCATGAACTTAAAATTACCATTCTCGTGACCATCATTTGACATCTGCAAGGCCATCATTAACATCTATAAGATCCTCAACTTTAATCCCATAAAACCTAATGATTCATGAACATAAATTTAATTTTTTCATGATCATCATTTAACACACATGAGTCTGTCATTGATGTTTGTGAGACCATCACATTTAATCTCATTGAATATTTTTCTTAGACATAGGTATGCACTTTAAAATGTTACTTAAAGCTTATTGCTTGCATTTCAAATCAATGAAACCCCTCAAAATATATTCAAACACTTAGGATATTTGAACTTCAACTGATAAAATGATCTCATGATCTAAATACTTGAAGATATGAACTTAGTCTAAGTGTATATCCTAAGGTTCAAATTGCATTTATTTAAATGAAATAAACCTTAGGCTAAAGAATTATATTAAATCTTATTTTAAACGGTCCTTGTGACATAAAACTTATCTTTAAAATGGTTTTAACCTATTGTTTCATTGTATTTATTAATATGATAAAACTCTAGGTTAAAACCTAACAAATGGACCACTTATTATTTAGGCCCCTTTAGGCATATTCTAATAAATTAACATAAATATTGTAGCCTAAAGTATATGTTGTGTTCATTAACACAACATAAAACTTAGCCTAAAATATTTAGCCTAAGTCCTTTTTATATGTATTCAAAAAAATTAATCTAAAACATTTTAGCCTAAAGTTTATGACATGTTTATTAAACATGAAATAAACTTTAGCCTAAAGTATTTAAGCCTAAGTCCCTTCCTATGTCTCAGCACTAATTAAGGTCCTCACCCTTTGTAGTATCAATGGATCTCACTTCATTGCAGAGATTGATCAGACAGAGCAAAAGGAAATGATGAGTCTAATGCATTTGATTCATTAGACCAGTGGCATATGTTTACTTAGATAGAGATCAATGGTCCACCCTTAATTAGGATTGATTGATCAGATGGAGCATAGCTGTTAGATACTATTCAATGATCCCCTAAGGGTCTACAAGATCAAGACACGACAAGCATGTATTTACTACACATAATATAGAGTCTGGAAGGCCCACAAAGGTTCCAAGTACCACAACCCTAGGGCCTGACCATAAAGCAGCTAATGACTCTCAAATCACTGTGATCATGATCAATAGTCAAAATTGATAATAAACAAGGATCTGATGGCATGAAGGAAAAGTTAGATTTTCAAAAGACAATGGCTAGTCCCTCAAGGCATTTATGAAAAATGCCATAAAATTTGTCAAATGGATGCCACATGGGTGCCAAACAAGTACAAAACAAGAAAATTAAATATATTGTGTGATTGAAAATGCAAAGGTATAAAATCTTGAGTTTTAATCAAATATGAGATACAAATGAGCTTAAGTCCAATTTACCATCACAATTAAAGATTTATAAAAGCCCTAGCATCCATAAATCCCCTAATATAAACATAAATTAATCATAGTCAAATTGAGAAGAGTTTAATTACAATCAAAGCAAGAATAGGTTGATCTAGAGATTATTTATAATTCATTGGTAGGTAGTTGCAACTTTCCCAATCATGGCAGCTCACAGATAGAAAAAAAGGGATGAAATTGAGTTGTATTTAACTTTAGACAATGAGGGAAGAATTTTTAAGGATACAGACTTGAATACTGCAACTTTAAACTATGGAAATAAGAACTAGTCCAAACATTTTTAGAACATTGAGGAGATGCAAGCTCTTATAAGGGAATAATAGAAGAATGAAACCATCCTATAAATATACAATCACCTGGTCTCCATCTAGTATACTAGCCTCCACTGTGCTACTACCAATACTAAGGTATTACATTGCATTGATGTTCTTGTTCCTCTTTTTTATAAATTGTAAAATTGAGCAAGACTAGATAGTCCATGAGTGTACTTTCAAAAAGTTGGCATACATTTCCCCCTTACTTTTGAAAGCTACTATAAGTTGTGTAATCCATAGATATACATACAAAAAATTAAAGAGTAGACTGGAAAGCATAACTTAAACATAGTCCTTGCCCCATGGCTACTCATCGAAACCTATGTGATCCAAGACCCCACAGGGAAAATCCCAATTGTCCAATTCAGGGAAGGGATTAGGATAATTATGACTTCATGTTAAGATAAAATAAAACATAGACTTATCACCAAATCTCATACAAAAAAAATTATAAAATGAGTCAATCAAACATACAAAAAATAATCATAAACATGCAAAAAATAGGAGACACCAAATTTAACATGGTTCACACAAGATGGGCTATGTCCACCAAACTTGTCTAGTATATTATTTCCAACAATACAAGGGAGAAATAAACCCTAAAAATACCCTATTACACCTCTCTACCTCCACTCTATGTGCAAGCTATTTCATCTTCCATCTCAGCCATGTAATAATACATTTTAGGGAAAAAAAAACCTAAACCTAACCCTTATCATTAGATCTAGAAACCTTTAATCAATGTCCCAAATTGAATAAAAAATTACAATTTTAAAAGGAAACATTTAATCCCCTCCTTGTAACCCCCTATGCCATTATAGATACAAAGAATAAGATCCAAAACTCAACTAAAACAACATCAAATTTTTAACCTCTAATCATGGAAGACAATCAGGCTCCACACCTAACAATATTTCACTTGGAGACTAATTAAAGAAACACCATCACTACTACATGCACTATATTATTAGGACATGGACATGTTCATTATTTTAATTATCATCCATGAATACCAATTGAATAAATGTATCCAACCCTAAGAAGACACTAATCCAATGATTTAAGAGCACCTACTCTAAATAATCACCCACTCCCTAACAAATCACCAACTCATCTTGTCTGATGTCACCAACCAATAAGATCTCTATGGAGTTACAACTCCAATTTACAACATAGATTCATAAATGAATTTAGTTCTAACTCTCTGTTACAAGTCTAATCTACGACTACTCATTCTCTACACATTATTTCTATGTGTCTTTATTCTTCTCTATCCCTCTCTCTATGTTTCTATATGTATCTATTTGACACACTTCATCTCTCTCTCACTCTACTCCTTTGTGTCTCTATATTATTCTATATGACACACTTTAAATCATTTTAGTAGCTTCTGCCTCTATCCTAAATGTCCTCTATATAAGCAATTAATCTAGGGTTTCATATATTTTGTGTGTTTACACTAGTTTGAAAACACATCATACTCTATTCTAGACTTAGTTCATTATCTCTTGAATTATTAGTTTCCCACATCTTGAAATCATGCACCACCACCAAGATTTTTGGACTCTAGTTTTGATGCACATGCATAGTTACATAGATTTTATTGGTTACAATGATAAATCTTATTATCTATGTTGTGATTCATGGCTTACTTTCATGTTTATACATGTTCATACACTTGACCATTAGATTGAACATATCTTTAAATATTGATCATTGATCTTACATTTGACACTATGATCTAATGGTCTTTATTTAAATATCTCAACTTTAAAACACATCCATTCTATTATTCTTTGATAGGCTTATATACTCCATTGGATATATTTATGCTTGAAGACTTTAACTCTTCAAGATTAAAATGCATTTTTTGGACCATTTGATCTAAGATTCCATGTGCCATTGGATCTCCAAAGATGCATGATCTATTTTTGTATCTAGTCATTAAATGTTGAGCTCTTTATCCAATCTCATTTTTTCTTGAGTCTTTAAAACTCTTACACTACATTGTTCTTTCTTAGCCTTTAACTCATCACTATGTCGATAAACTTTGAGCACTTTATCCCATTAGGTCCACTCACTCCATTAGATCTCCTTTACACAATCATCTGCTCACCATCAAATCTTTTGACAAGCTCAATCTTTATGTTTGATTAGTTCTTAAGAATGTGACACTTTGCATTCATGTGTGCCTTCTATATATTGCCATCGTTTCTTGATATTGAGACACTTGGGAATCCCATGTTACTCATTGACTTATTGAATGTGAGCTACATCATAGATTTTACTATTCAATCCTCTATGATTGTAACACTTATCACGAATGTGTTTACTCAAAGGTGTCTTTGACAAATTGGCTTCACTACATGTCATTGAATCTTTAAACTCTAATTAAGTGCTAGTTATTGATCAAGATGGGATAAATATTAAGTTTAAGACTTAGAAAATATTAAGTCCTTTGATCATTGCTCAGGCCAATAATTGCTAGGTCTAAGGGGCCAATTTTATAATGATGATAAAGGCTTAAGTTATGACTTAAGCTACTGAGTATAAGCTATATTCAATCAACATAAAAATAGAAAATCATGTGAATGACATGATTTAAACCCTTAGGGTTTAATTAAGAAACCCCATCATGTTCAAGAGCAAAGATAATTCAATTCTAATCTCATTCCTTCTTATTTGAACCTACTGACCATATATTTAAGATGATCTTAAAAAACCCATAATAGATATTCTATCTGATTCACTTCAAACATCCATAAATGGACTTTGTAAAAGCATGATAACTTTTGACTATGCAACTTGTAAGACATGGTCTTCTCTCCATCAATCCTCCCTGATCCTTTGACATCAATGACAATCATATTGCCAATAATCTCCCCCTTTGGTATTGATGGAAAACTAAATGCTCTAATGAAAACTAAATGTTTTAAACTTCTAATACTTTGCTCCTTCTATAACATTGCTTGCAATGGCTTGAACTTTAGTTGATCATATCAAAAAATAACTTGGCTTCTGGAATTGCCCCCTTAGGCAATGGCACATTTTCCAAAACTCAACTTGGACAAATGCTCTGCTCTTTCAAACTTTTAAAAGGATGGTTTTTTAATCTTTTTCCCAAATTTTATAGAGAGCATTTACACTCTTTTTCCCCCTTTTTAATAAATGGCAAAGGGACTCTGTCTTATTGTTTGTCTAAATGTTTCTACCCCTTTATTAGATAAAGGAGTTTGTCTAAGAATCTACAACCATCAACTCATTAGGACATTGCAAAAGTATGCATACTTGATTTGCCTTTTATCTCTTCTTCCACGGATTAACAGAGCTTCTATGAGACTCCCCCTAGACTCATGCCCTATCACTAGGATCTAGTGATGTGGTGTAGGATCCACCACTCCAAAATTTTGTCTCAGATATTCAAATTGTTCTTTGGGAAGAAGTTTAGTGAATATGTCTACAATTTGATCCTTAATTAGAACATATTCCATTGTGACCTCTTTATCTACAACCTTTTCTCTCAAAAAGTGATACTTGATTGATATGTATTTCATTCTTGAATGCATCACTAGATTCTTTGATATATTAATAACACTTAACACAAAGAATAGAGATAAGTGACTTGTACTCTAACTTAATTTTTTTTAGTTTTTTCTTTATCCACAAGACTTGAGTACAACATACCACTGCTACAACATAATCCCCTTATACTATAGAAAGAATAAAGAACTCTTACTTTTTGCTCAACCATGAAATAAGTCTGTTTCTAAGGAAGAATACACCACCACTAGTGCTTCTTCTATCATCCACACTTCCTACCTAATCAACATATGTATATGTTATCAAAGTAAAATCTTCGCCTTTGGGATACCATAGTCCATAGTCAATTATGATATTGATATATCTAAAGATTATTTTCATTGCATTAACATGTGACTCTTTAGGAGCATCTTAATGATATTTTATTATAATGGATTGCAATATTATTAAGATAAATAAAAATTTAATAGATTAAGATTTTTAATAATAATTAGTATTGATTCATATTGAATTATTTAGATAATTAAAAATAATGTATAAGTAAGTTTTAAATTTGAATTAGAGTTTACATAAAAAAAATATGGAACTTTAAAAGTACATAAAATTCAATTTCTTATTTTTAAAAACTTTTATTTTTAGTGAGTTTTGCATACACACACAATTCTAAAAAACTATAAAAATAAAGTAAATTGTAGAATTAATCTATCAAAGGAATTTAAATTGAAGTTCAAGTCCAGTCAAAAGAAAAAATAGAAAAAACCCAAAAGTAATTTTAAATTGCAATTATAGACCCTAAGATGGTCACGTTTGACCTCTTAAAAATATTGAAAACATCACATAACTAGAACAGTAGGTTTTGAAAGTATTGAACTTTTTGAGCCAGTGATTTTGGCATGAAGAATGGATCAAAATAAGCTATGGATTAAAATCTATGGTTTTTACAAGTTCAGTCACTTTTTTTGCATCATTCTCCTTTGGTTGAAAAAAACTCATCTCTTACAAGTTGCTCTAATTGTACTACTAGAATTTAATCTTACCAAAAATTTTCAGCACCTAATCTATAATATAAGTGTTTTATTCATGTTGTAATACTTCCAAATGTACTAAAAACTATCATAAAATCCATGCCTTGTGTTTATTATCTTCTTATCCAGAACCTACACTATCTTTTCTTTCTTCTTATTTGGCACTTATTGTTTTCAATCTACTTCTTCATATTATTCACACTCACCATCTTCCCAATGAAAATTATATAAATATAAAACATTAAATACTAGAGAGAGAGATAAGAATTATATGGTAAACTCACCTCATAAGCATTGTCATTGACTTTATTCACAATTCTTCATGGTCCAATTTATTGTAATTCATCTTTTTATATGTGCCTTTTGAAAATGTCTTTTTTCTCAAATAAACCATTACTAAATCTCATTATTCAAATATCTTTGACCTTCTAACATTTGATATTGCTTTATACTTATCATTACTTTCTTATAATTTTACTCTTACTTCTTATAAGCATTGTAAATACTAAAAATGATTTTGCATCATCAGTAACTCATTCTACAGTTGATAACTATACCAAATCTAAAAAACTCATATAGTTTCTACCATAAATAATCTAAAATGTTAATCTACCTATTGATCTATTCATTACACAATTATATTCAAACTTAATTTGTGTTAAAGTCAAGTTCCATTTCTTGGGGTATCTTTCACTATGTGTCTCAATAAAATTTTCAAGATATTATCTATAAATTATGTTTGTAGATTTATTTGGGGGTGATATGCACTATTGAATTGTATTTTAGTACCCATATTCCTCCACAAAGTATTTCAAAAATGAATTAGAAATTTCATGTCCCTATTTGATGTAATAATTTTTGTAATATCATGCAATCTCACAATATCTTTAAAAATATTTATACAACTCTAGTGGCATCATTGATTTTTTTATATGCAATAAAACAAATTGTCTTAGAAAATATATCTACAATAACAAAAATTGAATCATTACTTATCTACGTTTGTTAATCCCAACACAAAATTCATACTCAAATTTGTCCATGGTCCTCTTGTAATTGGTAATGATATGTATAACCCTATATTATGTGCATGTATTTTAACCACCTAACATATCCTATACCTTCAAATATATCTTGTCACATCTCTCTTCATCTTTGGCCAAAAATATTTCTCCTCCACCAAAGCTATTTTATTTATCTTAGTAAATTGTCCATCCAATCCAGCACTGCACAATTCTCTTATACTAGTTTCAAAATGTAAAGGTACAAAAAATTTAAATATTACAAAAATACAAAAAGCACTCAAAATATTCTAAAAATCTAAAATCAAGACCAAAACATGATTAGAAATCTATTTTACATCATTGTCATATATTATTTATCTAATGATTATTAGATATTGTACTTTTTTTCTATCACACATGCGCTTCATTAATATTCATAAATGCTATGCAAGATATATAGACTTTTATATGGATTAAGATGTTTGAATTACTTCTATCTAGTAGTTTTTCTAAATTGAGGGTATCTTATCCATGATTTATAATATTTAAATTTGTTATCATTTTATGACTCTAAATTTATGGGATATATATTTATTAGAAATGTCTTCCTTATATCTTTATTCTTCATTATATACATAGATATAATATTTTAGATGATATGATCATGTTACACACACACACACACACACACACACACACACACACACACACACACACACACACACACACACACACACACACACACACACACACACACACACACACACACACACACACACATATTTTAGTTATATGCTTTATTGATGTTACTCATTATATATATTATAATAGATCTTGCTTATTTATTATGTATGGTCCATGGATTTTAAATATTAATTTATTGAGCATCTCTATAAGATCATTGCTTGGTATATAAAATTTTTAAACATGTTTATTAGTTATGTGTCTTGGCCATTTTTTGTGTGTGACATTTGATCATATAGCTTATTTTTGACATTATTGAATTCTTTTGTATTTGCCCCTCGGCCTTGTATGTAAAATATTTGCCTACGAAATATTTAAACATATCCTTTGTATGAAAATTTTAACCTTATTATTTGACATTGTGATTGTTATGTTTTGTACATTTTAAACTTATTATGTTTTAGAAGAAGCACAATCCATATCATGTAGTAATTAAAACATGGTACTAATTCTACATTATACTATTATGAACTTTATCAATGCATATTTATAGACCTTGTCTTATATATTATATAAACAATTGAAATTTATATAAATATTATTATGTTGACAAATTTTTCACATATCTAACATTTTAATGATTACATAATACAATTAAATTTTATTTTGAGATGAATGAATTTTAGGACATAGTTCCCTCATTTCAATTTAAATTTTATTTTCTAAATAATTTTTCTTTATCGTATCCAAATCAAATAATTATTGTGATTAATTATTATTGAAATAAATATATATTAAACATTCCAACTTAATTATTTTATATATAAATTAATAATTAAAAAATAAAAGTTAATCAGAACTCATCATCATAAATAAATTGATTTAATTTATCATATATATATGTGTTCAATCTAACTTGCAATTCTATCTCAATAATTAAACATGAACATGAAAAAAATAATCATTAGTTTTTTATTAAATAAATAGGAAAAAGGGTCTTGAACCTTATACAAAGTAGCCCCTAGCAGAGAAATGTCTCAAATGTCCCAAAAATAACACATTAACATCACACAACAAACTAAATAATTATTGACTTTAACCTAGCAGGTCAAACACCCTTTGTTCAAAAGTGGCTCTATGAAACATGCTTAAGAAGACTTTGTTTCCTTATTTGAACAACAATTCAATAAGTAGTATTATATTATTTCATAGAATTAAAAAATGGAGGTGAAAAACTCACCAATTCCTCATAAGGGGGTAGAGTTTGGGGGAGTACACAATAACATCAACCCCAAAAATAAATAGTGCACTAACAGCAGTAGCCCCAGTCTCAACCATAGTAGTAGAAATAATAATATCATGAGAGGTGGTAGGGGAAGACCCTGTTATAGTATGGGAAGCCCATGTAGTAATCCCAATAGCCGAAGTAACAGTGGACATCCCAATAATATTCTCAAAATCATTAGTAACAATAGGGTAGGACCCTACAATAGTCCTAGCAGTAGAAGAGTCATGTAGTGGGGGAAGGGGATCCTTCCCATCATTAGAAGGAGGCTCAAAAACATATGAGTCAAAATCATTGACATCAACACCTACCATAAGGTGTTCTTGAATAGCATCCTTCCACCAAGATGAAGTCTAAGGAACCTTCAAGTGGGGCATTTGGAATCCAAATGGCATGTATTAAATCACCTCTAACAATGAAATGGGATACATTCATAATCTAAATGTTGGAACGAAGAGTGATCAATAACTTGTAACATAACCTCTACCGAGAGAGGCATAGAAAAATCCAAATCCACTAAAATATGAGAATATGTGGTGTGAGAGAAGAAAGTCATGCCCTGATCCACCATGATGAAATGGCCTACTGAGTTACCAATGCCTTTACAATAAGATTCACACCAAAAATGAAGAGGTAGATTTAGAAGACAAATCCAAACTGGTAGCCTATTGAAAGATTATGTGAGAGGGTTAAAGGTGGAAACCCAAGGCTTTAAAAGCAGTGCATGCTATCCCCAAAACTAAGACCGACCATTAAAAATAACATTTTGATCAATGACTGAATCAAAACCAACCACAAAGAATCCTTTAGCACATGGATATATTTATATTTCCCCTCTAGAAGGGGATGCCACTACTCAAAGATCTAGGGGTTTAGATCCTGGAGTAATGGCCAGAATCTATCAAATATACATATCAATCCCTTTTTATAAAAATATTCTTCATTTTTTAATACTTCATCCCCTAAAATAACAATAAGAGGGGGTAGTACAGAAGATTTTAGTGTACCCCTAGTGATAGGAGAAGAATGAGTAGTCTTCTTCTGGGGAGATGAGACTCTAGTGTGAACCACGTTAGAAAAAGAGTCGGGATCACTAGAGGAAGAACCCAAAATAGAAGAATACACTAGAGCCACAGTGGCAGGGAACATTCTAGCAGAGAATCCACTAAGCGATGCATATTCAATAGCAAAACCTCTTGGCTCAGACAATGTTCGAATAACAATGCTAAACAACACACTAGGAGTCATAGAATAACCTACAATAGGCTCAGTAGTAGCAGATCCACGGGGTGTACTAGTAACCAAACCTTTCAAATCAGACACATGGGTGGAAAGAGGAGTGGGAAAGGCCATTTTCAAATTTCCAAGACACTAAAATAAAGAATCTTCATTAATTGAAATTTACTTATAATTTTATTTTAATAATTAAACATGATGATAAGCAAGGTATTATATAAACAAACAATTTGTATAATTCAAAAATTTATATATTAAAAAAATTAATGTAATAAAGTCAATAAAATTTATAAATTTAGATTTACCCCCAAAAAGTGAAAATATTTAAATCACTTAACTTATTTATGTTTAAAACAAATTATTTAATTCAGAAAAATATATTTTTAAAAGTTTAATTCTATTAAAAAAAATATAGTTTTAAAAGTCTTTATGTATAATTAATAAAACTCTCCCATATTAGAATCAATTCCCTGATTGAAAAAATAAATAAATAAATTATTAAACTTAAAAAACTGTAATTAAATGAAAATAAATCTTGAAGTAACTGTGTAAAGAGTTTGATAATAAAATATTGGTTTTCTTAAAAATCTTACATTTTTTTGTTCTTGTCTTGTTCTTCACGGAAACAAATGATTTGTATCGAATCTCCATTTAAAAGATGGTGTTTCTTCATAAAGTTCCTTGCATTACGTTATGAACATTAATATAGAATTATTAAAAAAAAATTATTTTAGAAGAAATAACAGGTCAAGGAGGCAATGAATAACAAACTATTTTGATAATAAAGTATATCTACTTACTCATATCTTATAATTAATAGGCCTGTAAGTACTTAAAATTAATACCTTAATTTAAATGAATAAAATATCAAACAAATTAATTGTTAAGAAAAAGTATGTGTATATGAATTTTCATGTTTTCTTGTTATCCTTAATTTCCCACATTGTTATCCATTCTCCTAATTACACTTCTCTCTCAAATATATCTTGTAAAACATTAATTTAATTATAATATCATTATAAATAAATAAAATAAAAAACAACAAAACAAAAAATCTATTATATTTTTATTAGTTATTTTTATATATAAAAAATTAAATGACATTGAACACAAAAAATTTAACCTTAAATCCCATTAAAAAAGAGTTAAAACATCTAAAACATCTTTCATACAACACTTTAGTTTAAATTAAATAATATTGAACTCAAAAAAAATTAACTCTAAATATCAACAATTTTTTTTTTTAAAAAGAAGTTAAAATATCTCTCATACAACACTTTAGTTTAAATTGTTTAGATACTCCAACCTTACTTTACTTTGAACTTACATTAGACAGCTTAAATTGTCCAGTGTTTGTGTGGGTAGAAAAAATCTCTTTGTTTAGATTTGTCTGCAAATTTAATCACCGTTCTTTCATTTCTAACTATTTTAAATTATTAAAAAGCAAATTTATTTTCATATGATTTTTTATTTTAAAATAATTATATTCTAAATTTTATTTATACATATAAGTTTAATATGTTATTTATATAAAAAAACATAAATATTAAAATTTTATTCTTGAAAATGACCTCTTTTCAAAATATAAGTATTCTAACAAAATTGTAATTGATTTATATGACCATGAAAGCACAAAATCTTTAATATTGAGAAAAATATTGACAAAACATTTGCTTCATAATAAAATCAAAGATCTTAATTTAATAATAATAATAATAATAATAATAATAATAATAATAATAATAATAATAATAATAATAATAATAATAACCACCTCTGCAAAATAATAAAAGTAGAGAATATTTTTACAAATTTAACACTTTCAAATTACCTTTTTGAAATCAATTCCTTGATTGAAAAATAATAGTAAATTAATCATCAAATTTTAAAATTATAATTAAATTCTTATTTATTTTTATAATAATTATATAAAAAATTTAATGATAAAATGTTGATTTTAATAAAACTTAATATTTTTTATATTTATCTTGTCATGTTCATTCACGAAGTCCCTTGCAAATGATTGCATTATGACAATCAAAGTAGAAGAATAACATAATCTTTACATAAAAGAGAACAGCTCGTAAAAACAATGAATAACAAACAATTCTAATAACTAACTATATTTACTCACTCATATCCCACAGAGAGTATCCGTTTTCCGTGCTTCCCCTTTTAATACACCTGCAAATATTACAATAAAATGAACACTTTATTTAGATGAATAAAATACCAAACAATCATAATCACCTGCATTCAAATTTCGTGCACTTCTCCTTCGAATACATGCTGTCAAATATCGTGCATGTGACATACTATTAAAAACTATATATAACTTTTTTATCTTTTATTACTTATTTTTATATTTATATCTTAGATATACTATGCTAGATATGTATATATAAAGAATTATTAGGGTAACACAATATATAAATATGAATACATGATCTCATGTAAAAGACTGGTGTTTAAGTTGAATAGCATTGAATGCAAAGAATTTATTCATAAATAACATCTTAGAAAATGTTAAAACCTCTTTCATCCAATAAACAATTTTTTGGTGTCTTTGAACTTACTTTGGGGACAATAAATTCTCCTGACTTGATGTGGGTTTTGAGATTTTTCATTGTTTGAATTATTTCCATCAGTCCTGGCAAAAGTACAGATTCCTCCAATAGTTAGTGTGTGTATATATCTATCTATCTATATCTATATATATATATATAAATAAAGAAAGACTATTTAGAAATTCTAAATTTGTAACAAATTTACAAATAACTGCAAATAATATTCCCTAATTTAATATAAATATATTTTAGAGTTATTATTATTTTTTCTTATTATTATTAGTATATTTTTGTTTAATTTATTTTATTTTATATATATTAATAAAAAAATATTAAAATAATTAATAATTCTGTAATTAGGTAAAAAATTAAAATCTATATTATTTATTTTTACTACTTATAAATATAAATTAGATTTAATAAATAATATTAATTTTTATTAAATAATATTTTATTAATTAATATTTATTTTTATATTATTATTTTTATTATATCAACAGGAAAAGAGGATCTTGAGCCTTATAAAAAGCAACTTTCAGGGTAAAAAGTTTGCAGATGTGTCAAAAACAACATTTTAATAGCACAGAGACAATCGACTAACCACAACAATAATAAAACTTGACTTAGTAGGTCGAACACCTTTGGCTTAAATGCAGGTCTAAGAGACATGCTTAAGAAGACCTCACTTCCTCCTTTGTACAATGGTCCAATACTCATTCTTATCTCCAAACATACAATTAGGAGATGAAGGAGGTGAAAAAATCACCAAATACTTAGAAGAGGACGGAGCCTAGGGAAAAGCCACAACAACATCAGCCCCATCAACAACATACACACCAACAACAACTGTCATGGTCTCAGTGGTAGTATCAGGTAGGAACCTTGTGGACATCCAAGTACCAGACATCCAAGTAGCAACAGTAGGGGAGGCAACATGGCAAGTCCCTGTTATATCTCCAATGGTAGCATGCAAATTTGATGGTACATCAAAAACAACAACGATTGAGGTCCTAGCAACAGTCCTAACATCTTTAATATCAGTAACAACAGGGGAGGTCACCCCAATAGAGAGCTCAACCTCTTCAAAGAATTCATCCTCTTGAGATGGATAATCCTCTTGGGAAGCACTAATAGTCAAGTGTTCCAAGAGAAAATCTTTCCACCAAGTTGTAGCTCCCTTGCAACGCGAGAGAGGACAACTAGAGCCCAAATGACTAGTAGAAAAAGAACTTCTGCATCTAGATTGGATACCCTCATAATCTAATAGTTATTTCCAGGGCCTTTCCATGAAAAGGTTTGGAAATATCAATATCCACCATGATGCAATCAATTGTGGAGTGTCCCATGAAAGAGGTAGTAGATTCAACCTCAAGGAAGTAGTCAATAGCATTGTTGATGCCCTCATAGCAAGAATCCTCCCAAAACTAGAGACGGACAATTGGGGGACAGACCCAAATAGGTCTAATGTTAAGTGGCTCAGTGAGGGGATAAAAAAATAGAGCCCAAGGTTTGATGGAAAGGGAATGCTCACCCCACATCCAAACCTTGTCATCAAGCACTAAGTCTCACTGATGTGAAGAAGTAAAAGTCAAAATAAAGAATCCTCTTGCATAGGTAAATAATTCAATCTTACCTTCAACAAGCGGCTTCTATGACTCCATGATCCAATTGTGGAGATTGGGCATAGAGGGTCAAAACACATTAAATCTACAAATCACTCCTCTATTGTGATAGTACTCCTCATTTTCTATGACCTCCAAGCCACATACCACAACAAGAGACTCTTGGGCACAAGGGATTGGCTTAGAACCATGCTAGCATGAGCAGGATCTAGCATTTGTACCAATCACATCCGCAGAGGAGGACTTTGAAAGCCCTACAACAAATAAACTAACATCAACGTTCCCATGGTCATTCTTCATTGAATTTGGAGCTACATTTCCACTTACTACAATAAATTTGACTTGTGCAAATCACCCAAACTATCATATTATTTATATAATAAAATAATTAAAATTAAATATTTTATTTAATTTTTTTTCATATTTTCATATATAATAAAAAATCACAAAACATAAAAAATATATATACATTTTCTAAAACTTACTTGATAAGTAAACCAAAAAAAACTACTCTCTTTCAAACTACTATCCTCGAGTAATACTTCAACCAATAACAATAATTTTAGGCTTCCCCTTATAAAGCAAAATGAATATGAATGGGCCTCACTTTATGAGGGAATGGCGTGTATATAAGTTTATAATGAGAATGTATATGGATTTCGTATTACATTTGTTTATATTTTTAAAATTAATCGTAACTATAATATAAACAAGTGGTCTCTGAAATTTGTACACTTTCTTCCCATGTATAAAAGGAATATATTCCGATTTAAACGACGACACAACTATATTATGTTGCTAACTCTTTTGGAATCTTTTCATCTATTTGGTGTTCACGTAACTTTATTTTAAAAATATTTTTATATGAATAAAATTTAATTAGAGTATTAAATTTAGGGTTTAGTATATTTTATTTTATATAAAAATATGTGATAGATAGATATTGGATTAGATTTTGTAATATTATGATTATCTTTTTTTTATTTCATTTTTTTATAAATTAGATATATATTTACAATTAAATTAATTTATATTTTATTGTGATATATATGAGTATTATATTTATATATATTTTTATGTTAAGAAGTGTTTTATAATATTATTTGAGGGGGGTAGTGTATTGTAATGGAGTGAATATTTTTAATTTCAATTGTAATCTTAATTTTTATGTTTTTTAATTGTTACTTCCAAAAACTTCATTAAAAAAATTGTAGACAACATTATTATATCATATTCACTTTTATTAAAAATATAAATTTATGAATAGTTAAAACCCAACCAATATTCTTAAACTATATTAAATTTTATTAAAACTATATTTTTATTTGTATATTATTACAAGTTAAAATAATCAAAAATAAATAAATTAAAGCATCTTTCACCATCATTCATTAATTTTATTTAACTAAAAATGTTGAATTTCTAAACTTATACTATTATACCAATATGATTATCTATAATACCAAATTTCATTCTCTATTGTTACATGTATTGCTAAGTATAATTAATGAATTTATTTTTTATATTGTAATAAATTTTGTAATTTTTATTCGATAACACATTAATGAATACACATATTTACTAGTATAAATTATCAATAGGCATAAACATAAAAATTACATGAAAGCAAATTTTTTTTGTGGATACCTGTTGATTGAATAAAATATATACATAAAAATATTTAAATAAAGCTTAACTTAAAATTAGAGTTGACATGCATAATTAAAAAATGTAAATAAAAAACTACTTATATCACTTAAAACTAACTAACGTTTAAAATTATTTTTAAAAATATGCTATTTTTAATAGTTTTTATCTCTTAAGGACTTTTAAAACAGTATTTTTAGATGTTTTGCATACAAGTTTAGATGGGAAAATAAATATCTACATAAAATATAATACTCAAATTAACCTAATGTATGAATTTCAATTTAAGTTCACGTCCAAGTATAAAAAATACTATTTATAAAAATAGAGAAATCATAAGAAAAATATTAAAATACTTTTTTGGACCCTCAAATGGTCACATATGTCCTAAAAAAAGTTATAAAACACCCCTAACTAGATAGAATGGGATAAATTTAAATTCAAATTTATGACTCGATCATTTTGGTACAACTGAGAGCTCAAATAAAATTATTGATCAAAAGTTATGGCCTTTAATTGTTCAATCTTTGTACCATTCTCCTCTAGTCGAAAATAACTCGACTCCTGCAAGTTACCTTAATTATATCCATTCCATTTATACTTGTTGATATTATTTAGCTCTTATTTTGAAATATAAGTATTATTTTGATGTTATCATTCTTCCCACTGTACCAAATAAATGTTATAAATTCCTTGCTTATTGTTTATTGTCTTCTTATTAGAACATACACTAACTTTTATTTTTTCTTTTTTAGAATATATTGATGTCAATCTTCTTCTTCATATTTTTTCTCCTCACCATATTTTTTATAGAATCATATAAATTTATAAAATTAAATATTTGAAAGATATCAAAATTATGTGGTAAACTCACCTCATAAATATTGTCATCGATCTTTTTCATAATTCTACATAGTCTAATTTTCTTTTTCTTTTATTGTTTTATATGATTTTTATAAATCTTTCTTTCTTTAAATATACCATCACTAAATATCCCTCTTATATTATCTTTTACCTTATTCTGAATTCTGCGACAGCTTTATACTTTTCATTAATTTCATGTAGTTTTCTATTCACTTATTTTTGTAACTATTATAGATACTATGTAAATGCTTTTGTATATACTCTTTAAATGCTTATTGATTATCACTAAATAATTATAAAATTGGTAACTATACCAAATCTAAAATACCCATAGGATTTTTCCTATAAACAATTTGAAATGGCACTTTCCATGTGGATTTGGTCACTGAGCTATTATATGTAAACTTAGCCTGTGGTAAATTTAAATCCAATTGCTCAGGTTTCTATCCAGCTATGTATCTCAACAAATTTCTCAATCTCCAATTTTAAATTTAAGTTTTTCCATCTGCTTGTTAGTGGTATGCATTATTGAATTTTAGCTTAGATTCCATATTCTTCCAAAAAGACTTTTAAACTTGACTCAACAATTTTGTGTCTCTATTTGATGTAATGGTTTTTCAAATACCATGCAATCTTACAACATCCTTAAAAATAGCTATGTTGTTCTAGTGGAATCATTAGTTTTCTTGCATGAAACATAATGAATCAGCTTAGAAATGTTGTCTATAATAATAAAAATTAAATCATTACATCTATGTGTTTTTGATAATTCCAATATGAAATCCATACTCAAATATGTCCATGATCCCCTTCAAACTAGTGATGACATGTACAACCCTATATTTTGTATCTGGCCTTCAGTCTCTTGACATATTCTACATCTCAAAATAGAAATTTCCACATCTCTCTTTATCTTTGGCTAAAAAAATTTCTTCTATACCAACACTATTATCTTAGCCTTACCAAAATTTTCCATTCAAAACACCACTATGTAATTCTATTATAATATTCTCTTAGAGTTCTATTTACAATACATAATTGTTTTCTCTTAAACAAATAACCATCATGTATAAGGTACTCATCATGAATAATACTTATCTCACTTACTAATAGATTACTACATTAATCAACTATCTTGACAAAACCTGGATGAATATTATATAATTCCTTAAAATTTTCAAATCCAACTAGTTTACTCATCATAGTAGTTAATAAATCCACTCTCTTACTCAAAGCATTAACAAATTGATTCTAATATTCTGATACATGTTTCATAAAAAAAGTAATCCATACAATAAATAATCCCACTTACATGCCTACTATTTCATTTCTTTTAAGTGTTCACATACTTCAAAATCCCATGTTCTATAAATAAGATAATCTCCTAGGCACCAATTAATGCTTCCAATGCCTTAATGGTAGTATAATGACATAAAATTCAAAATCATATGTGGAATATTTGTGTCTTACCTCATTTACATTCTAACTAAAATATGTTATTGAATTTTCTTCTTGACACAACTTAACAACAATTCCCATGTGTGTGTGTGTGTGTGTGTGTGTGTGTGTGTGTGTGTGTGTGTGTGTGTGTGTGTGTGTGTGTGTGTGTGTGTGTGTGCGTGCGTGCGTGCGTGCGTGCGTGCGTGCGTGCTGTGCGTGCGTGCGTGCGTGCGTGCGTGCGTGCGTGCGTGCGTGCGTGCGTGCGTGCTGTGCGTGCGTGCGTGCGTGCGTGCGTGCGTGCGTGCGTGCGTGCGTGCGTGCGTGCGTGTGTGTGTGTGTGTGTGGTGTGTGTGTGTGTGTGTGTGTGTGTGTGTGTGTGTGTGCGCGCGCGCGCGCATGTGGGTGCATGTCTATATCAATAGATTAGTTAGATTATTCATTATTACAAACTTAAGGATATGTTAACATTCCATGAGGATGGCTTGATGAATCATGACACCAATAATATCTTAATCCAATATCATTTTATGATCATACAACAACCAATCAAATAAGAAAATAAGCATATTCATAATAAAACAAAAATATTATAGCTTTCACCTTCATGTTACTTTGAGAAATAAATTAAGTTGATATAGAAATTTAATAGTGTAAACTTTTATTCTATGTTTCTTATGATGTGATTTCTTAATTGGATTATATTTTTTTTATTAGATTAGTTAAATATGAGATTGAAAGGCCTCGTAGCCTTGTACAAGGATAAATTGAAATATAAAAAAATAAAGCTAAAAAATAATGGCTCTACTAGTGACAACTGAATGGGAAACCAAGATGCCCCTAGATAGGGTCTTCCACCAAAGATTGAGAAGGAATAGGAACAATTACCTATGAAAATTTTGTGAAGTTTCTACCAAACTTAACTAAATTAAAGATCTCCAAGAGAGTCAAGTGGGTCCAAATAAATCCTAAGTAGAATAACCCATGCACATCGTACTATCCTCAACTACTGAGTGAATCAAAACATGTCTTTTTTTTGGGCTCCCCCCAAATGGAGGGTAATGTTGGACTCCTCTTTTCTTTCAATTTTCTTCTTATGCACTTTAGTCCACCCTCCCCCTCATTTTCCATAGAATTTGAGGCTAGAGGTATTAAAATTTCAATAAATTCTAATGTCTTATATTTATCTACCATTGAGGCCACAACCAATGGCTCTTCCCTTGATCTACTAGAGGAATTAAAAACCTCTTTAAACATTGAGGTTTTCACAACTAGAACTGGCCCCCTTCATTTCTAAAATTAGAGGGTCAACCTTACACTCCCCCTTTGAGTCTTGGTGATAGACACGATCAGTGTTAGGGGGCCCAAGCTCTTCTAAAGATGAATTTGAATCATTATTCTCATATTCGGGAGCATTCACAGTGAGATCGATGAGGTAGAATTTTGACCACCAATAAGATTCCTTCTTTTCTCTAAGAAACATCCACTCGTTAATCAAGTGACCTGTAATAATTGGATTACCTTTGAAATATGAAATGCTCAAAATAATGATGAATATATTGAAAATTAATTAATGTAATGAGTCTAAATACTATCAAGATAGTAAAATACTAATAGATATAGTTTTTAAAATAATAAAGTGTATTTATTCATATTGAATTATTCAAATAATTGAAAATCATGCATAAAAATATGTCAACTAAGAATTGGAGTTGACATGCAAATTTTGAAACTCTAAAAAATAATAAAACTTGACCTTCTATTCTTAATAGCTACTATTTAAAAAAAAATGTTTTACATACAAGTGTATATAGCTCTAAAAATATCCAAAAATAAGCTAGACACTAAAGTTAACCTATCAAATGAATATCAATTGAAGTTCACATCCAGTTAAAAAAATATACAATTTATAAAAGTAGAAAAAATCCAAATAAAATATTAAGATATATTTTATAACCCTCAAATGGTCACATATGGCCCCCATAAAATATCATAAATTTCTATAACTAGATAGGATGGGTTATGACTGCACCAAGATTTTCGAGATGGCATTTTGGTGAAAAGGAGGGCTCAAATAGAACTAGGGATTAAATGTTATGGCATGCATAAATTTGGCCTTGTTTTATGTATCACAAGGTGGTAAACATCCTAATTATTATTATTATTATTATTACGTAATTTTTATTAAGAATTTACATAAGTAATAACATGCATAATGAGTTGGAACAAGAATAAATTAACTTATAGTGATGGTTTTGGTCATTTTTCATACTATATATTTTTCTTCTTAAAGTCAATAGATGAACATCTTTAGGGTGTGTGTGTGTGTGTGTGTGTGCGCGCGCGCACACACACGCGCATGCACGCTTGTGCGTCCATGCGCATACAAACACACATTAGAGAGTAAATTTTAACTTTTCAAATTAAGTGTTCTTGATTCAATAGGGGAAGCACCTAGAGATGTCTTTATGGATTCAACCTTAAATTATTTAGCTTTTAAATTTAAGACACTAGTACATATCTTGGTCTATGAAATGTTAACCATAATATTAATGATCAATGTAACTTACTCTCTCTCTCTCTCTCTCTCTCTCTCTCTCTCTCCTCTCTCTCCTCTCTCTCTCTCCTCTCTCTTCTCTCTCTCTCTCTTCTCTTCTCTCTCTCTCTCTCTCTCTCTCTCTCTCTTCTCTCT
>JARHVA010009355.1:0-35000 GCA_037957365.1 Torreya grandis
TGGATAAATTTTTAATTATATATTTGATATTTCTCATGAATATAAGTCAAATACACATACACTAATATTATCTTGTAATGCAACTCAATATTCTTTATGTTAATTGATGATAGGTATGTACCCTTTATGCCTTAGCCCAAAAGACCTATAATCCCTTAACACAAGGGAGCATACAACTATATAACACATATAAATAGTTATAAAAATATTTTATTCAAACTTATAGAATATAATAATATAGTCATTAATATAATATTTCATATAATCATTTAATAAAATTTTAAAAAGTATTTCACTACAAAAAATAACTATTTTTTTCAAAAACATGCAATCATTTTCACATCCAATAATTTTAGGCAATACAGATGTATTTCTAATAATTTGCATAATAATTTTCCTAGAATTTATTTCCATAATACTTCAAAAATTGAGCAATGGTTCAAACCAAAATCAAGGAGGTTTTTAATAATAACATCAGCAAGACAACCAAAATATATTTTAAGATTATTCTCATATTAAAACTCTATTGGAAAAAAAATAACTTATTAAATAGCTTTTTCTTTAAAATATTTGTGTAATGCCACTATATACCTTGAGTGTTACAAAATGCCACATTATTGCACCAAGGAGTTATACACTTTAACATAACCAAGACCTATTAAAAGATTTAAAATCCTATTTTAAACCTTTTAAATATCCCCACATTTTGATCCCTAAAACAACTTAAAAATTTGACACAAATTTCATCTATAACTCAACTCAATGTATGATTGGTATGAACTTCCCTAACAAATGAAACACATATATGGCTATAAATGAATTTTCAAACATATTCAACTAGATACAAACCTATAGCTCAATATATATGTATGATTGTAACTAAAAGTCCATAAAACTCAATAAAATTTAAGCCTCTAGGTCTTAATATAGTCCAAATGTGTTACAAAATGCAAACCTACAGTGCATAATACAATCATAACTTGTTTATGGCTCCTGAAGAAGTTTAGTGCTTGTCTAAATGGGTCTTTTTAGCTAAGATGAGTATAATAAGTATTAATTTATGTTTACCTAAGGTGAGGTAAAATATAGATTATTAATATAATGAGACTCTCATAAAAAAACATTCCTAAGTGTTATTATCTTAAACTCATAACCTTTCACAGTAACAAATTTTGCCCACATTTTTAAAAGGTGAATCAACTAGCAAAATGGATATGCCCATCCGTATAAAAATAATGTAATAAATCCCACTTCCTTGTTATTAATTTGAAATTTTATGTGGCCAACACACTTAATTATTATGGGCTTGTGGATGGAATGAAGTTCCATCCCCAAGTTTATAAGAGTGATTTGTGTTTAAATATAAAAAAGTATTTCATTTACAAGGTTTAAACCAAACAAAACACTGTTTAATGTTTTTGTACATGGCTGAGTGTGAGAACCATGAGTGGTTAAAATACTACTATTATGATCATTAAATAGTTTGTATAATATAACCCAAGGCATAAGAGGGTTCCCATTTTTATTCATAGACTAAAATAAAATAAGCATATTCCATGCACATCTAGGTTAACCCACAACATTAAATGGATTTTAAAATTATAATACATCACTTGCTTGGTAATTGGAGATAATAATGGCCGTCACTTATTAAATGTATAAAATGGTATCTGATCCTCTTTCATTTGAAAATCCTTCCAACTTATTTAATTTTTTACCTATCTCCAAATTTCCCCTCCATTCTCTTCTTTTATTCTATTTTCATTTATTCCCCCATGTTTTGTATGCACTACAATTCCTCTTAGATCTCTATAATTTCTCCAATATATAACTCAAATTCATTAATTACATAACCATGTTTTTATAGTTATTTATTAATTCAATTGAGGTTGCATTCATATGGAAATTTCATGAAAATACTCATGAATTTCCATCAAAATGGTGAAGCCAAAACCCTCATCATAGCAAAAGACCAAATCTTTAACCAATACTTCATGGTAAACCTAATTTTTTGTTTTAAATTGTGCATGGTAATTATTCATGCAAATTTACTCATAACTATCCAAATTAGAACCTTCCATTTTTCATAAATAAAACCATTCTCCTAAATTTTAAGACTTTCTCCAAATTAAATTGCTTTGATGACTAATGTCCATGACTGTTAGGCCACCACAAAGGGGTTAAATAAAACCAATCAAACCTTTACAAATTTTATCACACAAAAATGGATTAAATAATATCCTAAACCTTTATGTATTTTAAAATTACAAAATTAAATTAATATTCAATCATAACTCAATGAATCATCATTTATCCTGCATTGCATTTTCATAAAGATACACTCAAAAAATGTCACAACATGGTTAATTAATGACACTCACATGATAATTTGTGTTTAAACTAATTTATATGAAGAATAGTAAGTATGTGAACTATAATAGATGAAAAACATGCCACAATAACATATATTTAAAAGTAATCACATAACTCATTCATAAAATACAAGTAATACTAGCATCACATCATGCAATCATGTAACTGTGTGTGTGTGTGTGTGTGTGTGTGTGTGTGTGTGTGTGTGTGTGTGTGTGTGTGTGTGTGTGTGTGTGTGTGTGTTTGTGTGTGTGTGTGTGTGTGTGTGTGTGTGTGTGTGTGTGTGTGTGTGTGTGTGTGTGTGTGTGTGTGTGTGTGTGTGTGTGTGTGTGTGTGTGTGTGTGTGTGTGTGTGTGTGTGTGTGTGTGTGTGTGTGTGTGTGTGTGTGTGTGTGTGTGTGTGTGTGTGTGTGTGTGTGTGTGTGTGTGTGTGTGTGTGTGTGTGTGTGTGTGTGTGTGTGTGTGTTTGGGTTGAGTTCTTTTTGTACCCATTTTCCAAAATATGCCTCCTCCCATATGATGTTCTCCATATGTTTCACTCAATGAGGGTGAGGCAATACTACAACCACCTTAGTCATACAAAATAGTAGTTAGTCTGAGATTAAATAAGATAACTAAAATACTCAATTTGTATATACATCAAGTAAACTACTACATAGTAAATAAAATATGTAAATGAAATAATTCCAACACAAGATTTCAAAAAATAATAGCATAGTACACCTAAGTATATATAAAATTCCCTTAAATCATAATAAACTATGAAAAATATAAAATAAATATCTAATCAAGCATCATATTTCTAAATATACCATTAGAATCATAAAAATAACTAATTAGTAGTTTATTCCATTGTCTTAATATGGATGTAAGTTTGTGAAGAGTAGGATGGGATGTAACATATTTCCCCATAAAATAGGTCATCATATTTATGTAATTTATTTAAATGAGATTTCTAAAAATAAAAATAAATTTCAATAGAAAATTATTCAAATAGATGAGGAAACAACTCATGGAATTTCTTATAATCCTCCCATTCGACACTATCTTCATAATATGGGTCCCACTAGAATGCATTGAGAAATTCTCAATTATACAATCTAATCTTACATGTATCAAGTATTGTTATTGGTTCTACTATTACCATCCTTGAATATAGGACCTATAATGCATTATAGTAAAAATTTAAATACATACTTTTAAAGATAAGATGCATGTAAAGCATTATGCATTTGTGCTAAAGATAGTGGTAATACAAGTATATACGCTACATAAATTATCACTTATAGAACCTCAAATGGCCCCACATATCTATGTGATAGTTTTGTTTATTTCTAAAACTTGAAGGAACTCTTTTGAGGTTTGAATCATAGAAAAACCTTATCTTAAAATGAGAACTTACTTGCTATCCTTTTTACATCAACATTTATTTTATGATTATCATTGGATTCAACTAATATTTTCCTAATTATATTCACATGTTATTCCATTTTAACAAGCATATCAGGCTCAAAAGTCACTTTGTTCTCTAATTTATCCCAATTGATAAGTGTTCTACATTTCCTACCATATAATGCTTCAAAAGAACCATTTTTAAGGCTGATTGAAATGATTTATTATAAGAAAACTAAACAAATGTAATATATTATGTTCTTCCCATTTTTATTTTTGGTCCATGAAATGCATCCTTTTAATATCCTTAAATATCTGATCACTCTTTCTATTTACCCTTCTATTTTTGGATGGTAATTTTTACTAAAATTTATATGTGTGACCGACATTGCATTAAGAGTTTGAAAAAACCTTAAGGTCATTTAGGTATCCCTATAATAGCTGATACTTTTGAGAAACCCACACAATCTATAAAATTCCTTTACAAACCTATTTAAAATCACTAGTGTATCATCAGTGAGATTACCTATATTGAAGTGTGCTAATTTTATTTATCAATAACCACCAATATCATATCATGATGATTCCTTGACATAGGAAAGCCTTGGACAAAGTCCATGTTGACAAGTTTGATCTCACAGGTCAAATTGTCAACCCTACCATTCAAAATTTTTATTGTCATGCTGTTTTCCTTGTCAATTGGTGTGTTAGTCTTGTAATATCCTTGATATGGTCATCCAAATCCTTGAATAGCAAAGTTTAGGGTAGATTTGATGAAATTAAGGTTTTGGTCATCATAGTCATTTGCTTGCTTAACCTCCTTTATGACCAATTTAAACTTATGTCAAGAAGTGAAAAGAGTATATAACATACTAATAAGCCTTATATATTGTATAATATTCATGTCATTATTTACAATTGATATAACTATTTGATGATAGGTTTGACTAACTTCATGACCTAGTTTATTGCATTTTAGGTCATTTTATGGCTTTTGGAGCAAGTTTTGAATGTGAATGATAGTATGAGGTCAGAATAAGAGCATTATATAATTATTTAGGCATGAAAACTACAATATATCCATTTTTCATCAGTTTCATTAGACTTCTCAAGTGATTTTGGTCATTTTAGTGCCAAAAGGGCCTGCTTCGAGGCCATCCGTATAATTCTCAATGTGAAATTAGTCATCGATCATATTAAAGACCTTATTTTTATATTTAAAGTTAAAAAAATTATTTATAAGAGTTTTTTGGTTTTAAAATTAATAAAATTATTTTATCATCTATATTGACCTCTTTGGCAACTCTAGAAAGGTAGTTTTCAAATGCTCAGTATGGACATGAGAGAGAGAGAGAGAGTTAGGGGATGAAATTTTGGAAATTATTAGGTGTTAAAGTAATATTTAAATAAGTGGAATTATTTTTTTAATTATGGTGGCTTATCCTTTATGAACAATCACTAAGAGTGACAACATGTCACTATAGCATATCCATTTGAGAGGTGTTTATTCTTGCACTTGTTTATCTAGTTTAGAAAAGGATGGAGAATAATTATTTTTAGGGTAATTTTTATATGTATTATATCTCCATTTAATTATGGTTTCAGTGACCAACTCATCTCCATGAAGGACTTTAACTTGGAAGAATAATACATTAGTATACATGTTATTTTAGTGAGTTTTGATGCAAGTCTTTATTTTTATTTGTGGTGGCCATTATTAGAGTTACTATAATGATTAATAATTCATGTAATATCTCATATTTTCATGTATTCCATGTGTTTTTTGTTAATATGTTTTTATTTTCCACCTTCTTCAAGTATGCTTACTTTTGAAAACATGGTTTATGACTGAGTAGTTCATTACAAGTTTGATTGCCAAAGTGGTCCAATACCATAGTGTGAGGAAATTTAGATCATATTAAACATTTTAAATAAATTATATGTCTAATGTGATAGTTAAATGTACATTTTTATAATGGGAGATTTTTATTTCCTTCAAGTACAAGCCTATATGGATTGTAAAGAAGTTTGAGAGTACTCTGAACTCTAAAATAGATTTCTTACACTTTTCCATGAATTAATATGATTTTAATTACCCTTATATAATCATACAAGTCTTTAAAATGGGATAAATACTCCATCCTTGATGTAATGTCTCAAAAAGAGGCATAATCCATACCAGTCTATATAATAACTTGAAGGTAAGTTGAGGTGGTATGATGCTTGTATTAAGCTATGTAAACTCTTAAAATAGTGGATAAGAGGTTTGAATTTATTTTAAATTTCATGAGGTGTTAAATTAAAATAAAAAACAACTCAAATGTAAGGATTATTGTGAGATCTCAACTACAGCCACCTATAGCGAAGCATACTAATTTGAGTTTCAAGAGGTTTGGAGGTTCTAATGAACAGATGTCTATTGAAGAAACTCAAGCCAAGATAGGGTGATTTACTTAAATAATTTTGAATCCTTATCTTAAAATCAATTAAATTAAATATGAATAAGAAATCTAATTAGTCCAAGAAGGACTATCTCAAACTGTACAAGACAAGGACCAGAGGGTTGTCATATGAGGAATTCTATTGAGATTGTAAAGAAGGTGCTTTGAGAGGTTGTGAAGAGGATGAATTGGATGGATTAATATATAACTCCAAGATGACAATAAAGTATATCAATAATCTTCTCAATAGGATGAATAGGCTTATTTTAAGTTTCCTAATCAACACCTATAATGAGGCTACTACTTGGTTTTGTTGACTATGTAATAGGTGCATAAGAATTCCTTGAGATTGAAGAACTTATATGGAGGTATAAAAATGTTTGAAATTTGTGAGGTGGATAAAAAACTATCAATTTTTAATCTCAATGAAGAACTCAGAGTTTAGGATATGAATTGGAGAAGGTGATAATATTCTAAGTGATGAGTGTAGAGAACTCAGATTAGGAGGTAAAGTAATGTTTAGAATGATCTCAAGGTATATGAAACATATATAGAGTGTATGTATTATGAAGGATGTATATGTGAAAGTGGAAATATCAATACAAGGTAGCAACCTATACCTTACCTTCAACCTATGCACACCTATAACTATATATAAAAGCACAAGCATAGTCTACGGTGTTATGAAGATAGAATGATCTTTTGGAGTTTGAGATTAATCAAAAGTAGATTTAAGGTGAAATATAAAAATGTGTCATAAATATTAAGAAACCTACATCAACTTCTAAGGCCTCATTGTAATGAAAACACTTACAGCCAATATTGATAGATATGGTTATATTTCAAAGAATGAGGTGATATGGTGCTTTGATAAGGTGTTTAGAACTAAGAATAAGTTCGAAAAGATGAGAGTCACTTGATAAGGATACTATATCATAATAAAGGAATTATTGTAAATTTCATACCATAGTAACAAGGTGAAAGGAAACAAACTCAGTCATGGGACCATGAAGCATAAAAACTCAAGTAGCCCACTAGCTAGTTTTAGGGAAATGAGTTTTGAGGCCTCTATAGGCATGATCTAGATATGAAATTTGGTAGTTTTTGTGGTAATGAGTGGATTGAAGTGTAAATTTTATTGTAAATTTCATATTATTAGTGTACATATAACTATTTTGTCTCAGACCTAGTCCACTCCATTATTAGGGTCTATTCAAGAGACCCAAAGGTTCACTTGAGTTCAAGAATACAAATTAAGAATTCAAGATATTATGAATGGATTTTAATGAAAATTAAAATAAATTAACATATATATATATATATATATACATATATATATATATATACATATATATATATATACATATATATATATATACATATATATATATATATACATATATATATGTATGTATATATATATATATATATGTATATATATATGTATATATATATATGTATATATATATATGTGTATATATATATATATACATATATATATATATATGTATATATATGTATATATATGTATATATATATATATATGTATGTATATATATATGTATGTATATATATATATATATATATATGTATATATATATATATATGTGTGTGTGTGTGTGTGTATATATATATATATATATATATATATATATGAACTATAAAGGGTCAAAACACTTCAATTCTTAGTCTAAGTGCCCTTGAGGGTTTGCAAAGGAAAGACAGTCTTAAATCCCAATCACCCTAACTAGTGCACCAAATGGATACAGAGGAATGTTGAACACTTATATAGAACTTATAATAATGGAGGGGATTTATTTAAATGTGTATGAGATTTTTTTATAATTAGGAATGATTTTTTAGAGCTAAAACCCATTTTTGACACCTCTCACACTCAAGGAAAGCTAAGACAACCACCTAAGGAGTAGCTTTAGATGCTCATACCATCTATTCTACTTTGTATGGGACCTAGTGGTGTTTGGATGGGGTATATGGGTCACCTAATAACAATAATGTGTCATTATGAGGTCATTTGGATGTATGTTCTTTATGAAAAATTATTAAGACCCTAGATAGGTCTTAAACCCTTCTAAAACCCTAGTTATGACCATTTTATATAAAAAGGATTAAAATTAACATAAAATTACATAAATTTGACCAAAAATATACCATAGGATAATTTTTACTCTCTAAGGATCCTAAAAATTTAATTTGGTTGTACCTTTACTTGTATGGATTTGTACAAAACTATACTTTTTCAAGGTTTTTGACGTAAAATAATGTTTTGGAGAGTATGAGTTGATGAAAATAAATGAGAGTGGTTTTTCAATAATTATTTAACCTGTAAAAGATAAAAAATATATAAAAACTTGATCATAAGTTCCCAAAACATTCAAATCTTTCATGCTAGTCTGAAAATGCTTCAAAAGGGCAAGCTTGCTAGTGGCCATTTCAAGGTTTTCATACTTTCATAGTGTTCCAAATCACAAAATTTGACATGGTTCATGGTAATATCATATGTAAATTTAATAAAGTATTTTTTTTTGAGTTTCACATGTGTGGTGGGTATTAGGAGTAGGATTTTCACTTTCTAGGTCTAAGAGGGCTAATTAGGCCTAATTTCACTAAAACAATGTGATAGAAAATGTACTTACACTTAGATTTAGGCCAAAATTTTTTGTGTAGAGATGTATAGGGATAGATTTTATATGTAATTATGATCAATTTATCATTATCATCTCCATATTCTCTATAAACACCTTTACTACAAAAAAAGGCTATAAAGAATTTTAAAGGAATGCACGGTTTGTGAATAAAATTAAGTCTTTTTGAGTATTTTATGTCTTAAAATTCCTTGTTATAGGTATTATATGATATTTAAATATCATCTATGAAATATATTTGTACTCATTAAGATAAACTCCACCTTTTCCTTCTATGCCTTATTGGAAATAAGCTTTTCAAGGAGTGAAAAGACTAAATCAATGTGTAATGCTTCATATAATATTTTCCAAGGCTAATATACATTATAAGCACCACATATTAATAAATAACAAGTCATAATTGATTTTAGTAATTTTAAAAATATATAAGAGGTCTTAAAGACTCCAAAAATAACTTCTCTCCTTCTAATGCCTAATGTGTTAAAGGAGTCAAATTTGCACTTGAGGGCTTCTAACAACCCATGGATCATGAAAGGACCTCATAAATGTCCTATAATAAGTTTTAAAGGAATAGTAAATTAGGACTTAAATTCCTATTTTCAAGGGTGAAGACCAATTTTTTAATAAAAGCATGGGACCTAGTATTTAGAGGCCCTAGCAAGGATCTAGGCACTCTCCAAGTGGTCAACACTTGACCAATCATTATGAACATGTTACAAAGTCCCAAAACCTTTAAAAATATATTTTAAATTCCAACCTAAGTAATATTAATGTTTTAAAGGGTTTAAAAAAATGTTACATAGAACCTAAGGAGGAAAAAGACCAAGTTTGAAGACCCCTATTTTGGGGTTGCTTTGTCTCCAAGAATTTGTATTTTATATTTGAACTCATTTTATAGAATGAATTCAATCACTCCTTTATTTATGTAGTGCTAAAATTCTTCCAAAATTTGTACTCACCTTTGAGATAAATAAGAAGGATTTTTCCCTCTATTTGTAAGTTTTTTGAGTGAAGTATATGTGTTTACCATTGATATAACCTAGTGAATTATTTGTTTTACTATGTTATCATCTAGTTATTTTACATTAATAATATATATTTTATGTTCTATATGTTATATTAAGTTTATATATTAGCTTTATTTCAAGCATTGGATGTGAGTTCAATTATTTTACATTCCTTCCTTACATAAATTGAGTTTGTTAAGTCTTCTAAAACACTTTTGTAGAAGTATGTATAGAATGTGTGAATTTTATCCCTTTCATAATAGTGTTCATTAAAATCATAAGTGGTTATAAAATATTGGTGTATCTCCTTCATTTCTAGTTTGCCTTTCAATTCCATTGCAAATAGTGTCTTTTTCATCCTTTCCATTGCCAAAATCAGTAGATAATAGGTTTCAAAGTAAGTTTTAGTTAAATCACCAAGGGAACCAACCCTCTCTATATATTCTCTCCCTTTTAAAATCACCCACACTTATGAGATATTTTATGTTCTAGTAGGATTGAGAAACAACACACTTTCTCTCAAGGGCACACTCCTGATTGATAACAATTTTGGGCATGCCTGGTGGAATGCATTCTCCTTCGCATAGTTAAAGTTTGGAGATAAGGAAAATTAATTACGATAGTAGAGGATAATAATTATCATCATAACCTAAATATTTCTTTAAGTTGTAGAGTTATTAGCATCATTTAGTCAACACTTTCATGCTAAAGGTTACCACAAGATCATCCAATAAAGGTATTCTTCTTGAGTTCATTGATTTTCCTTTTACTTATTAGAAAATATAAAGATTTAATAAGATAAAACCCTATCCTAAAAATCAATATTTATCTCTTTGTTATCTTATTTTCCTAAATAGTAAAATTCCCACTATCCATATGGCCATCAAAAACTAAGTGTTTATCTCATTCAATCGAGGCAGCTCATTAAATTTAGCCCAGTTTGATGACATACCTATATCAGCTCTTAAGATCATCTAATTATTCATAGGATAAGATCAAATAACTCCTATTGAGCACATCAAGGATGTTTCCAACCTCTATTTATTCCACGATGTCATTCAAGATAATGTGGCTCTTAGACTACTTGATGTTTCCTTTAAAGGAAAAGCACTATAATGGTATGGAAACCTCCCACTAAACTCCATTGCTTTTTGGGATGACTTAGGTTCAACCTTAGTCAGACAATTTGAGGACAAATCTGATCACCTATCCTTAGTTGAATAGCTAACTGCCATAAAGAGGGATCCTCATGAGTTCATGGCTGACTTTTAACCTCATATTCCAAAAAAAATGGACCAAGATATCTCTTTTGATTAAGCCATCCCCATGATATAACTTATTGTACTATCTAATATCTCTTAATTCTGACATTAGTTTTATGATATAGTCAATGGGTGGTAACAATTTGCTTAATGCATTTGAAGTTACGATAAGAGCTGAGAATAATTTGATACAAGCTAGAAAATTAGAACCTAGGCCTATTATGCCTTTTTCCCCTAAAATAGAACCCATACCATCCCCTCAAGCTCCTACCTTGGTAGCTATTCTAGCCCCTCATGCATAAGATTTAGCCCCTCCTAGCCAATCAACTGAGATGGGAGAGCTCAAAGGGATCTTGCATTCCTTTGGGAATGAGATTGTCCAACTAAAGAGGCAATAATATCAAGAAAATAACCCTTATCAAATGCCTAATCATCCTACTTATCAACCTTTTAGAGATAATAGGCCACCCTATTAAGGTTTCAAAGACTAGAGGCCATCCTACTAAGCTCAATAAGATATAACTCAAGCTAAATAATATGCAACTATTGATTCAAATGATCCATCATCTTCTAAGGCTATTATTATGTCACTCTCAAATCAGAATAACATGATTATATATTTAGGTTGGTAGCCCTCAAATGACTTATAAAATCAAGCATTGGTTAACCAATATATATTCATGCCTCAAATTACTCAAGAAGAGGTTTCTGTTCAAGAGAGTCAATATAATGAAGGTATGGAAATACACCAGGACAAGATGACTAATATTTAAGGTCATCTAGATTATAATTTTATTTATTGGTAGTTAGATGATCATGTGGCCTTGAATCAAGTTGGTGACTCAGGTACATTGAACAATGTGGTTATAGTTATGACTAGAGCTAAAAAGAGAGCTATTGAGGAGATCAAAGAGGTTTTTCATGATTCAAGTACACCTTTAAATATACCTAAGATTTATAATAATCTATTTTTACCCCTATACCATAGAAAAATCAATATTTAGATGTTCAAAAATCTCATCAAACATCACATGTTTAGGATCAACCAACTATTCAAAAATTATAGATAAAGGTAAGTGAAGTTTTTTATAGCATCATTGATCATATTAAGAAGTAAAATATTAGTATGAACATGTGGGATTCCTTAGCAATCCTGGGACAAAAGGACATGCTCATACAACAAGTTTCAGCTCTCAAATTAGTATCTAAATCAATTGAGAAGGAGAACATAATATTGACAAATTTAAATCAGCCAATAAGACATTATGTCCAACAAGTACACAAGGAGATAAAGGTGGGAAATTAATAAGTGAAACAAGGTAAAACACCCCCATTTTAACTCTCTTTGATAGTTGGTAACACCTTAGTTCATAATTGTATGGTGGATAGCGGATTCAATAACACTATCATGCCTAAGCAAATTACAGATAATCTTAGTTTAGTTTGTGAACCAAATATAAAAGGGGAATTATAGATATATGGGTCACTAATAAAGATAATAGGTATGATTAAGAACCTAAATTTGATGCTACATGCTTGTCTAAATGTTACCATTCAGTAGGATGTGGTGGTGGACTTGCCTTCTTACCTTGTCATGTATTTATCAAGAGACTTCACCTTAAAGATTAGGAGATACCTATCATCTAATTGTACATACTTAATTTTCATAAATTTTTATGTGAAAAAGGTAAAAATACATTCTAAACCAATTTCACATTTCTACTTGGATCCTTATATTCCAAGTATTATAAACATTAACTGTGTCATCTCAGACGAGGTGTTAGAATCTAGTGGAGTGGAAACTAACTAACCTTTAGATTGAGTTACATATTTATTCCTTGATGAATAGGCCTCCAATTTACATAATAATTATCCTTAAAATATGATTGAAGAGGAGGGACTTTGTGTTTATTTCCTCTATGAGAATGATGCACTAATTCTAGCCTTGGTGAAAGATGATGAATATAGTGAAGGTCTATGGCAGTTTTACTTTGATTGATCAAGGATCAAACATGGTATTAGGGATAGAATTATGTTGATTTATACATAAAATCAAAGTTATTTTTCCTCAATTAAGTTTAAATTTGGTTTTTCAAATAATGTTTTAGAGTATGAGTCAATAGTTCATGGTTTTTAGTGAGATAGGAAGATGAGAATCAACACCTTACAAGTTTTTAGTGATACTAAACGTATAGTTCACTAAGTAATAGGTATTAACATATGTAAAAACACATTGCTTAGATATTATAATCATTAGGTGTGGGAATTAGTTGAGGATTTTAATATTTTAACATTCAAGCAATACTAAGAGATAATAATAAACATGTGAATAGGTTGGCTATCATAGGGGCTTAATTAAGCATTACAGCTGATATTAAAAATGAGAAAACTTAATCAGACATTAAGGTGGTTGTGAGGACTTCTATTATAAATAAACATGAGAACTAACAAGTATTTTAAGATGATAATTAGATTATTAGGTTCTTACAAGAGGAGGTTGAGTTATTTTATAATAATCAATCAAAGTTATTTTAGTAGTATAGGGATCAGATTGTGCAACTAAAAACTAATAAGTTACCCAAAGGATTGGTTACACTTGAGAACATATTTATTGGTGATGATGAGATGAGAAAAGATAAATCATCTTTGTTAACCAAAGAAGAGCACTATGCCAATGTGGAGATTGAAGCTGGAAAGAACTTGACATTGGGTAAAGTATGCACTCCTTTACAAAAATAATCTTTCATTGAATTATGTATGAGTTTTGCTGATGTGTTTGCATGGTAATATAGTAATTGTATGAACTAATTATAAATTAAAAGATAATGAACTAATCTAAGCTAAATTAAACTAAATCTAGAGCAATAAATGTATAAAAATAGTAAGCAAAACTTCACAAATGAAATACAAGAATCCTTCATTGTGATTTGAATCCAATTTGCTCTATCAAGAATGTGATGCTCACTCCTCCAATGCAAAGGGAGAATAGGTAGTTTTTTGGTGCAAAAGTTATGACTTTGATTTTATTTGATTCACTTTATATGTAAGATATGATTATGATTGTGAGTATGATTATGATTTCAAAAGGGATGACTATAATGGCAAAGGATTCTCATTATTAAAAATGGAGATGTGCAAGCTTATTTATAAAAGCCTGGAAAAGGATCCAATGCTGGAGGATCATTTGGAATTTTTCAATGCTTTAAATGATAAATGATTTAGGATGAGTTTTCATCCATGAGAATGTAGACCTTTTCAATCTGGTGGAGGAAAAAGAGGGGTTTGTTAGCTGACTCAACAAAGACTTTGTTAAATGGCTTGACAACTCAAGAGAGGAGTCATAAGAGGTGGAAAATTTTCATGGATTTGGTTGGGATGAGGGAGATAAAGGTGGGAGAGGTTCGAATAGTTAAATCAATGAATTAAATATTAAAAATAAAGATTAAAAGGTTTAAATTGACTTTTTTAAAATATTTAAATTAATCAATTATTTGATTTTAAGAATAAATATTAATTATTAATTAAATAAGAATGATTAATAAATTTAGGTGCATTTTGACATTAAATAAAATTTAGGTGTCTACATTTTCCCCTCTTTGAATTTGTGTTGTGAAGTAATACTATTTTGAAGAATAGAAGAAGTAGAGTGTTGATGATAGAAAAGCAAAAAATTACCCCAAATGAATGAAAATGAGTGTGATGATTCCCCCTCGAGGGTTTGTGTGAGAAATAGATAAATGCTCAAAATTGATGAAAAGAGGAAAAATTTAATGGGTGAACAAAAAAATAAAATTAATTCAAAATTGATAGTAAATTTGCAAGATGTTGGTAACATAAAAATGTTGACCCTAGTTAATTAAAACTAGACTTTTGATATGAAAATAAATAATTTTAAGCACTCATAGATTACATGTTTATTGTTTTTTCTAATGACTCAGGGTTCAATTGAGAAGGTTTGGGAAAAATATATCCTATTATTAATAAATTATAGATCTGTAAATAGAAAAGGAATTGATTTTTCAAATGATTGTGGATTTTATGCTGATAAATGATTACAAAAATTTGAATATAATCCAAAATAAATTGATTTAATGGTTTTAAAAATTTGAAAATGTATGAAGAATGAGAATTATTAAGGGATGGAAATGAGAAATATATCATCAATAATACAAATACTTGTCTTAATACTAATGTTTACAAAATTATAGAGGGTACATGTAAAACTATTTACCCCCCACTTTATAGACTGCATGCTTGGATTTTGATCTTGGACATAGGGGTCTCATGAAAAAATGTGGGAACTATATATCCCAATGATGGTAATATAGATGCCAAAAACTAAAAAATATATATTATCCAATTTGTGATAAAGATTTTAAAAATTTGATATTTTCAAGCATTGATAAGGAGATATAGCACTTTGATTAAATGAAAGTAGAAAATGTGGATGAAATGACTTAGATAGATTATGGTGAAGGTGGTGGCTAAAATAACCCTAGAGGCCCTTTGTGACTAAGCATTGCCTACATAATCCACTTAGACAATGCCTATGTGTGGATATCAGACCATCTATAGTTATCCCAAAAATAGGAAGATAACTGATGGTATAAGGTAAGATTGACCCATGGATGTTATACTTAATTTAATGATTGTACACTACAATTGGATGATGGAGAAAGGATGGAAAATGTGATTTCATTGGTCCCCATTGATAAGTATGAAATATTGAATGGAAAAATTAGGAAATAATTATGGATGATTAATATGCAAACATTAACAAATAAATGAAGCATCTACATGGATTAATGATGATGGATCAAATTATATAGACAACATGGATGAGATAAGGATGAATGAACAAGAGATATGACACACATATGTTTATTTTGAGAATGTGAGATGGTTTGATAGCTACCTTATATTTATTTCATTATTTTCATTGGATTTTTGATAATAATTCCAATCGATTAAGAGTTGAACAACTTGATTTTTGATATTGTTTATGACAATATGCATCAATGGTATAGAAAAACCATGATGACTATCATGTAATATTCATAAGGACTAGTAGATTCACAATGATAAAACCTAGTACATCATGATATGGAAGATCATAATAACACCATTAGTAATGTGCAAAGTGATCTAGACACAAGAAAAAATAATAAAGATAAGATAAAAAAGAGATATTTGCAATAATGAAAAATGATGTATTTAAAATAAATACAAAAGTAAACTAACATTGCAGAAGCAAGTAAACACCCATGATGTAAAAGATAGTAAATGATTATACATACATGTAAATGAATGAATAAAAAAATTAAGAAAATGACTAAAAAAAGTAAGTAAATGACTTTTTTGGATGTCCTTGGCTAGATTAGAACCCTTTAACATAGTAATTTTTTGATAATGTTGAACTATCTAATGAGTAATCCATATAGGGGATGACTAGGGTATGTAACTAAGGACAAAGGATTTTTTTGTTTCTTTTTTGGATTTTGTTTTGTTGGATTTTATAGTGTTTTGGATTTTGTTATGTTTTGTAATGTTTTTTGATTTATAATATTATATATAAGGAATAACCACAAAGGGAAAACCATATTCTAGCACCTAGGAGTGAGTGGTAGGGAATGGAAGGAATACATTATATATGGAGTATGGATGAATAGGAATGGATTGGAATTAAGATGATAAATTCTAAGGAATACATGAGATAAGAACCAAGTGTCTAGTCATCAAAATAACATTACAAGGATACACCAAGATGTTTATAAGAACATGTCTCAAAATGTTTCCACTTCCTAATCAAGGCCAAAATGGGAAGATGGATGGTTTTATGATGGTAAGGATTCGATGGGTTTGGCATTAAATGAATAAGGATGTGTTTGGATAGGTAAGGGTACTCAAGGATGGTGTATGTTAGTTGAAGAGGGGTTTAGAATGGATTATATAGGTTTAGGATGGGTAAATATGCTTTAGGATAACTCAGGATAAGTAACCATGAATGGTTTAGGGTAAAAAGATGGGATTAAAAATGTTTTAGGATGGGTAAGGATGGAGGGATGATTTAGAATGCATATGTTTGAAATGGAATGAGCTTACCCCCAAGTGTAGGGTACTTATAGATAATTTATTATTTTATGTATGATGCCAAAAATTGGTTTTCATCATGGTACTTGCTCAATGAACCATATAAATGGTTTTTACATGTGGATGAAGTTATTTCTCTTTCTATTTTTGATTTTTTTTGTTCTATTTTTTTTCTTTGCTCTTTTTTTTTCTTTTTGGCATCTCAATTATAAAAGGGTTTGATATGCATTGATGCTTACCACTATTAATATTTTAGGTATGCAATCCAAAGATGTCTTCATTAACTTTAGTGATTTCTAAGTTGGCTTCTTCTAAATTTACCAAGATATCATCATAGCCCCTATGATAAAGGGTGATGCCAGATAGGGTGAAGCAAAAAATTTTTTGGATGAAGGATGTGTGTTGAGTGCATGATGGATTATGAGGGATGGAATTATAGTGGGGATGAGTATATGGGTTAGGATGTAAAGGGTGAACGGGACCAAAAATATCATGTTCAACAACATGAGGAGTAATTGTAAGTTGGATAATTTGATAATTCAATGCTTCTTCAATGATATTTTTAAGTTGTGATGGGGATCCATCCTAGAACTATGCTAATGTAGAAGATATATTAATTTTATCATTTATTGGTGCCTTAGAAAGATTTTCTCCAAAGGATTATTCTTGATTATTTTGATTGGGATTTAGATTTGGATTGTCTAATAACACCTTAAAAATGTTAAGGGACTCATATTTTTTATTTTCTCTGTTTTGGTTTGGATTTTGACTACAATCTATATTTGATCATCTGATAGCGCTTCAAAGAAGTTTTCACTATAGGATGTGGATTTTATGTTTAGATCATAGGATTTATTTTGATTAAGGTAAACTTGTTCCTCAATATATATATATATATATATATATATATATATATATATATATATATATATATATATATATATATATATATATATATATATATATATATATATATATATATATATATATGTTTCTTGATGCTCTTTTGTTAGGAGCCAGCTAGGAAGGCTACAATTATTTTATCATCATAGAAGGAAGTTAAATATAATTATGATTTTTGGTCCCATTCAAAAGGTGGAGGATATTGGGTTTTAAGATGGAAGGAAAGATTAGTAATTTTTATTAAAGTAGTGATGTTAGAAAAGTCCTCATAGAGACTATGAATGGATCCTATTTTCATTATGGATGAATTTATCTTAGAAAACATAAAAGTATCACTAACATGTTTACATTAATTTTTAAATGATTTATAGCTAATGTTATGGGTCCAACATTAACTTCAAAATGGATGGGTTTGATAATCACTTGCTCATGGATTATTTTATCTATAATTACCTCTATCACTTGGGGTGCATGTTGTGGGATGATGGGAGATTCAATAGGTGATAAGGATTCGGGTGTTTGGATAATGGGTAATAGGCTAAGTTGGTTGAAGGAGCTTTTGTCCATGATAGGATCTTGGTCAGAAATGGGATCTTTATAAAAATGGGATCTTTGTCATAAATAGGATCTTGATCAAAGATAGGTTTTTGGTCAAAGATAGGCTCTTCAGTAAATATGATATTTTCATCAAAAATGGATGCTAAACCATGGTTGTCAAAGGTAGGTTGATTGACTATGGATTGGCTGAAAATTTATGTGTCAAAAATGGGATCTTGAGAAGTGGATGAAAGGTTGTGACCTTGAATTTGAAGTGGTATGGCTTGACTAGGCTTAGGAAGACATCTTGGCATGTCCCCAAGGTATGATTTTTAAATTTGGATACACTTGGATCTACTTTGATGTACCGTTTGTCAATCAGATCTTGGAAATAATGCTTTAGTCTCATACAATGGTTTATAAAATGACCTTCAATTTTGTGATAATCATAATATTCATTAGGTCTATACCACTTAGGTTTTAGGACATTTGGCTCAAATTATTTGGTGTTTGGGCATATGACTAGGTTTTTAATGACCAATTTTGATAGAATACATCATAAGATTCCCTTAAAGGAGTGAATTATTTATTAATAAGCATGATACTAGTTTTGACAAGTTTAAAGTTTTGAAGAAGTTGTAACTCTAGGGGTGAAGTGATATAAATGGTAGGGCTGATAGAATTAGATTCCATTTGTTAATGTGATAGGGTATGTTATATTCAAGGCTATAACTAGTGTAAGGGAGACTTAGTTGATTTTGGAAAATAAGATGATATTGATGTGGAATGTTTTGGGATTCCCTATTTAGAGAGGTAACTTGGTCTTATAAAGATGGATTTTTGCAGGTTTATGGACTTGAATCTATTGGTTTTGTGAACAAATGTGAATTTGATGTAGTTTGGTTCACGTTTTGAAATGGGTTGGATGTAAAATCAAATGGTTGATTTTGATGAATTTGGAATGGTTGGTATTTAAGGGTGTAGGAGTTGAAAGGTTGATTTAGATGGAACATAGTTGGATTGGAATAAATGGGTGTTTGATTTATGAATATATTTTGGTTCAAATATATATTTGAAAGTGGTGGTGAAGGTGAATATATGGATTGGTGAAGAAGTTTGGGTTTGAGTTTTGTGGTGAATTAGATGTAAAATCAAATGATTGATTTTGATTACTATAGAAAGGTTGATTTGGAAAAAATTGAATGACTATTCAATTTGGATTTGATTGATGGATGGATGGATGAGGATGAATAAATATTAAAACTTGGATTTGGATTGGCTTGGTGATTTATTTGACATTGATTCAAATATGCATTTGAATCAAAGTTGGTTGGATAGAATCCTAGGTTATAACAAAGATTATTGGAATTGTGATTTGGGACAAAATTGGTCAAGGGATTATTCCACATATCCATACTTTTTGAAATGGATGATGTTACTAAAAAATGAAAAATAATTAAAAAGATTTTGACTCAATAATGAAAAAGACTTAAAATTAGATTCAAGCAAAATACCCAAAATGATTAAAAGTTTGATTTTCTAACAAAAAATAAGTTTCTTTTTTGTTTTAAGGAATTAGTTTTCACACAAGGGTTTTTAGTACATGTAAATCATAAGGAAATAACAAAAAAATTCTATTCTAAACAATCAATAAATTTTCACAAAAAGATAAAAAAATATAGGATGAGGGTTTTGAACAACTTTTGGGCCTTTCATTGTCACTCACTCATTCATGCTCTCAGTTGTGGCCTAGTATTTCAAGGCACTAGCCATGGAGGATCATGTTTTTCCAATGGCCCAATGAGTATAAATTTAAGGGTGTGTGAAAGGTTACTTCTCAGTACTAATTTTTAATTAATGCACTAAAGTTTAATGATAAAAGGGTTATCATAAGCTTAATGTATATATGAGCTTATCTATGAGGGAATTAAACCATGAAAGAAATTGATATGTGGATGCACACTATTGGATATTATCCCCAAGTGCCCAACATAGTCATAGGAGTCTTAGTGTGTTAATAACTTGTAATATCAAATCTTGAGTTAGTTGTTAAAACCTTGGGTATTGGAGCATGAAATCCCCTCACATCATAGTGTGCTTAAAACATGCAACCGCTTAGGCAATTGAAATAGCTGGGTCTCAATTTATATACCCCATCAGTAAATGAGTTTATATTATCATGTGGTGATGAAATACACAATTGATAGAGCCCTTAAAAAAAAAGAAATAAAGAGTTGATACTTGTATTTGATTTATAGGTATTGTTACCAATGTGATGCTAAGGAAAGAGCATATGTAAAATCAACTAGGTAATAGATAAGTTATAAGATAGTTTTTGATTTCCAAGTATAGTCACCAATGTGATGCCAAGGAAAGAGCATATGCAATCTTGTAACCAAAAAAAAATCTAAAAATAAAAAGTTAATTTACTCCAAAATAATTTGAGTTTGACTTAATTACTAAGATCGTAAAAAATGATAGTGAAAACAAAGGAAATATTTGATTAGATTTTTTTTCTTTTTGTAATTAACTTTGGCTAATGTCCTCTAAACAAGTAGTTAGAAAGTTTAAACTTGGCTTGTTTTCAAATCAATCTACAAAAAAGTTAGAGAAAACCAATAAAAAAACAAAGAGAAAGCAACTCTTTTAGAATGATCTCACAACTACACAATCAAATAGAAAGGTGAAATTGTTAGTTAGTTAGAAACATAAAACCAAACAAAATAAATAAAGTATGATACAAATTTGATTTTTTAAATTTTTTAAAGTATATAAAAGTTAAATATTTTTACATGGTTGCATTATTAATATTGATACCTTCATTTTGGCAAAAATGAGAGCTCAAATAGAGTCCCAAGTCAAAATTTATGCCCTTTGAAAGATGGCCACTCAAAATTCAAATGAATTCACTGCACTTTTAGACAAATTAATTTCTCACAAAACCTAGTAGTATTTTTGTAACACTTAGCAACATTTTTGTTAAAATTAGTAGTGTTTTTGTTAAACTTAGCAACAATTTTCTAAGAAAAAAAAATTGTTAGGAAATGGAAAAATTGTAAGAAAAAAGCAAAATTATCACAAAATGGCAAAAATGTAGAACTTAGTGTATTTTTGTTAAATACAGTAGCAAAATTATTAATCAAAGTAGCAAAATTGTTAAAAACAATAATGAAATCATTAAAAATGGAAAAATCATAAAACATAGAAGTAAAATTGTTAATAATAGTGGTGAAATAATTAATAATAGTAGTGAAATCATAAAACATAGAAGCAAAATTATTAATAATAGAAAAACACAAGAAAAAAGGACAATTTCATTGTTTAGACTCACAATTTCACTGCAAAGGTCTCAAAATTCACTGTTACATAGGAAAACATATACATCTCAACAAAAATTTAATGAAAACAACCTATAGTCCATACCAATTTAGAAAATAAGTGAGATTAAACACAAAAGATAAGCATAAACAACAAAAAATAGAAAAATAATGTTATCTAATTGCAAAAGAAGAAGATAAGAAGATTAAAAAGACATGGGTAAGTCCCATCAAGTATGCCAAAAATGTATGAAATAATTATAAATGAAAATATAATGAACTAATATAAGCTAAATTCAACTAAATCTAGATCAATAAATTCATAAAAATAATAATCAAAACTTCATAGTTGAGATACAAGAATCCTCCATTATGATTTAAATCTAATTTTCTCTATTAAGAATGTGGTGCTCACTCCTCGAATGCAAAGGGAGAATGGGTAGCATTTTCATGAAAAAGAGATGACTTTTAATTTATTTTATTCAATTTAGATGCAAGATATGATTATGATTGTTAGTATTATTTTGATTTCAAAAGGGATGATTGTGATGGCAAATGATTCTCATTGTTGAAAATGGAGATATGCAAGCTTATTTCTAGAATATTGGAAAATGATCTAATGGTGGAGGATCATTTAGAATTTTTCAATGCTCCAAGTGATCAATATTTGAGAATGAGTCCTCATCCATGAAGATTGAAACCTTGTCAATATGGTGGAGGAGAAGAGGAGTTAGTTAGCTAACTCAACAAGACTTTTTTAAGTGTTTTGACAACTCAAGGGAGGAGTCATAAGAGGTGGATAACTTGCATGGATTTGGTTGGGATGAGATATATAAAGGTGGGAGAATCTTGAATAGGTAAATCAATGACTTAAATATTAAAAATATAGATTAAAAGTTAACAATTAACTTTTTAAAAATATTTGAATTAATTAGTTATTTGATTTTAAGAAGAAATGTTAATTATTAATTTAAGAAGAATGATTAATAAATTTAGGTACATTTTGACACTAAATGAAATTTAGGTGTCTACAGTGATCTAAAAGAATTTGACCCAAGTATAGCTCAACACACCATTGAGAGAGAGGCTAAAACTAAACTAGTGAGACAAAGGCAAAGGCCCATAAATATAAAATTTGAGCCTTTGATGATAACTAAGATTCATAAGATCATATATTCAGACATCATATTTCAAATCAAACACTCAACTTGGGTAGCAAACCTTATTCCAGTATGGGAGAATGGTAAGATTAGACTATGTGTTGACTTCTGGGATTTGAACAAGGCTTTCTTTAAAGATCACTATCCATTACCATCCATAGAACAAAATTTGTAACTAGTTGTAGGTTTAGATAGGTTCTCTTTGTTATATGGATATAGTGGCTATAATCAGACCTTGGTTAAGGAAGAGGACCAATTTAAGATAACCTTCATTACAAAGTGGGGGACCTTTGCATATAGAAAAATGTCTTTTGATTTATCTAATGATGGAACAACCTTTTAGAGTTACATGGATATGGCATTCCAAGGTCTTATTAATAGGTTTTAACTTGTTGATTTGGATGACATAACCATGTTTTCAAATATTTCAAGTGAGCACATGGTCTATTTCAAAGAAGTATTTACAATATTTAGGCAATTTGGGGTGTTTGTTAACCCCAAAAAGTGTGTCTTCTCAATTCATGAAGGTAAGCTTCTTAGACATTTTGTTTCAAAACATATATTAAGTATATATCATGAGAAAATAGATTGAATTCTTGCTCTTTCCTTACCTAAGCACAAAAATGTCTTGTAAAGCTTATTAGGAAAAATCAATTTTATAAGAAGATATATTTTAGATTTTGCCACTTTAGCTAAGCCACTTACAACCATTCTAAATAAGAATTAAATATTCAACTGGTTTAAGGAAGAAATGAAGAGTTTTAAATAGATAAATAAATCCATAACTAGTTCTCATAAAATCATAAATCTATATTTCTCAAAATACTTCTTCTTGTACACCTATGTTAACATGGACACCATTTCAGGTATTCTTATATAATAGATTCATGAGGCCTTATAGTAGACAAAAGCCTTCTTCAATCAAGGTTTGGAGGAGTATGAGACAAGGTATTATTTTGTTAAAAATAATTTCATTTTAGTAATCAAGTCTCTCAATAAGTTTAGATACTTGTTATCTAATAATAGGATACACCTAATGGTTGCCCATGAAAGTATCAAGGAGTTCCTCTTGAACAAGGATATAAATGAGAAGAGATTTAGTTGGATAATGAGATTAATGGAGTATGATGTGTAAATTAGAGTCACAAATATGATTAGAGGTAAAGAAATTTTTGATCATCTAGCCCAAGACTTGTAAGAGACTAAAGAAGTAGTTTTAGTGTTGAATGATGAAGAAGTTGCACAACTGATCATACCTCACCTTCTAGCTGGTTTCATGAATTGGAAATAAATATTTAAGATAGTTATTATCCTTCTAATTTAATTGATTCAAAAATAAGATATTATAGATTGAAATATATTCCATTTATTCTTGTTGATGGTGTTCTTTTCATGAAAGACATCAATGGTATGTTACTAAGGTGTATAGAGCCAAGCTAAACATAAAGGTTTCTTTAAGAATTCCATGATGGATATGGTGGAGGAAATTTTTCATAAAGGACTATATCCCTAAATATAATGAGAGGTGGGTACTATTTTCCAAGTATATTTATTGATTATCATTCATGGGTTAGGAAATACAAGCAGTGTGTTATGCTTGTAGGAAACATGAAACTTACAGCCTTACCTTTCTAACCAATTATGATGGACCAACCTTTTATCTAATGGGGATTAGACTTTATTGGCCTCATTAACCCTACTTAAAGCTTAGATCTTAAGTGAATCCTTACTACCATGGATTAATTTATAAGATGGATAGAGGTAGTAGCATTAAAAGAAGTAAATGAATGTAATGTACTAGATTTTTATGAAGGTTTGCTTACTAGGTTTGAGGTTATTTCAACCATCATTTTAAATAATGTCATAGATTTTTTGGGAGCTAGGATCAGCCAATGGACTATTCAACATGGTGTTTACCTTATCACTTCATCAACATACTATCGATAAGGTAATGACCTTGCTAAGTCCACCAATAAAAACATGTTGAAGATCATAAGGACTATTGAATATAATCAAAGGTCAAGGCATTTAAAGTTAAATTCAACTATATGGGCTGATAGGATCACATACAAAATATTAATATCTAACTCTCCATTTAATATGGTATATGGTAAGGAAACAAGGTTAACCATTTCTCTTAAATTTCTTGCTTTAGAACTAATGTACCAACTTGAGATATTGGAAAATAGACCAATGGAGATCAGGGATGTTGAGCTTATGGAGCTAGAAGAGATTATAAATCAGTCCTTACTAGCCATGGAAATTCACTAAGCATAAGTGAAGAAAGCTTTTGACAAAGGAGATTCATCATATAATTTCAAAGAAGGAGATTTGGTTCTCAAGTGGGGTGAGGGAAGAGCTAAATAGGAATGCATAATAAGTTTGAATCCCTTTAGAGTGGCTCATACATAATCTCCAGTTGTAAATCCCATAATTCCTTCCACCTTAAAAAGATGGATGGTGAGAAGCTTCCAATCCTAGTTAATGAGATACATCTAAAACACTGCTATTGAGAGTTATGTTCCTTGTACATAGTTTATTTATTTTTCTCCAAGTGTTGTCCAAACACATTATTTTGTTTATGTTTTATCTCAAATAAGTTTTTTATTTGCACATATATTTTTTTAGTTAGTTTTCCATGTTTTGTTTGTTCCCTTCCTTGTTTTGGAGGAGAAAGTTTTATTATTTCAAGTCAAAAAATTCTCTTTGTCATGAATCAGATTTGTCATTATTATTCCAAAATGTAAGTGTGGTTTTATGATTCTAAAATATATGTAAATGTTATATTTCTCAAGGATAGTAGTCATTCTTCCTAGTCGAGTCACCAAAATGTTGACAAGTTTGACCTCACAGGTCAAACTATCACCCATACCATTCAAAACTTTGCTTGTCATGTTGTTTTCCTTGTCAATTGGTGTTTTAGTCTTGTAGTTTCCTTGAGATGGTCATCCAAAGCCTTTATTAGTATAATTTAGGGTAGATTTGATGAAATTAAGGTTTTAGTCATCATAGTAATTTGCTTCGTTAAACTCCTTTATGACTAGTTTTAACTTGTGTCAAGAAATGAAAAGAGTCCAAAACATCACAATAGGCCTTATGGATTATATAAGATTCATGTCATGCTTTAAAATTGATCTAACTAGTTGATGACAAGTTTGACTAACTTTATGACCCAGTTTACTACATTTTAGGTCATTTTATGACTTTTGGAGTGACTTTTAAATGTGAATAATATAATGAGGTCAGAATAAGAACATTATGTACTTGTTTAGCAGTTTCAATGCCAAAAGGTCTTATTTTGAGGCCATCCATATAATTATCAAGGTGAAATAGGGAATAATTCATCTTAAATACCTTATTTGACCATGGAAATGTCAAAAAAATTATTTTTAATAGGTTTTAGGTCTTAAAATGAACATAACCATTTTATATTGTATATCGACCTCCTTGGCAGCTCTAGAAGGGTAGTTTTCAAATGATTGGTATGGCCAAGAGAGAGAGAGTTAAGGGATGAAATTTTGGCCATTATTATGGGCCAAAGTAATATTTAAATTAATTTAATTATTTTTTATAATTATGTCTTATTTCTATGAACAATCATTAATAGTGACAGTAGGCTATTATAGCCTATCTATTTGAGAGGGATCAATTTTTGTACCTATTTCTCTAGTTAAAAAAAGGATGGAGAATGATTATTTTGAGGGTTTTTTTTTTATAGTTATTTTATCTATCTTTCATATTGTTTTAAATGGCTAACTCATCTCCATGATGGAGTTTCACTTGGAAGAAGAATACTTTTGTATACATGTTCTTTTAGTGAGTTCTACTGCAAGTCTGTATTTTTATTTATGGTGGCCATTATTAGAGGTCATATAATTATTCATAAGTCATGAAATATCTCTTAGTTTCATGTATTCCATGATTTTTGTGTGAATATTTGTTTCTTTTCCACCTTCTTCAAGTATGTTTGCTTTTGAAAACATGGTCTATGCTTGAGTAATTCATTGCAAGTTTGATTTCCAAAGTGGTCCAATAACATAGTGTGAGGATATTGAGATCATATTAAACATGTTAAATAAATGAGAGGTCCAAGGTGGTGGTTTAATGTACATTTTTTAATGGGATCTTATTATTTCCTTCAAGTACAAGCTTGTACAAATTGTATAGAAGTTTGAGAGTGCTTAGAACTTTGAAAAATATTTATTACACTTCTCCATGTATTCATATGATTTTAATTACCTTATATCACCATAAAAATATTTAAAATGGTCTAAATAATCCATCCTTGATGCACAAGATCTTAAGAAGAGGCACTCTTTGTACTAGTCTATACAATAACTTGAAGGGAAGTTGAGGTGGCATGATGCTTGTATTAATCTATGTGAAAACTTGAAAGAGTGGATACGAGGTTTGAATTGATTTGAAAAGTCATGAGGTGTTAAATTCAAATAAACAAAAGCTCAAATGTAAGGCTCATTGTGAGATCTTCATCTACAACCACCTACAACCAAGCATATTGATATGATTTTTAAGAGGTTTGGAGGTTATAATGAACAAATGTCTATTGAGTAAACTCAATCCAAGACAGGGTGATTGCCTTAACTAATTTTGAATCCTTCTCTATCAACTCAAGTTAAGTCAAGATGACTAAGAAATATCATTAGGCTAAGAAGGACTAAGGACTATCTTAGACCATATAAGATAAGGACCAGAGAGTTGTCATATGATTAATTCCATTGAGATTATAAATAATGTGGTTTGAGAGGTTATGAAGATAATGAATTGGATGTATTCATATATAAATCAAAGATGACACTAAAGTATATCAAGAATATTCTCAATAGGATAACTAGGCCTATTCCAAGTTTCCTAATCAACACCTATAACCAAGCTAGTACTTGGTTTTATTGACTATGTAATAGGTGCAAAGGTAGACCTTGAGAGTGAAGAAATTAGATGGAGGAAACATAGTGTTTTAAAAATTTTAGGTGGATAAAATCCTTTCAAGTATTAAGCTAAAGGAATAATTCATAATCTAGGAGATATATTGGAGAAGGTGATAATATTCTAAGTGATGAGTGTAGATAACTTAGATTAGGAGCTAGAGTAATGTTTAGATGGATATTAAGATATGTGAAACCTAGATCAAGTGTATGTATTATGAATGAGGTCCATGTGAAATGTGAAATATCAATCCAAGGTGGTAACCTAGACCTTATCTTCAATCTATGCACACCTACAACTATCTATAAAAGGAAAAACATAGTCTAAGGTGTTATGAAGAAAGAATGATCTTTTAGAGTTTAATATTAATCAAAAATAACTTGAAGGTGACATATAAAAATTTGTCACAACTATTAAGACACATAAATCAACTTATAAGTATTCATTTTGATGAAAACACTTACAACCAATATTGACAGAGATGATTGTATTGCAAATAATGAGGAGAAATGGTACTTTGATGGGGTGTATAAAATTGTGAAGAAGTTTGGAAAGATGAGAGTCACTTGAGAAGGATAATATAACATAATACAGGCTGTATTGGAAATCTCATACCATATTAATGAGGTGAAAGGAAACAAACTCAGTCATGGGAGTAGGAAGCATAAAAACTTAGGTAACCCACTAGCTAGTTTTAAGAAAAATGAGTTTTGAGGCCTCTATAGGCATGATCTAGATATGTAATTTTGTATAGTTTATGGTAATGAGTGGATTGAAGTTTAAATGGTATTTTAAAGGTCATATCATTAGTTTACATACTTAATGTTTTATCTTAGACCTAGTCCACTTCATTTTCAAAGTCTATTCAAGAGACCTAGAGGTTCACTTGTATTCAAGAAAATGCATTCCAGATCTTATGAATGGATTTTAAGATAAATTAAAAGAAATTTAATGATATAAATGAACTCAAAAGTGTTAAAACACTTAAATTTTCAGTCTAAGTTCCCTTAAGGGTTTTTAAAGGAAAGGTACTCTTAAACCCCACGTACCCTGACTAGTGCACCAAATGCATATAGAGGAATTTTGAAAACTTAAAAAGAATTTATAATTATGGAGGTTATTTATTTTAAGGTGTATGATATTATATCAGTGTTGGGAATGATTTCTGAGAGCTAAAACCCATTTTTGACACCTCTCACGCTCAAGGAAAGCTAAGATAACCACTTGATGAGTAACTTTAGATGCTCATACCATCTCTCACACTTTTCATGGGACCTAGTGATGTTTTTAGGTGTTATATGGGTACCCTAACAACAAAAATTTTGAATTAGGAGGTTATTTGGATGTTTTTTCTTTATGAATGATCGTTAAGATCCCAAATAGGTCTTAAACACTCCTAAAACCCCAGTTATGACTAGTTTTTAAAGAAAGGATTAAAATGGACATAAAATTTAATAAATTGGACCTTAAACATACCATAGGTTTTTTTAGACTCTCTAAGGATCCTAAACATGAAATTTGGTTGTACCTTCACTTGTACAAATTTGTACAAAACTATACATTTTCAAGGTTTTTGGCCTAAAATAGAGTTTTGGAGAGCATGAGTTGATGAAAATAAATGGGAGAGGTGGTTAAATAATTATTTCACCTATAAAATATCAATATATATATATATATATATATATATATATATATATATATATATATATAATTTCTCAAAATTACCCAAACTATTCAAATCTTTCAGGCCAATCTAAAAATGCTTTAAAAGGGCAATTTTGCCAATGGCCATTTCAAGGTTTTCATACTTCCACAATGTTATAGATCACCAAATTTTAAATGGATCATAGTGATATCATATGTAAAGTTAATCAAGTGTTTTTTTGGAGTTTCAAAAAGGCTACATAAAATTGTGAAAGAATGCAAGGTTTGTGAATAAAATCAAGTATTTTTGAGTATTTTATGTCTTAAAAGGCATTTTTACATGTATTATATGATATTTAAATATCATACATGAAATATATTTGTATTCATGAAGAGATACTCCACCTTTTCCTTCTATGCCCTATTGGAAATGAGTTTTTTGAGTGAAAAGACTAAATGAATGTATAATGATTCGTATAAACTTTGAAAAGCATAATATAAATTATACATGAAAAATATGAATATATAAAAATTAAAATTTTATTGGAAGGAGTTTTCAAAGGTATAAAATGTCTTAAAGACTCCAAAAAGAGCTTCTCTCCTTCCAACGCCTAGTGTGTTGAAGGAATCAAACTTGCACTTGAAATATTATAACAGCCCATGGATCATGGAAGGAACTCATAAATGTCATATAATAATTTTTAAAGGAAGATTAAATGAGGAATTAAAGTCCTATTTTTAAGGGTGAAGACTAATTTTTCAATAAAATCATGGGACCTAGTAATTAGAGTCTTTAGCAAGGATCTAGGCACTCTCTAAGTGGTCAAGTCTTGACCAATAATTATGAAAATGTTCCAAAGTACCAAAAAACTTTTAAAATCTATTTTAAACACCACCCTAAGGAATATTAATGTTTTAAAGGGTTTATAAAAAAATGCTATCCAGCACCTAAGGAGGAAGAAGACCAAGTTTGAAGACCCCTATTTTGGGGTTGATTTGTTTCCAAGCCTTTGTATTTTATATTTTAAATAATTTTACAAAATGAAAGTGATCACTCTTTGATATTTTTATGTGATAAAATGTTTCCAAAAATTTTAATCACCTTTTGAGAGAAATAAGAAGCTTTTGTCCAACCATTTTAGGGTTTTTGAGTGAAGTATATGTGTTTGCCATTGATATAACATAGTGAATCATTTGTTTTCCTATGTTATTATCTAGTTATTATACCTTAATAAGTTATATTTGATGTTATATAGGACATATTAAGTGTCTATATCAGCTTTAGTTCAAGCATTAGATGTGAGTTCAGTTCCTTTACATTCTTTCCATGCATAAATTGAGTTTGTTAAGTCCTTCTAAAACAATTTTATAAAATTCATTCCCAAGTATAGAGAATGTGTGAAAGTTTATCCCTTTAATAATAGTGTTCATTAGAAGCATATGTGGTCATAAAACATTGGTGCATCACCTTCATTTCCAGTTTCCCTTTATATTCCATTGTAAATAGTGTCTTTTTTCACTCTTTCCATTGCCAAAATTAGTAGATAGTAAGTTTAAGAGTAAGTTTTAGTGAAAGCACTAAGAGAACTAGCCCTCTCTATATATTCTCTCCCTTTCAAAGTAACCCAAACTTAGGATATATTCCATGTTCTAGTATGAGTGAGAAACAACACATTTTCTCTCAAGGACACACTCCTAATTAATAACAATCCATACTAATGAATTTCCATTTCCATTCTAGTATGGAATGTGCGTAACCCAATAAGATGCATGTGTTCAGTTTTGAATCAATAAAATTCTAAGAAACTTGATAAAAAAATATACTATGTCTCTATTGATTCATTTTCTAAAGTACAATGGTTTGAACTCTACTAAGATCTTAGTCACACTAGTATGTCTATAATATGGAGCATTGTGCAAATCTTTTAGCACAATCACCATTAATTTTTATTTATTAGGCACATAGATCCTTCCATTAAAACTTAAAAGTACATCACTGTCAAATTGGAATCCTTTATATCTAAGGCCTTGAGTTTCTTTATCATACCTTTCTTAACCTACACATAAAATTCATCTCTTGTTGAGAACTTCAAAACCTGATCTAAGAAGGTACTTCTGATAGTATACATTGCTATAGTGTACTTTCTATGATTAAGGGAATCAACAACCTTATTTTAATTACCCTTAATGTAGATAATGTCAAATTAATAATTTGATAATAACTTCAACCATCATCTTTGTTGAGCATTTATGTTGGGTTAGGTAAATATGTACTTGAGCTGAAAGTTATTTATTTTGAGCTCAAAAGGTTTTCCCAACAAGTAATTCCTCCATACTTATAAAGTGTAAACTATGGAAGTAAACCTAAATTCATGTGAAATATGGTTAGCCTCATAAATATTTAATTTAATTTATTCACAAGTGACAAATAAACCATATTATATAATAACTCCTAAACCATCCCCAAAAGCATCAATTATTACTACAAAATTACCATTTGGATCTAGAATATATAATACTAGTGTTGAAGTAATCCTCTTTTTCTAGAATTTAAAAGGATTATTCACACTTATTAGTCCAAAAATAAATAATCTTTTCATTATAGAGAGGTGATTGGATTAGATTAAATAGATAAATTTGGCACAATTTTCTTGTAATATCCTATTGAGCCCATAAAATAATGCACATCGTACATATTTGTAGGTGTTGACCACTCCATAATGGGTCTTGTTTTGGTTGAATATACATAAATCCACTCTATAAATATGATATGCCCCAAATATTTTACTTTTATTTTAAATAAGACACACTTTTAAAATTTACCATAGAGCTTGTGCTTTTGCAACCATTACAAAACCATATGTAAATGCTAAATATGTTCCTCTTCACTTTTAGAATAAATGAGGATGTCATCAATAAAAATAAGCACAAAATGATCAAGGTAATCCTTGAACATGATATTCATGAGATTCATGAATGATATAGGTGCATTTTTTAACTCAAAAGGAATCACTATAAACTCATAGTACCTATATCTTATCTTGAAGGTTTCTTTTGGAATGTCTTCTTCCTTGATTCTGAACTGATAGTACCCTACTCATAGGTTAATTTTGGAAAAGACCTAATCACATTTAATTTTATATAAAATATTATTAATGCAAGGTAGGGGATATTTTTTTATTAATGGTTGACTTTTTTAACATCCTATAATTTATGCACATGCAAAGGGTTCCATCCTTATTCATGTATACTACTAGTGCACCCCATGGTGAAACACTTGGTTGAATCAACCATTTGGCCAACATTTATTAAAGTTAGGATTTTAACTTGATTAATTATATTATTGTATTTTTTTAGGGATAATTATATTGAGTTTCATATCCTATAATGATGTCAATAGTGAAGTCAAATTCCATTTTAGGAGGTAAACTAGGTAACTCTTCTAAAAAACATCTTGAAAGTCTTGTAGGAAGGGGTAGTCTTCAATGGTGGGTTCCTTAGTGTCTTCAATATAATTTAATTTAACAAAGAATACTTGACATATATTATGCTAATAATTATTCAATTTAATGGATTAAATTTATCTCAATATCATCTATTTATTTTCTCCATGAATTTGGTTTGATTTCCTAAATCATCTAAGCATTCAACCTTATTTAAAAAGTAGTCAACCTTTACTTAATTCCTAGAGAGACAATTCACTTCTAGGATCATGTCATATGATATTAGTGGTGATATATATAAATCAACTACCATGGTAACTTATAGTAACTTTACCTCTACCTCAATAAGACATATATCTACCTTGAACTTAGATTCATTCCTATATTTCACTAACCAAGCATTTTACATAAAACCAACTTTCCTAGGTAGTTTTATCTATCTAATTTATACCCCTAGTAAGATTTTTCAAGCCTTCCTAATTATAATATAGAATTTAATCACTTATAGGATATAGGAGGCCTAATTGGTGAAGTGAATCTCTAGGTTACACTAGCTCCCTTGATGCTTCATCAAAAACTACAACTAACATATTGAAACTCCCAAGAAAAGTAATAGAAGAAGACTAAAATAATAAAATGACCATGGAGGTGATGCACCAAATGTAGTTACCTCTACTTGATAATGCTTGAACTATGAAAAAAAGGGTATAACCTAATTTCACAACTTCAACATATATTTTCCCACATAAGTGTTTCTATATGAAGGTTATGGCTAGTATAATAACTAAGGTGATTAATCAAGAGGCATATCATAAGACACTAATGAATTTCAACACTTAAAATCAAAAAACCATTTGATACACTTAATATTACCTATGGAAATATGACTATCTCACATAGAGGCATGAATGGAAAGAAAAAATATAAGGAATTAATACAATTATCACTAACATTCATCAACAATTCATTTTAAATTCACTCAATGAAAGACCAAGAAAGTATACCTCAGCTTGAATTTTATTTCATAGGCAATAAAAAGTATCAATTTTGGCATGGATTTTTCATACACATTCAGAGGTTAAATTAAATACCATTCAAGGCTTAATTTATAGAAGAAGGGAAGAAAGAGGGAATGATAGGAGAAGAAGAGAACCCATGAACTATATTTCATCATAAAATCAATTACAAAATAGAAAGGATTTGACACTAAGTCTTCTAGCAGTGTGTTTTCATCTTATTTATTAACCTTATAGAATAAATGTTGATTATATTCTTCATGAAGAGTGTGTGTAAGGCCATCTTGGTATAATTGATACTTCTTGAATCTAACTTCCTTTCCATGGAGTTATATATCTACTTATTTGAGGGTAGTTACAAGTTTTCCCATTAATAGTTTGCATGTTTGAGAATCTTATACGCCAACCCTCACCACTTGAAATATTTATCTTTAATGTTATATTTGGAATTGAAATTAAAACTTATCCTCATCCCATATTATTTGCTATTATAATTTGATTACTAAAGTAAAGTCTTGTTTTGTGTTTTAGAAACCTCCATCATGGCTTGTTACTTCATATAGGTACTTTAGTATCTCATAGAGGCCTTATATGATAAATTTAAATCAACTTTAAATTTTTTAATCACACTTTATTTTAAAGAGAGTAATAATATATCTTTATTACTATGGAAGATTCAAGTAGCACTGAGAGTTAAGAATGATTCTTATCACTATTTCATGACTTCTAAATCTTATATAAATGATGTTGGATTCTCCTCAAGATGATTTGATAACCTTTTAACCTTTGAAATATTTAAATAAGGATAA